>JAOWBW010001077.1:0-322722 GCA_026119855.1 Campanula takesimana | reverse complement strand
GGACAACAACAAAGGGCACATAGTTGGATATGGAAAAATCAGAAAAGATAAAGTGTGCATTGAGAAAGTTGCGCTCGTTGAAGGTCTCAAGCACAACCTGCTCTCCATATCACAATTCTGCGATAAAGGTTTGGAATGTCACTTCACTGCAACGCACTGCTACATCAAAGATGGCATATCCGGACTAACTTTGCTCATAGGGACTCGTAAGACTAATGTTTACATTATTGATCTTACTTCTATAGATTCTATCATAATCACTGTTTTGTAGCAAAGAATGTAAGTGAAAGCAGCTGGCTATGGCATAAGCGCTTAAGTCATTTGAACTTCAAGTATTTGGCTAAGCTAGGAAGGGAAAATCTTGTCAAAGGACTTCCCAAAGTAGCTGACCATCATGACAGAAAATGCGCAGCATGCCAGCTCGGTAAACAACCTAAGCAGTCTTTCTCCAGCAAGATTGTCTCCTCAACTTCAAATGTTTACAACTGCTTCACATGGACTTGTTTGGACCGGTCACCACTGCAACCATTGGAGGAAACAAATATACTTTAGTCGTGGTGGATGACTACTCAAGATACACATGGGTCGAAATGATGATATCCAAAGATAACTGCTATGATATCTTGACTGCGCTATTTCGAAAGCTCCAAACTCAAAAAGAAGACGACATCGTGAGTGTTAGATCAGACAATGGAACTGAATTCAAGAATAACGGTGTTGCTCAATACTGCGATGACCATGGAATTGATCACAATTTCTCTGCTGCTGGAGTTCCTCAACAAAATGGCGTTGTGGAAAGAAAGAATCGCACGTTGATTGAGGCTGGAAACAACGTAGAAAAAGCACCCATTTCTGTACCGGTTCCGACAATGATAGCAGAAGCTAAGCTTCCAAAGTATTCTGGGAGAAGCTGTCAACACTGCTTGCTTTACTCAGAATAGATCCCTCATCAACAAAGCCTACAACAAGACTCCATATGAGCTATGGAGAGGAAGCGCGCCAACATTGCTTTCTTCAAGATCTTTGGCTGGCAAATGCTATATCCTCTACAATGGGAAAGATCATAGAGGAAATTCGACGCCAAAGCAGATGAAGGCATTTTCGTTGGGTATCCAAACATTCTAAAGCTTTTCGTGTTTTTAATAGAACTACTCTAGTAATTGTAGTATTATGATGAGCAATCCACATTTGGCTCCAAAAGATTCTGATGATTCTGTTGAGAATGATGAGACAGGTACGCAGCTCAAACTGCACCTGCGTATAATGATTATCAAAATCAGAATCAGGCAAGTCCATCCCATGCGCATACACCAGATGCTGCGCCAGAAGTGACGACTCCTGATGCGCAAACACCTCCTCCGCGCATGATGTTTCTCCACTTCAGCAAATCACTTTTGATGATCTCGATGCTGGTGCAATGAAGTACCCATTGAAGATCTTCGTATTCCTACCACTCAACCTAACTTACCTCCCGAGGTTCGTGAAGTCAGAGATCATCCAACTTCAAATATCATTGGTGATCTCAATGTAGGGGTTCGTACTAAGAGAGCATCAAACTTTGATGATGAATATCACTCCTTTATCTCTCAAATCGAACCAAAGAAGATTGACGAAGCGCTCCAAGATTCAAGCTGGGTTACTGCTATGCAAGAAGAGCTTAACCAATTTGAGCGCTGCAAGGTTTGGACCTTAGTACCCAGACCTCATGATCAAGGCGTTATTGGTACAAAATGGGTATTCAGAAACAGATGGATGAGAATGGAAGCATCACAAGAAAAACAAGAAAGGTTGGTTGCGCAAGGCTATAGGCAAGAGGAAGGAATGACTACGATGAAACATTTGCGCCTGTAGCAAGACTTGAAGCTATAAGAATTTCTTAGCTTATGCCTCACACAGAAATTCAAGCTTTATCAAATGGATGTGAAGAGCGCATTTCTCAACGGTGAACTCCAAGAGACGGTCTTCGTAGCACAACCACCCGGATTCGAAGATAGCAGATTTCCAAATCATGTCTTCAAGCTTCAAAAATCTTTGTATGGACTTAAACAAGCTCAAGAGCATGGTACGATATGCTATCAAAATTCCTACTAGAGAAAGGCTTCAAGCGCGGTAAAATCGATACAACTCTTTTTATTGCTAAGTATAATGATCATTCTTTACTTGTTCAAATTTATGTCGATGATATTATATTGGTTCTACTAATGAGTTACTTTGTAAGCGCTTTGAGAAGCTCATGAAAAGCAAGTTTGAAATGAGCATGATGGGAGAACTCACATTCTTCCCGGGCTTCAAATCAAGCAATTGAATGATGGTATCTTATAAATCAAGCCAAGTACACAAAGGACTTAATCAAGAAATTTGGACTTGAGAATGCTAAAGCATACGACACTCCAATGGCCACGGGCAACAAACTTGACAAAGACTTGAAGGTAAGAAAGTTGATCAAACTTTATATCGAGGTATGATTGGCTCTCTCCTTTATCTTACTGCAAGTAGGCCAGATATTATGTTTAGTGTTGTGTTGTGCGCGCTATCAAGCGGACCCTAGAGAATCGCACTTAACTGTTGTTAAACGCATTATTCGTATCTTTCTGGAACTGTTAACCTGGACTTGGTACACCAAAGATTCGAATTTCGATTTGCTAGGTTATTCAGACGCAGACTACGCAGCATGCACTATTGACAGGAAGAGCACAAGTGGCACTTGTCATTTCCTTGGAAATCGACTTGTTGCGTGGGCAAGCAAGAAACAAGCTGCTGTGTCCATCTCCACTACAGAAGCTGAATACATTGCTGCTGGGAGCTGCTGCTGCCAAATCCTATGGATGAAGCAACAATTAGGGGACTATGGAATTAATGAAGGAAATTGCCCAATTTTCTGCGATAATATGTCCACATAGCAGTTTCCAACAATCCTGTCATGCATTCAAAGACAAAGCACATCGACATAAATATCATATTTTCTCAAGGGACCACGTGGAAAAAGAAACATTCATTTAGAGCACGTGGCACAGATAATCAAATTGCTGATATCCTTACAAAGGCTCTTGACGCAAAAAGATTTGTATTCCTGAGAGGAGAAATGGGTATGCTTGAACTTAGCTAACCTGTCCATATAATTTGTCAATACTAATAATCTTGTGTTTGCTTTATAAGATATTCATCATAGGTCAAGATCCATGCTTCTGCGCAACCCCTGCGCAGTACTTCCTTTGCGCATATCACTAATGTTAATCTATTTTAAGAATTGATTGCGCTATTTACAGCTCTGCGCATGATTTTGACATGCGCACACTTCGTGGATCGCAGGTAAGTCTTCTATTTATTAGAAATTTCACTTAGGTCCCTGACTGAAAAGTCAACGTTTAGTTCACAAGGGTACTTGTGTAATTAAAATTTTCCCTCGCCTTATTTTTGAAATTTCTTGGGAAATTACGCTTTTACCCCCGCGCATGTCCCATTATCATTAAATGCAAACGGCCATTAATGATAGCGCCTGTTAGAATTCCTGATCAACATTTATGAGGGAGTTGATATGACTGTGACCTGCCTAGACCTACTCACTCACTCGCGCGTCAGGTCTGCGCACGCGCGTTCCCTATTCGGCCACGTCGCTTTGCTATCGTGCGCCTCTGTATTTTTCACCAAATTCGCCGTCTTTCACCAAAACGCCTCGCTGACGTCTTGCGCCATTTCCTTTTAGTATAAATCCTTTTGACTCTTCCTTTTTCTCTCTTTCCTATTCTCTCTCTCTCTCTTTCCCAAATTCATCTTCTTTCTCTCCTCTGCAACCTACCCTCCATTTCCCAATCATTTCCTTTTCTTCTCTCCTTGACTTTTCTCTCAATCTCTGCAAAACTCTTCTCTCTCTTCCCTTTTCAAAAACCCTAGTTTCTTTTACAATGGCTCCCCGAAAATCGAAAACTAAAGTAGTTGGTGAGGTCCATGAACCTGTTGAAGAGGTTCCTCCTCAAGAAGCTAAAGCTATTGACGACATGGTAACTATTTCTGAACCTTGAACTCATTTTCTGTTTATCCGCCATTGTTATGTCTCAAGTTCTAAAAAACTCCCCTTTCGATTTGATCTTATCTATTAATCATTTTTGAAATCGTCTGTTGTTTTGCGTTCGTCTCTCTCTGATCTACCTTCGTATGTACTTTATTTCACGATCAGTACTGTTTTCATATGTTCTCTGCAAATTTTTCGTTCGAAAACCTCCTAGGCAGACGAACGGTTATTCTCGATTTCTGGGCTAAATGTTTTGTTTTTGGAAATCTTGTTTTCTTGAATGTTTTTCGTCTCTGAAATGCGGTTATTTCGATATGCTTTTGTCCTTTTTGGTCAAACTTTGATTTTTAGTGTTCTTGATGTTCTTCGTGTTCATATTTTTATTATTCCGTGTTCATCAAGTTCTTATTTCTTGATTTGGGTCGCCTTATATCTGTGTTTGCGTTTTTGTGCATATCTTTCTCATTTGTTTCCTATGGAGATGCTGCGCACACGTGTATCTACGCATGCGCTTCACTCCATGCGCAATTCTTGTCTAAACTACTTATTTGCGCAGAACTCTTTCTACTTCCTACAAGGCTGGGAACTGGATCTTGCTGCGCTACACAAAGATGCTGTCGGACGCAGGATTGTTCATCTTATGGATTCTTCTGGCATCTTACCTCTCTTTACTCTGGCTCAGGACTTCTATGTCCCCTCTCTAGTAGACGAGTTCTTTGAGAACGCAGAGAGAGTCACCATGACTCACAAGCAGACTCGAGAAAAGATTGATGTTATCCGCTCAGTCGTTCGGAATTACTCAGTGCGCATTGTTCCTGCGTCACTTAAAAAGATTTGCGGATTTAAAGTTGATGATGCGCCAGAAGCCTATTCTGAAGCTAAACAAAACAAGCTTGCGCAGAAACTGGTTGGGGAACCTTCTCTGGTTAAGAAGTGGAGCGTCCATGATCGCAAGGAGTTTGGTGAGGTAATGTATCACCTTTGCACCATTATTGGCGACTCCGTAAACTGCAAAAATGGAAATAAGGGCAAGTTCATTTCCAAGCAGTGGGCTTATTGTGCTGCGGTATATAATGGCGATGCTTTAGACTGGTCCTCTATTCTTTTTGACGAGCTATGGGACGCATCGGAGAGCTATGACAAGCGCATGGACAAGAATGTAGCCAAGTACAGAACTCACAGTAGGCTCTTATCCAAATTTCTGATGAATATCTCTGAGCTGCGCACCTTCGTGCAAAAGCGTCCTGATCTCAAAGTCCCCTGCACCAAGACATATTCCATCTCTCACCTCTACTCTCTGCGAAATGAAATTGGTCACAGTGATTATCGCAAGATTTGGAACAAGGACACCAGCCCAGACAAAGAAGATTGGGTTGATAGTGATGATGATGAAGCCCCTTAACCTAAAGCAAAGAACACTGCCGCGCAGCCATCGAAGGCCACTGCGCCTACTGAACCTGAAACTGCTGCTGTGCAGGCAAAGCGCAAAGGCAAAGGTATTGAAGAACCTATGCCAGAAAAGGTGAAGGAAATCCTAAATGTCAGATCAACTGCTGGCATTAAAATGGATCTGATTTACCGCCACCTGCTCCCAAACCTTCAAAGAAGCTCAAAGATCCTCCTGCGCCTGCTCCCTCTCCTGCCAAAACCAAGAAAAAGCCTGCTTTTACCAGACTTCCTCCTGCGGCTGCTATGGTTGAAGAAGACAGCGAGTCTCGAATGGATGAGACTGCTGCTGATGCTACTGATGATACAGCGCAGGGGGAGCAAGATCCAAAGGCTGATGACGCCCCTCCTGCTCAGGGTACAGGAGATAGTGATGATTGGATGGATGAAGCTTTTCCTGCCTCTGGTACGCCTGCAAAGACCGCTGCTGCTGCACCTGCCAAGGATCCTCCTCGAACTCCGCGCAAGAAACAGGTTGTGCGCAGCACTGCGAAAGGACAGCCAAATGCTGCGACTCCTCCTTGTCCTGAACCATCATCAAGTGCCTTCCAGCGCCTCAATATTCCGATTGGAAATACTCAACCTGGAACCTCTGTCCTTCATGATGATTTGGACTTGGAAGATGAGGATGCGGATGAGGTTACCAAGTCTGCGCAGGGCGATGATGCTGCGCAGCAAGCTCCTGTTAATCCTGAAGGTGAAAAGGAAGGAGATGTGTGCACAACTGATACAGATAGAAGCAGCACGCACTCATCTCCGCATAGGTCTCCTGCTGTTGCTCCTATTCATCTCTCTCCCAAACAACCTTCTCCAACGCACTCTCCTCCCAAAGTCTCTCCTCCTCCTGCTCAAGCTATTCCTTTCGTCCCTACAGTATCTACTTCCTCTCTATCTTCCTCCGCTGATCTTCGCCAAATTCTCCAGGCTCTCAATACTATTCAAGTCAACCAGGTTGCTGCGCAGTCCCAAATGTCTCAGCTCATTACTGCGCAGACAGCTATCCAAGAGCAACTTGATGCGTAGCGTTTAGAGATTGCTGCCATTAAGGGGGAGAATATATCAAAGGCAAGTACCTCCGCCGGCCCCTCTGCGCAACGCGTTCCTGATGCATTAGACCAAATGGTCCTGGACTTTAAAGTCAATAGCTGGGATGCTTGAAAACATCTGCACCTATACAGCTATCAATGATGGGTTATAGGACTGCTTAAGCGTCTGCGCAAGAGCTTAGCCGATGGGTTGCATGAAGGATTTGCTGGGATGGAAGCGATGTTGTTGGAGAGATTGGAACAAGGTCCCGGTCCTGCGCATGCCAATTCGCTTAATATGGAAAGTGTCAGGGAGTGCATAACTCAAGCGATGACTGATTTTGCTGATGGGTTCAACGCTAGGATGGATCAAGCCATGTTCGATATTCAAGCTAGCGTGAACACTCAGCGCCTCCACACTGACCAAAGACTCGAAGCAACGCAGGCCACCGTCATCAACACTATTGAAGCTGCTGAGCAGTCTTATTTTAATCAGATGACAGGACATCAAGTGCAGTATAGAGCCAACTTCCGAGAGATGCGAGAAGATAACGCAGATATGCGCAGAGTAATGGCTACCTATGTCGGTGAGGCCGTAGCGTTCAGAGAAAGATTTCAAGAACTGAAGATTGAACTTATGAATAAGTTCAACAGTCTGCAGAATGAGCTACGTGAAGCCTTGCACCGGATCAACATAGACTAGGTTCTATGTAATTTTTGTTTTTGCGCAAAGTATTTCTTTTTGTGCGCATTTTTTTTGTTTTTTCTTATTCAAAATTGTAATCTGCAACTCTTTACATTTCAAGTTTTAATGAGAAAAATCGCATCATGTGTTTCCAAAACCTTGTTCAATTCAAACTCTTTGTTTATGGAATAATGATTGCATTATTTCAACCCATGCGCATAATCTTAACTGCTCATATTCTCAACGCATAATGTTTAAACATTCAGTTTAAACGCATACTTAAAACTAAAACTCATATCATTTGTATGCGCTGAATGATACTTGTGTCTTTCCCGTTTTGTAAGCTAATCTTTTGGATAGACTAGAAATCTATGACATTGGCGAGTGTGTGCATTGACTTGAGGCATGATTTGCTATTCATATCTTTATGGACATGTTATTATCAAGTACAATGAATTGCCTATGTTATAGTAGGTAATGGCATCAATCATTTAGGGGGAGATTGTTGGGTATGCTTACTTCTTGACCCTCCTATTCTCGTTAGAATTGATTGATACCATCACCTATTAATATTTTATGGACTTTAGGACCCTATGTAAGAAGTTTCATAACTTCAATTTTTAGCTTAGTCCATTTTATAGTATAGGCTTAGATCACAGGACTTGAAGCGGAAAGGAATGAAGATCCAAGTGTCAGTGGTTACTGCGCAGGACTTCGCTGCGCAGGACACCACTGCGCAGGAATATCCTACGCAGCATTCTTCCTCAGTTCAATCCATTCAGATCACCTAAACTTGGAAAACGCTTTGAAGATGTACGCTTTTAAGAGTGTTAAGGTGTGCAGAAACGACAAAACAAGCACACTTAGCAGATCTAACGGTGGAGACGCGCTCAAGAGATATATTTCAAATAAAGACAGATGTCAACCTTCTAGAAGAAGCTTTTTGAATTTGGTCTTCATGCTCAGTCTCCAACGGCTCTATATACCTGCGCACCAATCATATTGTGCCAGGTCATCAACTTTGATTAGAGCTCCAACGGCTATAAAGGACACATGCGCACCTATCATATTGTGCCACCTCATCGTCCTTGCTCAGAGCTCCAACGGCTATATTCAAGCTCTCAGCTATAAATAAGCCAGCTCATCTTCATTTCCAAGTTGCTAGAGTTTGTGCTTTATAATATCCTTGAAGTTCTGAAGATTGCTGCTTACTATTCACAGATTCAAGATCAACCTTCAACCTTCATACCTTCAAACTCCTGCCCAGATCCTAAGCCTTAAATCACCAGAATTCTTCGTGTTCTTCATCTCATAGATTCATAGAGCCCAGAATTTCTGAACACACACACACCTCTTGAAGCTTTGATCATTTAGATCTTTCTTCTTGAGATACACCGGTTTAGTCTAGGATTTGCTCTTCATAGATTATAGATCTTTGAGATAGTTGTGTTTCATTATTGTATCTTGTAACTCTCTCATATAATAAGATCTCCTTTAGAAAATCCAAGACTAACCATCTTGGTAGAGGACGTAGATCTTTCATCGATCGAACCTCTCCAAATAGCTTGTTCTTTAATCTCGCTATTTACTTTCTGCTAATCATTTCTGAATTACTGCTTTGTTTGATCTTATCAGATTGCTACTATTGTCGCTGTGTTTGTTATTGCTTATTGCCTTAGAACATTTTATCCAACTCTTTAACCCAAAACTTAGCGCGTGCGTTTTTATCCTTGCGCAGCTTTTTACTGCGCAGGTGCTGCTTAAAACTTCCGCTGTGCATTTCACACTCTCACTGCGCGCTATACTTAGCTTATTTGATAATTGTGTGCATAAGACATTGATTTGCAAAAGGGTTTGAAAAGAATTTTAAAACGCTATTCACCCCCCCCCCCCCTCTAGCATTTTTCATACCCTTGTTGCCCCTTTGGGACCAACAAGAGACGAAGGACCAATCAAGTCTGTTCATAGGCTTTATTAATATCAAGTTTGGCTAGACAAAGAGGTTTATTTGTGTTCTTCCCTTTCCTGACTTGTTCAGAGAGTTCATGTGCAAGTAAAATGTTATCAAATTGAAATGAAGCTTTTGTGCTCGGGATTATAAAACTCTCAATCTATCTTGCTATAGATTGAGGACTAGTATGGATAAGTGTTTTAATTTCTAATTTTTCTTACACATCCAATCGGGATCAAGTTATCAACTTAGCCCGATAAAACTCTTTTTAAATCAAGTTGGGTATGCCCACTTATATCTCAGTTTCAATGTAATAGGATTGATTAGATTTGATTGATCCATCACTTATGTTTTATTTCATGGACTTTAGACCCATATGTAAGAAGTATTTATGCTTTATTTTTTAGGTGGTCCATTTGAATAGAATAGGTTTAGGAATAGGGCAAGAAAAATATCAACATTCAAGAAAATCACAATGTTGAGTTTGAGCCGCTCCTACGCGCCGCAATAGGGCAAGAATATCAACACTCAAGGAAATCACAATGTTGTGTTTCAGCCGCTCCTACGCGCCGCGCCTACGCGCCAAAATAGGGCAATAATATCAACATTCAAGTAAATCACAATGTGGAGTTTGAGCCGCTCATACGCACCGCGCCAACGCGCCGCAATAGGGCAAGAATATCAAGACTCAAGAAAATCACAGATTTGAGTGAAGTTATGCGCCGACGCGCCGCTTAACTCACGCGCCTCTTAAGTCACGCGCCTCTTACTCATGCACCTATGCGGCCCATGTGGCGCGCGCATGATATGTTCCCCAAAGGCTCAATGCTCCCCATTGGCTCAATTTGCCTTAGTTCCTTATTTCACTCACTTTGAGCCAAAATACTTAGAGTGTGTGTGCGCCCCCTTTATTATACTTTGCGCCTATTTACTTAACTAAATTCCGCTGTGCATTTCACTCACTCACTTAGGCGCATTTCATAATGCTTATTTGATAAAGTGCGCATTTGCAATTAAGTTTATCAAGGGTTCGAAAAGAATTTCAAAACAGCTATTCACCCCCCCCCCTCTAGCTATTTTTCATACCCTTGTTGCCATTTGGGACCAACAAGTGGTATCAGAGAAAACACCTTTATAAAACATTTTTGTTTTTCAAGCTTAACAGCTTGGGTGCCGATTCGAGGCAAACTCAAAACCTATGGCAACTGCAAACTACACTCACACTCCAGTCTTCGATGAAGATCATTTTGACGTGTGGAAATTCAACATCTTGATCCATCTCAGCTCAATCGATGAAAGGCTACATGACACCGTGGTTTATGGACCTTACATCACAATGAAAGCGAATCCAAATCCGCACACCAACGCTGCTCAACCAACTATCAAGAAACCAAAAGAAGAATGGACTGAAGAAGAATTGAGAAGAGTTGCAAATGATAGGAAAGCAAGAAATATTCTCCTTAGCACTCTAAGCACGGCTATGAAACAATAAGTCATGCATTGTGCTACCGCCAATGAATTATGGGATGCTATTGAAGAGTATATAGAAGGAGACACTGTTTGCAAGGAGAACAAGAGATACAAAGTGCAAAGGAGATTCAACAATTTCTCTCAACTCCCCGGTGAAACTCTTAGACAGACTTATGAACGATATTGTGAAATTATCAATCTCTGTATTTCATTTGGAAATAAGTTCTCTAATAAGGAATTAAATACTAATTTCCTTGCTGCTTTTGGATCGAGATACCTACATAAATCTAGCGCCCTTGAAGACGCTGGAACTTTAGATGTATGAACTCTAAGGAACCTTTATGCAAATCTTAAGGTTTATGATCTCAAACTTCAGCGCATCAGCGAAACTGAAGGAAAATCAAAATCCATTGCAATGGTGGCGCATTGAGAGGAAGCGCCTGCACCGGAGGAGAAAAGTTCAGATCCCAAAATTTCTACTTCTGAGCAATTAGACACGCTTTATTTGTGAAGAAATTCCAGAAGTTCAGAAAATTCTCAAAACTCAGCTCATTCAACAAAACTCAAGGATCTACAAGCAGAGCTCCTCCAAAGTTCACGAGGAGCAGTGATTCAAAAAGAAAAGAAGACCTTGTTTGTTTTAATTGCA
This sequence comes from Campanula takesimana, assembly GCA_026119855.1. Taxonomy (NCBI): domain Eukaryota; kingdom Viridiplantae; phylum Streptophyta; class Magnoliopsida; order Asterales; family Campanulaceae; genus Campanula; species Campanula takesimana. The sequence goes on along the minus strand of JAOWBW010001077.1, from coordinate 311,487 downwards.
GGAAACCAGGACACTTTGCTTCGAGCTGCCCAATTCCCAAATTTGAGTACATGCAGAAAAAAGCAGCCATACTCCCAAATTCACTCGTCACAAGGGAATGATCGCTGAAGAAGAATCACCAGCAAATGAGTAGAACACTTGGATTGAAACAGACTCCGAAGAGAGAGATGAAGATTCTGATGACGGACTTGTGTGCTTGGTGGCAAAGGATGATGAAGATGATGTTTATGACTCCGATGATGACTACTCAAAGGATGTACCTGATATGAAAACTTTGAATAAACCTGTTAAAAAAATCTGCAGGTTTCCAAGAGGTGAAAAAGAAGGACCTACCATTAACGAGCTCATTGAACAAGGATGTCTTACTCCGTCTCAAAGCGATGGTGGATTGTTATTCTCCAGATGTGATCTGAGTGCTAGAAGCAAACTCAGAAAGAGTGAATATATTAGACCTCAAGTTTCACCTATTCCTACAATCAATCATGATGAGGATATTGTAAAGCAAGAAAAGTTATTCAAAGAGGCTGAAAAGGTAATCAGTCGTTTTAGTGATATGAAGGAAGCTTTAGCACTATCATGTGATGAAATTTCCCAGCTTAAGACCGAGAAATCTCTATTAAAATCAGAACTCACCCTCCTTAAGGAGCAGATAAAGAGCATGACTCCTCTTACTATTAAAAACACTTATCTAACGGAACAGAACTCACTTATTAAATTTCAAAACGATGAATTGGTCATTCAAATTACTGATCTTAAAAAGATTATAAATGAGTGGTCCAATTCTCGTGTCACTATGGACGGTATCTTTGTGTCCCAAAAAGCCAGTGGTGATAAAAGTGGCTTGGGATTCACATCATCAACTAGTGATAACTTTAAATGTGATGTTTGTGCTGAAAGAGACAGTGAATTTACAACTCAGCAAACTCATGAAATTCCCAAAGAAAAACATTCTAATTCAATGGGTAAAGGACAGGAAAAAGTCAAGAGACAAACATTCCATTATGTCTACCCAACGAAACAATTTGGGAAAGCTAAAGAGAAGGAAATAGCTACAGATGAATCATCCTCTAGCAAAATCATTCTTGAAACAAGGCGCGCTCCTTCTACGAGTGACATCATGCGCCTATGAGCCACACGCCTAATCGACGTGCGCCTCCTAGCCCTATGCGCCCTCCTAGAAAAAGCGCTCCAAAATTTCAAAATAAGGATTTTGTTAAGGCTAGTTCATCTGACCCAAAGAAGAATGCTATCCCAAAGAAAAGTAAAGAGTTTGTGAGAACTCACGTGATTGGTGGCTTTCATCATTTTTCTATTTGTGATTGTTCGGGACATAAGGCCGTGGAATGCCTTTTGAGATTCACTCCCAATGCCAAAGGACGTAAAAATCCTAAGGTCAAGCAAGAGTGGGTCGTCAAAAGTTGCTAACTCTAGGACCCGAAAAGGAATAAAGGGGACCTGCTTTAAATTTTTATATTTCAGGTTCTTTGATTCATGGCTGGATCTTCAAAAGCTAAAACGTATGAATGGATTCTCGATTGTGGGTGTTCACGACACATGACTGGAGATGAATCCTTACTTGAAGATGTTCATGAAGAAAGAGGTCCCTCCAAAACATTTGGTGATAATAACAAAGGACAGATTGTAGCATATGGAAAGCTCAAGAAAGACAAAGTGTGCATTGAAAGAGTCTCTCTCGTCGAAGGACTCAAGCACAACTTATTATCAATATCCCAATTCTGCGACAAATGATTAGAATGACATTTTACCTCAACTCAAAGTCTTATCAAGAATGGCAAAACTGGAGCTACATTACTCACAGGATATCGTAAGGCAAATATTTATATTATTGATTTCCATAGTATGAACTCTAGTACTAATCTTTGTTTTGTAGCTAAAAGTGTGAGCAAAAATAGTTGGCTGTGGCACAAGCGCTTAAGTCACTTGAACTTCAAGTATCTATCTAAACTCAGCAGGAACAATCTTGTTAAAGGACTTCCCAAAGTTACTGATCATCATGACAAGAAGTGCGCCGCGTGTAAACTTGGCAAAAAACCGAAGAAGTCTTTCTCCAGCAAGACAAATCCTTCAACTTCTAGATGTTTGCAACTGCTGCACATTGATCTATTTGGACCAGTTACCACTGAAAGTGTTAGAGGAAACAAGTATACTCTAGTTGTGGTGGATGATTACTCAAGATATACATGGGTGGAAATGATGATTACTAGAGAAAATTGTTATGATATTCTTACCACCTTATTCAGACTGCTCCAAACCCAAAAAAAAGATGACATCGTTAGTGTTCGATCCGACAATAGAACAGAATTCAAGAACAACGGTGTTACTCGATACTGCGACGATCATGGGATAGATCAAAACTTTTCAACAGCTGGAGTTCCACAACAGAATGGTGTGGTGGAAAGGAAAAATAGGACGTTGATTGAAGCGGGAAAGACGATGTTAGCTGAAGCTAAATTGCCTAAGTACTTTTGGGAAGAAGCCGTCAACACAGCGTGTTTCACTCAAAATCGTTCCCTCATCAACAAACATCACAACAAGACTCCGTATGAACTTTGGCGTGGTAGAACTCCCATCATTGCATTCGTCAAAATCTTTGGTTGCAAATGTTATATCCTCTACAACGAAAATGAATATAGAGATAAATTTGATACCAAAGCCGACAAAAGTATTTTTGTTGGGTATGCCAAACACTCTAAAGCTTTTCGCATTTTTAATAGATCTACATTAGTGATAGTTAAATATGTACATGTTACATTTGATGAACATTCTCTCCTTGAGCCACATTTGGCTTCAAATGTTGCTGATGAGTCTGTTGAGCTTAATGTGACAGGTGCTCCTATTCATGTTACGCCTACACAAGATCAGAATGCATCAACTCAAGGAAATCTATCTACATCAGTTGTGCCGTACTTCGATGATAGCGCACCGAGTGAAGATTCAGTTGCACCGTACAATGCACATGTATTCACTCCTGCGCCCCACTCAAATGTTGCGTCTGGTGTCACTCCCATTTTCAACAATGAACCAGTTCAATCCCCTAACTTTGATGATTTTGAAGCTGGTGAAGATGTACCAATTGAAGACCTTCAAATTACTACAATCCAACCTAACTTACCTCCTGAAATTCGTGAAGTTAGAGATCACCCAATCAATAATATCATTGGTGATCTACATGTTGGTGTTCATATAAGGAGAGCTACAAACTTTGATGCTTACACTGTATTTATCTCTCAAATTAAACAGAAGAAGGCTGATGAAGCACTCCAAGATCCAAATTGGGTTGTTGCAATGCAAGAAGAACTCAATCAATTTGAACGATGTAAGGTTTGGACTCTTGTTCCAAGACCAACTGATCAAGGAGTGATTGGTACGAAATGGGTGTTCAGAAACAAGATGGACGAGAATGGAACCATCACGAGAAACAAAGCAAGATTGATTGCACAAGGCTATAGGCAAGAAGAAGGAATCGACTACGATGAAACTTTTGCGCCCGTAGCAAGACTTGAAGCTATAAGGATTTTCCTAGCTTACGCCGCTCACAAGAACTTCAAGTTATATCAAATGGATGTGAAGAGCGCGTTTCTAAATGGTGAACTCCAAGAATAAGTCTACGTAGCTCAACCACCTGGGTTTGAAGATTCACAATTTCCAAATCATGTACTACAAACTCCAGAAAGCTTTGTATGGGCTCAAGCAAGCGCCAAAAGCATGGTATGATACGCTATCCAAGTTTCTCATTGAGAAAGGCTTCACTCGCGGTAAAATCGATACTACCCTTTTCATTGCCAAACATAATGGTCATAAATTACTTGTTCAAATTTATGTAGATGATATTATTTTTGGTTCTACTAATGAATTATTTTGCAAGCGCTTTGAGAAACTAATGAAGAGCAAGTTTGAGATGAGCATGATGGGAGAACTTACGTTCTTCCTCGGGCTTCAAATCAAGCAAATGAGTGAAGGCATATTTATCAACCAAGCCAAGTATACAAGGGATCTAATCAAAAAGTTTGGACTTGACAATGCAAAACCATACGACACACCAATGGCTACCGGCAACAAACTCGACAAAGATTTAAAAGGTAAAAAGGTTGATTAAACGCTCTATCGAGGGTATGATTGGCTCACTCCTTTATCTTACTGCTAGTAGACCTGATATTATGTTTAGTGTTTGTGTCTGCGCTCGTTATCAATCTGACCCTAGAGAAACACACTTAATTAATGTGAAACGTATTATACGATATCTCTCCGGTACTGTTAACATTGGACTTTGGTACACCAAAGATTCGAATTTTAAACTTGTAGGTTATTCAGATGCGGATTATGCAGCGTTCACAATTGATAGGAAAATCACAAGTGGCACTTGTCATTTCCTCGGATATCGACTTGTGTCATGGGCGAGTAAGAAACAAGCTTCAGTATCTGTCTTAACAACCGAAGCTGAATATATCGCTGCGGGAAGTTGTTGTTGTCAGATTCTATGGATGAAGCAGCAATTGGTGGACTGCGACATTATAGAAGAAAATTGTCCCATCTACTGCGACAACACATCAACAATTGCGGTTTCTGAAAATCCTGTCATGCACTCCAAGACAAAGCACATCGACATCAAATATCATTTCCTCAAAGACCACATGGAGAAAGGAAACATTCATTTGGAACACGTGGGAACCGACTTTCAAATCGCCGACATTCTTACAAAGGCATTAGACGCAAAGCGGTTCATATTTTTTAGAGGAGAAATGGGTATGCTTGAACTTAACTAGTTCATACAATTTTGTCAATACTAATGATTTTATGTCTTTTTGAGTTGTGAGTATCATAGGTTCAAAAGTTAAATCAATTTCAAAGTTTCAAGGAAACTTTTCGCGCCTCCCTCTACTCAAGCAACTCCTACTTCTACTCCTGCTCATGCGCCTGTTAAACTCACGCGTCAACAACAACAAGTCAGAGAATATCATCTAAATTATTTGGGGAATTAGGAGAAGTACCAGTTCAGGGGGAGCAAGAGACCCTCAAGAGGCACAAAACTATCCCTGCGCCCCCAGATCCCGCGCCTCCTGCCGTTGTTCCAACGACTTCTATGACTCAGTGATTCGAGAAAGATTTGTGGATGCATTTGGTGAATCAAGTGTTGACTTTATTCCTTCACCAACTCCGCGCCCTACTCCTGCGCCCCACTCCACTCATGCGCCTCCTCCTCAGACTCAAGATATGAGTCTTGTTATTTCATTCCTTTAGCAACTCCAGAATGGTCAAGTTCGTATTGAATCTCAATTTGAACTTCAAGCTTCAATGATTGCAAATCAGGCATATGAGATTACTGCCATTAAGGGGGAGATGAAGCGCATCAGCGATGATATCAAGGACAAACATTTCCTTACTCCTCAGCGCTCCATTAATGAATATCAGACTATCAATGTTGGGCATTTGCGCTATATCAGAGATGGTGTTTCAGAAACGTTCTCAAATGTCAACCGTACTCATCAACTTGCTAAACAAATTCAGCGCTCCGTGACTGACATTGAAGAAGGATTGAAGGAAGACGACGCGCCTCCTAATCCTTAGTTTTCTTTTGATTGTAAGTTGTTAGTAAAACTTTTTTGGATATTAGTGATTTTAGTGCTTACATGTTTTAGCACATCCTTTGATTTTGTTATGTTTAATACTTGTAATCTGTAACTCCTACATCCCAAGTATTAATGAGAACAAAGCATCACTATTGTTTCAAACCTTGTTCACTCAAACTCCTTGTTTGTAGAATAATGAATATATATTGTTTAAAATCATATACATCATACTTGAATTGTTTCATATTTTCATGCATTTGAGTTTAAACTTTGTTTAAACACATTCCAAAACTAATACTCATACTTTTTGAATGTGTTAAACTGTTATTCCTATCTTTCCATTTGTAACGTGTTATCCTTATTGGAATAGATTAGAAATCTATATCTTGGACTAGTGTGTGCATTAACTTGAGACATGATTTACCAATTTCATTTATTTGAACATGTTATTATCAAGTATAATGTTTGTCCCTGATATAGTAGATAATGCCATCAATCAAATAGGGGAAGATTGTTGGGTATTCCCACTTATATCTCAGTTTCAATGTAATAGGATTGATTAGATTTGATTGATCCATCACCTAAATTTTATTTCATGGACTTTAGACCCATATGTAAGAAGTATTTATACTTCATTTTTAGGTAGTCCATTTGAATAGAATATGATTAGGAATAGGGTAAGAATATCAACATTCAAGAAAATCAAAATGTTGAGTTTGAGCCGCTCCTACGCGCCGCAATAGGGCAAGAATATCAACATTCAAGGAAATCACAATGTTGAGTTTCAGCCGCTCCTACGCGCCGCTCCTACGCGCCAAAATAGGGCAAGAATATCAACCTTCAAGGAAATCACAATGTTGAGTTTGAGCCGCTCCTATGCGCCGCGCCTACGCGCCGCAATAGGGCAAGAATATCAAGACTCAAGAAAATCACAGATTTGAGTGAAGCTATGCGCCTACGCACCGCTTAACTCACGCGCCTTTTACTCATGCGCCTATGCGGCCCATGTGGCGCGCGCATGATATGTGCCCCAAAGGCTCAATGTGCCTCATAGATGTGTTTCAACACTTAGAAGATTTTCTGAAGACTTGAAGAAATTCAAACTACGAGCCGCGCCTACGCGCCGCGCCCATGCGCCTGTGAATGTGCTATGCGCTCCTTTGGCTCAACGCGCCTCATTGTGAATGATTTAACACTTGGTGATTTATTGAAGACATGAAGACTTGAAGAAATTCAAACTACGCCAATGATCCAACGGTGGAAAAATAACACGTATGCACCAGCATCTAAGAACACCTGTCAATAACGGTCATATTTGTGTTATGTGTCTAACGGCTATAAAAGGACACGTGCTCCACTCAATGAGCTCCAGCACATCTGTCCTTTAACCTTATCCACAAGGATTTCCAACGGCTAGTTTTTGGAGCTCTACTATAAATACCCCATAACTTCAAACGTTTTGAAGTTGCTAAGAATCTCTGAATTTCTCTCTCAAGGATTTGTTGAAGATTTGAAGATTGCCTTTTGAATTCCCAGATTCCTCAAGAACATCTTCATACCTTCATACTTAACCAGATCCTCAAGCAAAAACACTTTAGTTTTCTTGTGCTCTCAATCTCAAATATCTAAAGAGCCTTGAATCTAAAATCACACACGCACCTCTTTAAGTTTGATCACTTAGATCTTTCTTTAAGAGATACACCGGTTTTGTCTAGGATTTGTTCTTTCATAAAATATTAGAGCTTGAGTTAGTGTATAAGCTCAATCGTTGTAATTTGTATCACTCACTCATATTATAAGATCTCCATTAGAAATCCAAGACTAACCATCTTGGTAGAGGACGTAGATCATTTCCCGATCGAACCTCTCCAAATAGCGCGTATTAATTTCTTATCATTTACTTTCAAGTTAATATCTTATCTCACTATTTGCTTGTTTACTCATTGTAGATTGATTGGATTGAATTGTGTTGTGTTTGTTATATCATTTGCCTTAGTTCCTTATTTCACTCACTTTGAGCCAAAATACTTAGAGTGTGTGTGCGCCCCCTTTATCATACTTTGTGCCTATTTACTTAACTAAATTCCGCTGTGCATTTCACTCACCCACTTAGGCGCATTTCATAACGCTTATTTGATAAAGTGCGCATTTGCAATTAAGTTTATCAAGGGTTCGAAAAGAATTTCAAAACAGCTATTCACCCCCCTCTAGCTATTTTTCATACCCTTATTGCCCTTTGGGACCAACAAATCATTTAAGTAATTCAAGGACGTAGTCAAGATTTTAAATCACGAGGCCGTCTCCTGTACATCCGTTGTACGGCGTGCGACGGCTCCGAGCCGAGCCGACCAATTTTTTTTTGTTTTGTTTTGTTTTTTTTTTTTTTTTGCCACCCCAACTTTTTTTCCTTCAACAAAAGTAACTCTTATCATAACGAAGTGTAACACTTTTTTTCCCAAATGTCACACTTTTTTTTTCTTCAAAATGTACCATAATTTTGCTGCAATATGTTAAAGATAACATAAAGATTGATAACTAAACTAATGTCACACTTTTTATAAAGGAATGTAACACTCTTTTTTTCAAATGTAACACTTTTTTTCCAAATGTAACACTTTTTTCTCCCAAATTAGCATAGGATTGACAACTAAACTAATGTTACATTTTATAAAAATGAATGTAACATTTTTTTCTCAATTGTAACAGTTTATATTCTTAAATGTAACATTATATATGAAAATGTAACAATTTTTTATTGAGAAAGTAACAATTGAAATGCAAACCCATTTTTTTTTTGTGAAAACTGCTGTTACCTTTAACAGTAGAAAGTGTTACTTTTTGAAGATGAAAGTGTTACTTTTATCAGAACAGAGTGTTACATTCTAGCTGACGAGCAACTCAAACTTTTTGTGTGTAAAAAATATGTTTTTGTTAAAAAAAAAAAATCAAACCATATCATGACCTATGTAGTTTTATTCGCGTCGTCGAGACGAACACAACGGTATTTTTAATTATTTTTTTGAGTTATAAATCTCAAGATATAGCATTTTAAAGTTATTGGAGGTTTTTTTTTTTTAAAAAATGCCACTTGTCGCGCTGAGAGTGGAAGAGGGCTTGGCGGACAGGTCGGGCGGGCTGCTCCATGGGCCATGCCCGCCGCACGCCAAACATCCGATGTATTTGAGAATTTGCCTTAAATCACTAGAACAAGTTGTACTACTTTTTTTTTTTTTTTTTTTTTTTTGTGGGCTATCGGATGGCGGGTGAAATCTTGAAATTCATATGGGAGCACAAAAAGGTTACATACTTCCTTTCCTCCGTCTCACTGTGTTTATTCACTTTTGATTTTGTTAGTTAATACAAATAAATTTTGACCAAACATTAATGTTAAATTAATTATCCTAATAAAATCAAATAAATCTTAAAAAAATTTATCAACAGTAATTTTAAAATTTAGTTAGAATGATTGAATTGAGATTAATGTTCGATCTAAGTTTAAAAAGCTAAAAGCGGCAGAATATAGTGAGACGGAAGGAGTATTTAACATGATTACGTTTTTATTTGAAAATTTTAGATTTTGTGCCGTCATGCAGGCCCAAATCCGGGTAGAAGAGGAGCTTTGTTACAACAGGCCGTGTAGACGGCCGTCCTTTCAACTGGCCTCTGGGCCTCTTATATACGTAATCTTTATTGTATCCATGGGCTGGAACTTGTTCAAAGCCCATAAATTGTCCGAATAAAAATGAAATACCACCATCGATCACAGCTCCATAATTTCTTAGATGTTTAGTATCAATTCTGGAATTTTTTATATACTCCCTCCGTACCACCCGAATTAAGATTTTTGGGTTGGACACGGGGATTAAAGAAAAAGTGTTAATGGAGTAGGTGTTGTGTGAGTATGAAAAATGAAGTATGAGAGAGAAAGTGGGTAGAGAGTAATGTGTGGAAAGTTGTTGTGAGTGTGAATGTGGGTCCCATTAGATAAAACATTTTTATTTTTGGGTTGTCCTAATTCCAATGGGACACCCAAAATAAAAATTTGTCCTAATTCGAGTGGGGCGGAGGGAGTAGATCATATTTTATTTTGTTGATAACCTATCTATTAAGAAGAAATACCACTTATGTCCTCAAACGAACGTCTTGAAATTGCTAATAAATAACATTATAAGTTATGTACTTTTTTATACTCCTTTTGTCCTAGAAATATAGTCCCTCTTTTTTTCATTGTTACTACAAAAGAAAGTTGAAGAATAATTAAAGCAATTTTTAATTGGGTTAATGACAGATTAGGGCCTGAACTGCAGGGGGTGCGTCTAAACGGGGCCCGGGTTTTTTGTTTCGCTAGATCAGGGCTCAATATCTAAATTTTTCGGCAGTTAAGGGCTTTTTGACGGAAATCGTTAGAAAAGTCAGTTAATAAGTGCCATGTGCCGAGCACGTGATACACGGATTGGATGGGTTTGTAATTTATATATGCAATCTAGGGTTCTAATGCACATTGTGAAACTAAAGGGGCTAAAATAATAATGGGCTTAAACACAAATAAAAGTCTCCTCACCCCCCCCCCTCTCCTCTCTGTTTCGCGTCTCTCCCAACGCCGACCTCACCAATTTCGCGTCTCTCCCAACGCCGGCGACTCCCAACGCCGGCGACTTCCAACTGCCGGCGTCTCCCAACTCTCTCTCTCTCTCTCTCTCTCTCGAACTTCCGGCGCTACCCACTCCCTCTCCACCACTAAATCAACAAACGCTACCCCAATCCATCAACACCCCCTTCTCCATATTTGTTGAAGCCGCACACCCCCTCCTCCCCTTTCAATCGACAACCGATCGGACCCTCACCAATTTCTCCTCTCTCTTGTGCGAGCAGAATCGAGACATTCGAGAACAATATCTGGTCTAGATCTGACCAAATTCGCCCATGAAGATGCCGATTTGTTTAAAGCCCAGATTTGGGATTTTTGATTTTTTTCCTCTAAGATTGAGCTGGAAATTTGATTGTAGTTCTAAAGATGTGGTTGTGGAAGAATGAAGGTGGTGGCGGTGGTTTTGGTGTGTTGACGGTGGGGTGGTGGCGGTGGTGGTTTTGGTATGTTGACGGTGGTGTTCATAGATGGCGGTGTCAATGGTGGTGGTGGCGGTGGGTGTGGTGATGGTTAGTCGGAATATTATAATCCCTCTGTCCCAAAATGACTTTCATACTTTTTTCTAAGAATATTATACTCCCTCCGTCCCAAAATGACTTTCATAGTCCCAAAATGACTTTCATAATTTTTCTAGGAATATTATACTCCATTCGTCCCAAAATGACTTTCATACTTTTTTCTGAGAATATTATACTCCCTCCGTCCTAAAATGACTTTCATAGTCCCAAAATGACTTTCATAATTTTTTCTAGGAATATTATACTCCCTCCGTCCCAAAATGACTTTCATATTTTTTTCGACGTTACTACGAAGGAACTTTGACCAATGATTTTAGGTTAATATAATTATTCTAATGAAAATCTAAAACATGTTATTGATAGTATTGTTGATGCTGTGTCAATACTCAATAGCAAGTTTTATAGATTTTCATTAGTGCAATTGATTTAACCTAAAAAGTAATATATTATGTTCATAGAATAAAATTTAAAATTATTTATAATTTTCTTTATTTTAAATTTATTATTTAGAAAATAATCTAAATCCTTTTATATTTAATATAGTTATTAGATTAATTTTTTTAATAATTTTGATTTTTTTAATAAATTTATTTTATATATGATAATTACTTATTACTTATTTTATTATATTATATACTTGATTATTTAGAAAAAATATTTATTTCATTTTTAAACCTTTGAGTTTCAAAAATTTCACTAAAGCCCCTACTAACTAATATCATTACAAATCCATCCATTTTTATGATCACGTGCGAGGCACATGCGATTTAACTGACTTTTCTGACGATTTCTGTCAAAAAGCCCTTAACTGCCGAAAAATTTAGATATTGAGCCCTGATCTAGCGGAAAAAAAACTCAGGCCCCGTTTAGACGCACCCCCTGCAGTTCAGGCCCTAATCTGTCATTAACCCTTTTTAATTACTCTAATGAAAATTTTAAAATTGTTATTGAAGCACCATATAAATACTATTAATACTAATTTTTAGATCACATTAAGATAATTAAAAATAGCCTTAATTATTCCTCAAAGTTCCTTCGTAGTAACAACGATAAAGGAGAGACTATCTTTCCGGAACAGATGGAGTATTTCTTATGATCCAAAATAACAAAAAGTCATTACAAAAATCTGAATTTTTTTCTTACGTTTTACAGAAAAGAAAAAATCATTTTAGATTTACTCGTGGGTTCATTACAAAAAAAACTACTAGTTGTAAATACTCACACTCACACAATTTATTAAGACAAATTCTTAGGTGCGGCTGGTGCACGCCGTGCGGCGGGTGTGACCCGCGGGTCAACCCGCCCGGCCCGACCCACCCGACCCGCTATCCGCCTCTCCTCCACTCCCCAGGCGACACGTGGCGCGCTGTGAGCCACATCTGGTTCGCTCAACCGCGCGCTGCCACTTGTCGTCTCTAAAAAAAAAAACCAAAATCTTTAAAATGCTATATCTTGAGATTTATAACTCAAAAAAAATATTTAAAAATACAGTTGTGTTCGTCTCGACGAGACGAATAAAACTACATAGGTCATGATATGGTTTGGTTTTTTTTTTTTAAAAAAAAACATACTTTTTAAGACACAAAAAAAAATGATCTGCTTGTCAGCTCAAATGTAACACTCTGTTCTGATAAAAGTAACACTTTCATCTTCAAAAAGTAACACTTTTTCGACTGTTAAATGTAACAGCAGTTTTAAAAAAAAATAGGTTTGCATTTCAATTGTTGCTTTCTCAATAAAAAATTGTTACATTTCATATATAATGTTACATTTAGGAATGTAAAATGTTACAATTGAGAAAAAAAAATGTTACATTCATTTTTTTATAAAATGTAACATTAGTTTAGTTTATCAATCCTATGTTAATGTTGGGGGAAAAAGTGTTACATTTGAAAAAAAAGGTGTTACATTTGAAAAAATAATGTTACATTCCTTTATAAAAAGTGTTACATTAATTTAGTCGTTAATTTTTATGTTATCTTAATCTATTGCATCAAATTGTGGTACATTTTTGAAAAAAAAGTGTTACATTTGAAAAACAAAAGTGTTACATTTCGTTATAAGAAGTGTTACTTTTGGTGGGAGGAAAAAAGGTTGTGGGGGCGAAAAAAAAAAAAAAAATCGGCAAAAAAAAATCGGCAAAAAAAAAAATTAAAAAAATAGGGCATGGCTCGGCTCGGCGCCGCGCACGCGAGACTAGCTCATTTATTAATCCCTCTTTCCCAAAAAAGAATGAAAGCCATTTTAGAAAAATTATTTCTCAATATAAATGACTTTTTCACAAAAAACGTTCTCCTAAATGGTCTTTTTGTCAAAAATTCCCCCTATTAATTATATAATTTCAAAAATAGAAGTTTAAACAGTAAATAGCTAATATTTTCATACACATTTATTACTGAATTTCTTAAATACTAGTGGGTAACCCGTGCTCTGCACGGGAAACTAATACTATTTCTCAAAAAATATTTTAATTATAGTTAACTAATATAGTAATTATTATTTTAATTAATATTATTAATAATGATAGTTAATCTATATGATTACTATTATTATAATAATTATTACAATTAACTAATATTATTGATAGTAATAGTTAATATATATTAATAACAATGATTAATCTACATAATAATAATAATAATAATAATAATAATAATTATAATTATAATTATTATAGTAAACTAATACTATTAATAGTTATAGTTAATAGATATAGTATCTATTATAATTAGTTAATATTAAAAATTAATAATTTAACTTATATAATAACTATTATAATTAACCAATACTAATAATAGTAATAGTTAATGTATATAGCCTATTATAGTTAACTAATACTATTAATAGTAAAAACTAACTTATAAAGTAACTATTATAGTTAACTAATACTATTAATAGTAATAGTTAACTTGTATAGTAACTATAATAGTTAACTAATACTATTAATAGTAATAGTAAAAACTAACTTATAAAGTAACTATTATAGTTAACTAATACTATCAAAAGTCACACACATTTAGGATGGTGATGATGTGGCTTCACACAAATGAAGCTTTAACCTATGTTTGTCTATGTGTCAAAACCATAGGGGAAATAATAAAGTTACAAAAGATAGCTACAAAATGTGGCTTACAAAATGAGGTGTCATAATTGTATGGGTTAATTGCAATTTGGTTACCTGAGTTTTACCAAATTCTGCAATCGATTACTAAATTTGTCAAAGTTGCGATTGGGTTCCTGAATTTGCTGAACCGAAGCAATCAGGTGTAAAATCCGTTAACTTGTTAAAATTGTAACAAAGTCGTCACAAGTGCCAAACACGTGACATTTTACTGAGGTAAAAAATGTCGTTTCTCAACCATAGCTTCACCACGCTTTTAACAGAAAAAACAATTATAATAATACTTTATTGCCAATTTTTTGACAAAAATGTATAGAAAAAATGTTTAACAAATTAAAGAGGTCCGTCCCTCTTTTCTTTTATATACTCAACAAATTTTTATTACTTTTTATTCACTGAATTTTGCTAAAATCCAGTCAAAACTCAACTTTTCTTGTCAACTTTCCGTTAGTAACAGTAATTCTGATGAAACCGTTAGAAATCTAACGATTTTGACGGTTTTGCTTATGGTTTCGGTTCCCGTTCGGTCTAGGTGGTTCATGGCGGTTCGAAACCATCGATTCACGGTTTTCAGAGGGGATGAACAGAAATTGGCCCGTGTTACAAACGGTTCCGGTTTCCATCAAGGTTCAAGGCGGTTCTGAGCTTTTTGGTTCCGATTCCGGTCCGGTTTGGCGGTTCCGGTTCGGTTAGGCCATCCCTACTAGCACTAGTCTTAACACTACAATTGATGCTCTATAACACTACTGTTTACACTCGTTATTATTTACTTGACACTCTTTAACAGTACTATTGGCATTGTTTATCTCACACTTACACGCATTAACACTACCGTGTACCACTAATACTCTTTAATACTATCAATGCAACTTTTTAACACACAAACTGCATTTGATTAAAAATGTAGTTTGAACCAATGTTCTTCTGGTCTAGTAGTATCAAGATGGGTGTATAAGGGTTTTCCTTAGGGGAGGTCTTGGGTTCGACCCCCTGGGTTAGTTCATTCAGATGGTGCAGAACGTCTATGACAAGCGGACTACAAATGACGCAAGGACGTCTATGACAAGAAGATTATCAGATGACGCGAGATGTCTATGAACGATCATTACAGCGGCATGTAGAGCAAGTATGTTTCACTGTGATAGGTTTCAATAGCGGTGAAACTCCGTATGAACTTGTAATAGACAGGGCTATAGATCTGTAATAGACTCCAGAAGGGTTTGCAGAAGATGACAATTGCCTTGGAATGAAATGATATATTACAACTTGTCAAAAAAAAAATAAAAAAAATTGTAGTTTGAATGTTTAGAAGTGTTAGTTTGAATGCATAATGTCATTTTAAATAACCAATACTGTACTTTGTTGTAACATACTACGTAGTATTAATGAAGGGTAACAAATTTGATTAGTGAAGCAAATATTTATATATTTAAAAATTTAAATAGTCAGAAAATTATTTTGAGAGAGTGGAGGAAGTAGTACTCTATAAAAATTACCTGTAACATTAGGCTATCTTTTAATATTATCACATAAAATTTGATTTAAACCTACTAAGGAATTGAGAGCATACATATTGTATGATAACATCCCATAAAGCTCTGTCCTTCACTACTGCCTCTGTTCAACTCTCTCTCTCTCTCTCTCTCTCTCGTCTCTCCCCCACAAATTCGTACCAACAATTTTGATAATTATTTCGTGAATCAAAGCAACCATTAGCACATTTGAAACTACACAACAACTGGTTCCTTCTCTGTTTCTTGCTTTCTCTCTCTTAACGCTAATGAGAGAGAAAGAGAAACCCATTTTCTAAACAATTTCTTTTTTTAGGTGGAGGAAATGGGGATTTTGCCGCCAAGTATAGCTCCGGTGATTAGTACTACTACCACCACAATTGTGGGTAGAGAAGAAGACCCACATTGGAGTAATTTTGACAAGTCTGTCAATGCGGTGTCGTTTGGCCTTGTGGCTACTGCCATTCTCATTTCAATGTTCCTTGCTATGGCTATTTTCGAGAGGTTTCTCCGTCCGAGATCATCGGCCGGCGGCGACAGCGCTGGACGGAATCTTGGGGATCTTGAGGCTCAGATGATGTACGGTGGTAAACTTGACTACCCATCTCCAAAAGTAAGTTCCCTTCCCTCACTCTCATTCTCACTATTTTATTTTTATTTTTAAAAATGAAAGGGCTATAATTGCAAATAAACATAATTATTATGGGTAATCTTCACTTTTTGACTCTTATTTATGGTAATTATGGATGGTTGACAATGACAAATGTACACTATGAGTATGAGTAGTTCTATGTGAGTTGTGGTCTCTTGTACCATTTTGTACCACACCTTATCATTCATGATTTAACAACACTTCACATGTTTTGATAACCTCGTTCTTAATAATTGTGAACCGTTAAATCATGAATAGGACAGAGGGTGGTACAAGACATGTACATGAAATGTCGACTCGTTCTATGCAATACTCAAATTGTCATTGTTGTTAATTTTTGTGTTTACTTTAACCCAATGTGTCAATCTTAGGATTAGTTGGGTCAAAGATAGGTTCCCTAATAGAAATGGGAAATGGGTACAAAGAATATCAAGCTTTTGAATGATTCGCATGTAATGAACTATTTAGTGTCCTAATGCTATAATCATCTACTCTCTCCGTCCCAAAATAAATGTCCATTTTTGTTCATTCATTTTGGGACGGAGGGAGTAACTAATTCACATGACATGAATAACACATCCAGTTAGAGATGACTTGAGAAGTAACTTTAAACTATGTTTTAAGTGCATTCATTATTTGTTTTGGTTGTGACAAAAAGTGGATAAAAGCTATAAAAACATTACATCCACATTGATTTGAATCTGGACTCGGTAAGAACTCGTTGGCCCATGAACAGTAAAGCTTAAATTTGACTTTGTGCTTGAAGGAATAATGTATACTATGGTGGACGCAAAAGCTGATTTTGTACATACTTCAATCTTTATAATGTTCATGGTGATTCTGTTTTTTAAAAGCAGAAAGAATAATATTAAAGGATGTTGCCATCAAATTCCCAATTATGTTTTTTTTAGTCTCCACCATCCCCATATCAAAAGGCCCACTATTAGATTGCCCATGTTTGATTGTCCTTAATTTCATGCTGATTTTTTGGTGTAACTTCTACCACTAAAGTTGCCCATTTATTTTGGACATTCAATTGACATGCTTCTCAAATACTAGTTGCTCAATTTTTATTTTGCTCCACCATTTTTAGTGCTACTGTTTAATAAGGACTTGGAGAAATTCCCTTCCCACGATATAACAATTGATTTTCTGAAACCATGATCAATAGATGGTATGTCTTTTTTTTTTTTTTTTTTTTTTTTTTTTGCTGGTTCATTGTATCGGTTTTCTTAATTAGTGGTCAATTTAGCTATTAACTTAGGATACTTGATTTTCATAGGTCCCGTTATATTACTCGTTACCACTTACCATGGCACCTAAAAACCATCTTATTCAGTAGATTAATAATATAAGTTTATCGTGGGAAAGAAAGGGTACTCTGTTAGCATAAAGAAAGAACCGTGTCTTTTGTTTGTCCACTTTGCTTCTCAAATCATACTGTTTTTCTTGCTTATAAATTGAGCATCAATTAATTATTGGGAGACATTTAAATCAATTTGGGAAGCATAACATAATCTAAATCTTTTTAGGGAACATCAGTTCTTATATGGGAGAAATGCTGGTTGTTTATTATGTTAGAGGTCAACTCTTGCTTGAAATTCTTTCTATTTGCGTAAGTTACACCCTATTTATATATCGACAAAAACTTGTGTGAGACGGTCTCACACGTGATACGAGTGTCATTGAGAGAGTAAATGGTTTGCCCCCCTATAGATGGGGTGGGGCAAGCCCATTTCCTCTCTCATCGAAACTCGTCTCATGTGTGAGACCGTCTCACACAAGACTTCCTCTTATATATCACAAAACTTAAATAAGTAGATTACTTTATATGATTTGTGGTTTCTTTATGTCAATTTAAAACAAGAAAGGGAGACATTAGTATAATTTGTGTTTGCTTTTGTTGGTTTGTTTGGGCCAAGGGGTCCTTTATTTTGCCAACATCATGTGGCTTTGTCAAAGTTGATTTCATAATACTATAACAACTTTAACACTTTATAATACATGCATCTTAGGACTCGAGACAAGTCTGTGCAAACCCATGTGCGTCGTAGGTTAGAGTTCCGCAACTAGTTGCAACCAAAGTACTAACTAAAAAAGGTCTACCTGGTGCTACAAAAACTTCCACTTACGCGTGAGGTTCAGGAATGGACGGGCCCACATGAGCTTAATTAGACCATCTTCCTTTGCATTACTGAGTTGTATAAACCATCTCACTTGTTTTTTTTTTCTTTCTATATTTAAGTGCTCTAACAAATAATGTACAGTAATGTTTCACAGATTCTCCTTGCTTTAGTTCTATTTAATTGTTCAGTGCTCCGAATGCATAGGTTTCTTAGTTAGATTATGAGAAAGTACCCACATAGGTTTCTGATCGAAAATTAGAGATAAGTAAGCACAATAATATGGTCTGATTTAAATTTGGCTAAATCGATGAATGAGATTTACGAAATCATAACTTTCAGGAAATGTCTTAGATTGGTTTTCTCGGAATAGGTAGTTGTCAACGTAGAAAAATCACGAGTATATTTATGACATGATCATGTAAGTTGACGTTTCCAGATTTGTCCTGCAAAATTTGTCTTGTGTGTCTTTGGATTATCTCCCGTACTGCTTGGTGAAAGAACATCTCTCAAATTACTGATGACTTGGACATAATTGAACCATGAGCTTTTACTCTAGTAGTATTCCCTTCTCTTTATGGTTTCAAATCACGTCAGGGACATCACTATTGTGTGAAAAGCATTGTATTAATTGTTCTAATAATTGTTTTTCGAGCTTATTACCATATGACCCTGCGTACTATCTCAATATTTCAATTTGACCTCTGTACTACGTGATCGACCATCTTTACATGCGTACTTTCTAAATAATAACCAAAATAACCAAACTCGTTAAAAAATTTAATGAACGTTAGAAGGCAATAGATGGCGTTAGCAACTTAACGAGTTAAATACTTATATGGTCACTAACCTATTTCGATTTTGCAAATATTTTTAAAAAACTGACCAAAAATAGACAAAAAAACATTATTTTATTTTATTTTGAACAGATTATTAATTGAATTTATTCCCACATTTAGAGTGTACACCTTCGGTGAGCTGGTACTTAAAAAAAAAAATAATAATAATATACCCCACATTCAGTTTAAAAGTTTTTTTTCGCTCTATTAGTTAAAATGGATAATGTTACATACTCCTTCCATCCCATTTTAAGAGTCAAAAATTTCTTAAAAGGGTGTCCCATAATTGAATTTATTTTTTTCGCTCTATGAGATTGGTCGGAGTAAGTCGGCACCGGAAACGGAGACGGAGGTGCCGGAATTTTGACAAGCGATTGGGAGCTTATTTTTGCTCCGTTTTGAATAATTTTTCCACCATTTTCGTTTTCTCAAGACAAATCTTTTGCTGGCACTCTTTTTCTCACCGGAGTAGCTGGAGATTGTAACCGGTACTGACTGGTTTGCCGGAATTTTGACCGACGGTCGGGAGCCGGTCATTTGCTCCGTTGACGATGATCTCTACGCCGTTGGCTTCGTCTGGACAAGGCACAGCTGCCGACGGCGTTCGTTTGTCTCACCGGGAAGACTGTTGACGGAAAACGGTCGCCGGAGTTGACGAAGGCGATGGGTGTTGTGTTTTACGCTGACATTTTTGGCGTGGGTATGCCCCTTTTTGACAGAATAACTCGTTTATGAGGTGACTGGAGCGTAGATCTGGTCTGAGCTAGTGTAGATCTGGCCGGAGCTTCGCCGGAGGATGAGAGAGAGGCGTCGCCGGAGTTGGGAAAGAGAGAGGGTAGAGAGAAAAAGTAGTGAGAAAGAGTGTGTATGTGTTTTGTGTGGGTGTTGATTTGGGAGGGTGGGGTTGGTGTTTTTAAAGTGCTCAGGGATCATATGGTTAGAAAAAATATTTTGTTGGACTAGAACGTAAGTATTTAACTCGTTAAGTTACTAACGCCCTAACGTTCATTAATTTTTTTTAACGATTTTGGTCATTTTGGTTATTATTTAGAAAGTACGCATGTAAAGATGGTCGATCACGTAGTACAGAGGTCAAATTGAAATATTGAGATAGTACGCAGGGTCATATGACAATAAACTCATTGTTTTTCTTAAAACTTGTGAAAATTCCAAAAGTGATAGGTATTTTTGAGCGGAGGGAGTACTAAACGGTCTAACCCCATGAATTATGGAAGAGTAATGATGCTTCATAAACCCGACAATCCCTATATTAGCAGACCCTTAAGCAACATTTTGATGGGCTTGCTTTTACTAGCCAGTCTAACCCCATGAATTATGGAAGAAGTAACAAAGTTTGCACATGTCCCCACCCCTCTTATCAACTTTTTATATACAACTTTATGTATAGTATTCGTATATGTTTAATCTAATGCTTTTCTCTTGTTGTTTTTCTTGTAATTCGAGTTAATTAGTCAAATCCTCGTGATTTGTTTAATTGGAGTTATAAACCCTGTTTATTTTATTAACTGCATAAATATACAGTACTGTACTTTATTAGCTTGTTGCCTATCATAAGGCTTACAGATATTCGGATAAGAGTATATATTTCTTTTTATCCGATCCAGATAAAAATATTTCAGCAACCACATGGTTGTGATGCACCCGAGACGACAAGCATTGGACTAAGTAACATGCTTGGATGTTTTTAAGAATATTATCCCACAGTTATCCATATAAGGTTAGATAGAGGTCATTTGTAATCCATAATAATTAAGGCAGTCAATTTAATTTTAAACTATAATTGTTTTAGGCGGGAAATATTTCACCAGAAGTTACGTGGCATCCTTAATTTATCAT
Organism: Campanula takesimana; assembly: GCA_026119855.1. NCBI lineage: Eukaryota > Viridiplantae > Streptophyta > Magnoliopsida > Asterales > Campanulaceae > Campanula > Campanula takesimana. The sequence goes on along the minus strand of JAOWBW010001077.1, from coordinate 290,630 downwards.
TTACTGATTGTGCAGATGACGATTTATGCCAGAGGAGTGTCGGTGTTGATGCCCGGAGAAGACACTCCTACCTACATTGCTCATGCTGCTCCTGCTCCTCCTCCTGCACCGAGTACTGTTATATGAACAGAAAACTTGTACATAATGTGCTTCAACGTGTTACGTTGTGCAACTGATTAATACATAAGGTGTTGTACAGTACAACACTTTAAAGAAAATGAGATCTCTTTCAAATATGTACATAATTTTCCATGTCTCAGCCTCTCAGTAGTTAGCAGACTATAGTTTGGAGTTTATTGAGAGACCTAAAAGATTCTCAGTATTTATAAGAGGTTGAGCAGGTGCTTATTGAAGATGTTCTTGTCATTAATCAACACATTTCAGCTAAACATTTATACGTCTGTAATGAGTTTATTGAACTGCGGCGCCCCTCCATTTATTAAATCGTCTTCAAACTGAGTATACGCAGAAATTATCTATGGAAGGTTGTATGTACAATTATATGAGTATTTTTTAATGGGGATTTTTACCAATAAGTCCCTAACAGAATGTGGTATTTAACAATAAAAACACAACATTTCATATTCTATCTTAGGGTTCCTGTGTTCAAATCAATTTTACCAATAAATCTCTCGCGACTCATACAATGTCGAAACTGCCCTCCCTCCCTCGTCTTTACGTCGTCGACTTCCTCTTTCTCTCTCTAAACGCAGAAACTCCTCTTTCTCTCTCTATGCCCAGACCATCCACACTCATCCACCACCTCCTTCTCCGGTAAACCTTCAGATGCAGTAGTCCTAACCAATCCCTGAAACAAGCTGTTGCAAATCACAACCAACCTTATGGAAAACCAGGTTGAAGAAATCCTCTGGTATACAATTCCGTACGGCGACCAACCCCGGCAAAGACCAATAACTCCGGCGACTCGCAGATCTGACTCCCGAACACATAGTACTTTGCTTCTGTTCAGGCTCGATATAATTTTGCATCGTATTGAATCCCGTCTTGAACCTCATGTCGGTTAAATCTCAAAATTGTTCTGAACCAGTCAAAATTCGTAACAGTGGGGGGAGCTTGATTTTGTTGTTGCCTTGGTGTGGAAAAAGCCTTCCTTTTCTCTATAGAAAGAGAATAGAAAGAGAAAAGGAAATTTTGTTGAGTACAGAGGAGGGGCCTGAGAGGTTTGTGAATGGAAGGGAAATTGCAAACTAAAGGTCAATCAACTTAATTAATAGTGTATTAGGTATTTGTAGTGGATACAACTGTAGGTGACACCTTTTTCTTTCTTCTATCAAAATTTCAAATGTTCTACTCAAATGTTACCTTTATTATTTTCTTTATTTAACTGTAGGAGTACTTTGTATTTACTCGCCATTAATTTTATACTCAATTATGAACAATTGAGTAATAAATATCTCAGTTTTATACTCAATTATAAACAAATGAGAAATGAATGTTTCAATTTTAACTTAAACATTTGAGATATTGAGTATCAATTTTGATAATTTGATTTCTCAGTTAGTATACTCAACTCAGGTGTGAACAACTAAAAAATTAATATTTCAGTTATTATACTTAAAGTCGTGTGTGAACAACTGAGAAATTAATGTACCGGTTCTTATACTCAAATTCGTATGTGAATAACTGAGAAATTCATCGTTATAATTAAACAATCGATGAACTGAGTCATCAATTGTGAAAAATGAGATATGATTTTATCAGTTTTTACTCAATTATAAACAACTGTGAAATGAATGTGTCAGTTATTATATTCAAATTCATGTGTCAACAACTGTGAAATGCATGTCTTAGTTATTATAATAATTGTGAAAAATTGAGAGATGAATTTATCAATTTTTACAAGTGAAAAATGAAAAAATGACACAACTGTGAAATCATACAACTGAGAAATTAGTTGAGAAATAATTTTAAAAGTGAAAAAAAAATATTTTTTCTAAAATTGTGAAATTAATTGAGAAATGAAAAATGATTTTCTCAGATTTTTACTAGTGAAAATTGAGATTTTTATTTCCAAAATTTAATTTATGTATTGAGTGTACTTGTTTGATTCGTTTTTACGACACGATTAAAACGGTGGTCTCGGATTATTTTTTCGATTTCTAGATTTTGATATATTGCATTTTAAAATTTTGAGGGAAAAACAAAAAAAAAAAGAGAGAAAAAGTAGGGAGGAAGAAAGTGACGAGAGAAAAAGCACAGGACCAAAATTCGCTTAACGTAAAAAAAGTTGTCCGCCTGGATCATGCGCAATAGGGAGCGGAGGGGCATTTTGGTCCAACAAATATCCAAGGACATTTTGGCGAGATTCCATAATGTCTGTCCTTATTGGTCGTTTTCATTTGAATGAGGGACCTATTGGTCAAAACCTCTTTTTAATGAACACATACTTTTTCACAATGGTTAAAACTGCTAAAATAATACAGCTAATTAAAACCGAAGCTAGCAAAGTTCATGTTTGTCCATAGGCGTAGGGAATTATTGATAATTACACTAAACCCAATGAGCAATGTTAGGGGCACAAAATATGGTCACAAAATCTTGCTTACAAAATGAGGTGGCGATATTTTATTGGTTGCATCGATAGTGGACCCGCCACACTCTAATTAAAAACACCAACGAAATCATTACACCTAGGATTTTGTGAGCAAGATTTTGTGATTTTTTTTTGTGCCCCTAGCATTATTCAAACCCAATATTGTAACTCCAATACACTTGAGCTAACGAACACGAGTTTGCACAATTCAGGACTAGCAAAAAGAGCCTTGAAGACGCACCTCCTCAGCTCTTGGCCCTGTTGACTGATAAGCCAGTAATCACATTGCTTGAGCGCGCGCTTCTAATCCGGCTCAAAAAAATGCAAACACCACTATGACACTTTTCTTTGTGTTGTGTTAAAAGGAAACAATTTGGTGTAAAAAGGAAGAAAGAGGCGATTACGAGGAAATCTTTTTCAATCATAGACTTTATATAGAATTCACCCGCCTTGTATGACGACCTCACCATTGGCCCAGATGCTACGTATCGAACCCCTGCAACCATCCAAGCAAAGGTTAACAGGGTAAAGCCATCAACCAAACATAAATTCATCTTATCAGTTTCCTACATGTTAGCAAATCACTTGCCTTCAAAGTAAAGCTATGGTTTGATTATAGGCATGTACTCCTCCGTCTCAAACTTATGGTTACTTATTTCCGTTTTGGAATAAAAGGCGGTCAAAATGATATCATATTACAAATTTACCAATAATAAAAGTGTTCGAAATATACTCTGAAACAGGCATGTGTCGGGAGTAATATACTCTGAAACAGGCATGTGTCGCTTTGATGGTCTCATGTACTGACCAAAAGTCATGACATCAACACCAGCTTCCCTAACCTTCTCCATTGTCTTCACCACTTGATCAGGTGTTTCCCCACACACCAACATTATTGAAGTCTTAGTAAGTGTTGTACCCGCAGGTGCATAATCCTTGGCCATCATTAAAACGTCCATAGATTGCTTGAAGTTAGCACGATGATCTCGTACTTCACATTCAAATGATACACAACCACATTAAGAAAAAAAATTGAAGATGCATGTACAAGACAAATGTAAGTACATCCTACTCCCTCCGTCCCGAAAAAATAGTCTCATTTGATTTTTGACGGTTAACACACATGAACATTGACCAAATGTTAATGGCAAACTAATGTCAATCTAATTATTGTAACACAATTATAAAAATTGTTATTGTTAAAACACTTAGTGATTTATCAATAACACTTTTTAAATTTTAATTAGAATGATTGGATTGATATTTATGTTTGATCAAAGTTCACTAGTGTTGACCATCAAAAGTCAAATGTGGCAAAAAAAATATAAGACTGAGGGAGTATAAGAGCTTCAATAGGATGATTAGATTATTAGTTATATCTGGTCTAAGTTCACTTGTATTGACAATCAAAAATTAAATGAGACTATTTTTGGGTACGGAAGTAGTTTTTTTAAGAAACAGGTTACCGATCTGGCAGCCATACAAAAACTAAGATAATTATGCTCATTTTATTTACTCCAAACAACGTATTCTCAGTTATAAAATAGAGTCGAGAACTAAAGCACAAAACACGATAACTACGGTGCGATCACTAGGCTTTCCTCAGCTAAAATCAAGAGAAGTGGTATATACAAGGGTCTTTTTCTGTTTAAGACCAACTACTAGAAAAGCGGTGTTTACCCACGAAAATTTCCGTGGGTAATTATCCATTTCCGTCAGTAAGTAAGGGGTGGTTAGTGACGGAATTTTCCGTCGGGTTTCCGTCAGTAAATTTCCGTCACATTTACCCACGGAAAGTTCGTCGGAAACTAAAAATAACCGTCGATAAATGCAAATAAAGTCCGTCGATAAAGTTTTTCTCCGGTCGCCGGTCGTGAATTTCGCCGGAGATTGCTGACGGAAAATTCTGTCACTAATTAAACTAGTAAGTAACCCGTCGAAATTCGACGGGAATAATAAGGCTAAGAGCATCTACAATGGGGGCTTTTTGATAGCTTTTTATTTTGGTGAAAGAGCTCTTTCAAGCTTTTTACCATTGTGGAGAAAATGAAAAAGCTCTTTAGTAAAAAGCAACTCTTTCTAGAAAGAGCTCTTTACATGAGCATTTCCACGACTCTTCCCCAATTTTCTATGTTAGAGCATTAATTTTAAAGAGCTTTTCCATTGTGGAAAAAGCTTTGAGCTTTTTATTTGTTGACTTGGCATCTAGGAACTACAAAAAAGCAATTTTAAAGAGCTCTACTATTGTGGATGCTCTAACTAATTAAAAAAACTGATGCAAGGCATTTCATACTGAGAGAGAGAGAGAGAGAGAGAGTCTTAAAACTATAGTCCAGCATAAAAAATGGGTAGCCACTCATTATGATAAAACATTAACCGAAAAAATCATGTTATTCCACACAATTACAAAAAGCATAAAGATAATTATGTGCATAATAAGTGGCAGATATGTTGGACAATTCTACATAATTACACACACATTACAATCAGTACTCAGATTGAGTTTCTCTTTGCTCCATTAATTTGTTCATCCACTATAGCCCAATATTGTTAATTCTTAATACATTCCATCTCACTGAACCCGTATGATTGAAATTCCTTCTAAACTAATCAAAGAAAAAAGTTATTCAAAATATCCAATTGAAACACTATGATTGAAGTTCCTTCTAGACTAATTAAGAAAAAAAAATGGTATTCTAAACATCCAATTGACAAACTAATCATACATATACACTAAATATCCCTGAAATATTAACATCATTGTATAAACATAACCAAACACACTCATTCCCATTTCAAATAATAATAACTGGATAATTTTTTTTTTAAAATAAAATTATTGTTTGACCAAAGATAAAAATAAAAATAGCATATGTCAGGGACATTGTCTACCATGTTACACCAATATAAGCGAATAAAAAATACAAAACTAATTCTGATCACCAAGATACTGGAAAATTTCATCATCTCACCATTTTAAGCCCGATGATAATGATGCAACTTGTATAGTAGCACATGTCCCACAACATTGCCCGTTGCCATGAACCCTCCTCCAAGACTTCAATCCAGACACCGGGGGTGATGTAAAGCCTTATTCGGTGGAGGCCAATTGGAGAAGACAGTAAAAGATGGAATATGAATCAACTACTAAGTCTTTTGAAGGAGGTGGCTGCTCAAAAGTAAAAGAGAATAACGATCAACCGCTCAGCAGCCGATGCCTGCCGCGAAGTCTCCTGCTCAAGGAAGATGAAAGTCATTTTATTTAGCGTGCAATATATTGATACATACATTAGCATGATGATACTATCATCCCATGCCCAACTACTTAAATAAAGTAGGGCAACAAAACTGGTGCTTGGACTAATTGATTATTCAGAGAAGCAAATTTTAGGTGTAACCGAAATTTCGTCCGAAAGGAACTTCAAATGTCAGACAAAAGAAGATGCTAATATACAAACATTTATCATATAATGTGTTATGTACTATGTCTAATCGCTCAATGATCTCTCAAGACTCGTTTTTGGGGAGCCTTCTCAGAACAGTGTGCTCTGGTTTATGACCACACTCAAAATCAACATGAATAAATGCTCGTTCAACCTCTGGGAGTTTTTCAATCTTTATTTGTAGTGTCTCTCCTATTGTATGTACTTCTTTCAATGATAGATCATCTGAGAGCTCTATGTGAACCTGTTTTCTATAAATATAAAACAAATTATATGAGTTCCAACTTCCAAGTTTGAACAAACTAAAAATACGGAATTGCAAATTGAATGCGTGAAACAACAAAATGCAAGTTCAATAAGTAATTCCAACACAATTCAAACAGATGATGTTTACTGAAGACAACATAATTCAAACAGATGATGTTTACTGAAGACAACATACCCATGAAAGGTAAGACGCTTTAAAAGTAAAGAGACCCAAGAATCTCATATAAATAAATGGATTTTATTTTCTCTAGACGTAAACCTGCAGACTAAAAAGGCAAAAGAGAGGGGGAAATCAGAACTCCATTGGTACATTGACACCCAATTTAACCAATACATAGACCTCCCCCCCCAAAAAAATAAAATAAAATAATAATAAGCAGAAGGAAAAGCCAACGTAACTAACCATCATAAATGTCAGTGAGTTGCTGAGGATAATGATCTTGGCAAATGAGAACCCTTGCTGAATTTAAAGAATGGATTAATCAAAGTTCAGACTTTGATAGCAAAGCATTTTTCAAATTTAAATTAACAATCTTTATTTGAGAAAATAATATACAAAGATATATATACTTATACATCAATAAAGTAGGGCAAAAAAAACTGGTGCTTGGACTAATTGATTATTCAGAGAAGCAAATTTTAGGTGTAACCGAAATTTCGTCCGAAAAGAACTTCAAATGTCAGACAAAAGAAGATGCTAATATACAAACATTTATCATACAATGTGTTATGTACTATGTGTAATCGCTCAATGATCTCTCAAGACTCGTTATTGGGGAGCCTTCTCAGAACAGTGTGCTCTGGTTTATGACCACACTCGAAATCAACATGAACAAATGCTCGTTCAACCTCTGGGAGTTTTTCAATCTTTATTTGTAGTGTCTCTCCTATTGTATGTACTTCTTTCAATGATAGATCATCTGGGAGCTCTATGTGAACCTGTTTTCTATAAATATAAACAAATTATATGAGTTCCAACTTCCAAGTTTGAACAAACTAAAAAGACGGAATTGCAAATTGAATGCGTAAAACAACAAAATGCAAGTTCAATAAGTAATTCCAGCACTCGAAATCAACATGAACAAATTGTTTTCTGAATTCAATGGCTCTTGAAATTGTGGGTGCTCGTTAATTAATGACACACAGAATTATAGAATTTTGGTTTTAGTTTTTTCCCACCTTATAAAAAGAAGATCCGATGTCAGTTGAGGCATAATCACGCGGCACTGATCCACATCATGAGACACATAAAAATTGATAAAGCAATCATACGTTGTATCATTAGATTTTAGCAGTAGCTCATTAAAAATTGAAGTAGCAGTTAATCATTATTCACTAATGGAACTATGTTGCACAAAACTAAAAATAGACTTGAGAAAAGTGAAATATCGAACATGGAATTACTTCTCGTCTGCAAAAGTAAACAACTTCTTAACAGACTGACCGACTACGTACACATTTACAGTTGTACCCTTGTCTTGACCAATCGAATTAATTAGAGGTGTGGGCCTAGCGTTAGCATCAATATCTTCAACACGATTGCATCTTCATTTGTGATGAGCACTCAAGCTTTCACATGGATGTATAATATCTTTATACAAAGAAATGACTAATCTTTGCTCCAGTTGTAGCTCTTATTCTTTTCCTCCTGAATAAAGTGATTAGTGACACATTTCCTCCTGAACCAAGTGATCAGTGACAAACAGAAAATTCAAGTAGCATTAAAATTGCAGACTATAAGAAAGTTAAAGGGCAAATATAAACGGAACCTGAGGGAGTAATAAATCCTAAACATTGCAAAGCAATGAAAATGAGCACTATATATAATACTCCTTCCGTTTCATAATGATCTTTATACTTTTCTTGTCGTTTCTATGAAAGTTATTTGAGCAATAATTTTAGTTTTATTTACTGACAAAATTTTTCTGTAAATAAATGGACACTCATTTAGGGACAGAGGGAATAGTATTTCATTTTCAAAGAAACTTTCAAAGAAACGGCAGGAAAAAAACCAACCATGTCTTTACCTTAGTATCAATTTCATGAAGTTCCCGCTTCACTATATTAAGCAATGGTTCCAGCACAAAAAAGGGCTGAATTAGCAGTCATTTAGGGTAGAATATAGAACATATTAGGGGTTAAGTCCAATAGCCTTCATTCAGGAAAAAAATTGGGATAAAATAGTACTACTCGAAATGTCTAAATCAAAACCGAGTGATTCCTAATATAGATAGAATTTTAGTTTCCAGCAATTTTAAATTGAGGTTTAAATTAGGATATGAATAGATATTGAAATCATATCCATAAATGAGGCTTTTTTGTGTTATCAAAAATTTCAAATAATTTTAAAATTTATGTTTAAACTACCATAGGATTTAATTGGTCAAATCGTTTCCTAAAATGACTCTTGTATGATCGCATGATCTTCCAATCTTGGCATATATAATTTTCAAATTTTGAATTCTTTCTACCATTGATCTCACTAAACTAAGTATATAATTGAAGATACGTGACTAATTCAAAACGTATAACTAACTAATTAACTTCATATTTTGAATCAGCCAAATTTATTAGAAGAGAGAATTTTTTTATTTTTTATTTTTGAAACCATGACAATTGTGCTGGCGAATCGAATGGCGCCACATGGAATTCCACATCATAAAGCCACGTGGCGGGCTGTGAGGCTTGGAATTGTTTCTGGCTTTATATATTATATAGATAATAAATTTTAGAAAAATATAACCCCTGGAAATTTCCATGGGTAAAATGAGAAGATTTGAGAAAAAAATATATTTAAAAACAAGCTCTTATTTCCAGTCTCTTCACACAGGAGTATAATAAATACAAAAAATTATTAAAGGTCTTAGATCAAGAAGACATACTATTGAATATTTTTACCTTGACAATTCAGTACACAATTTTATACTCCATCATCTGTCCCAAAAATGAATGTCCATTTTTATTTTGACTAAGAGCAAAAACAATCATTCATTGTTGGGACGTAGATAGTACAAAAGAAACTGTTTAAAAAATAATTTTATAGAACAACTCAGTGCAAACTGTAAAAATAATAATTTTATAGAATAAAACTGCTGGCGGAGGGAGGGACTTCTCCGACTTCACTGCACTTTCACACCCACTTGATCAACTTGACCTGTATTACAAGAAAGAGAGAAACTAAGTATTTGAATAAAATACATGTACTTTCCTTTCTTTACTTTGTAAAGGTTAAGGAGACTTAAAGCACTGAAATGAATACTAATCAAGGAACACAAAGCCAAATAGCTAAAAAAAAAGAAAAAAAAGAAAAAAAACTCAGCAATATCCCTACTTTTTTTCCTAATCAACCAAACAGAACAAACACAAAAACCCAACAAAAATCAATTCAATTCAGCCCTAGGTATGCTAAACAGAAAGTTCTGTATTAAGAAAAAGAAGAAAGAATACGCAACTGTCGCCACTTGCACTAGCGAGTTTTGAAAAAGGGGTCACTTTGGCAAATAGTTTGACAAGGTTGTCATTTTGTGAATTATTAATGTAAAAAGGAATTATTTGAAAAAAATCGCATACTCCCTTCGTCCCACTTTAGGATTCTGTAGATTAAAATGAGACAATCAAAATGACAATTTTTGTAAACTAAAAGGGACGGATGTTAGTGATACATATATTTTATTGCAAAAGCTTGACATTACTATCACTTTGAAACACTAGGTAATATTCTTCATGGAATAAATGGGGCTGAATGTGAGTAAATTGAAATAAGCAAAGAGGCGATAAAGTTAATAAGTTAATCTACCTGCCAAAATAATATGCTTAATTTGGGACTCATCTTTGATGTAGTAGAAGCAAGCAAGGTTTTTGCTGAGATTAACAAAGAAAAAACTAATCAGCACACAGATCAAAGGAAGGATATAAGTGTGTGTAATATAATAGCCTGATCAAAGTAATTTTCTCAATGTTTAGCCTATGATCTATGTACCAATGAAGTAAAAAAAAAAATGATTTCTCGTGACAATGCTTTCTAACTTCAATTAAATCTATCATCATACAAGAACTGAAATGCAACAGTTTTCTCCCTAAAGCTCAAAAGTTCGGCGCTATCATTTACAAGCACCAATGCATTTGATCTCAGCTTGCTAGTATTTTCCCTAAAATCATAATATTTCTGCAGCTAATTAATAAGGAGAAAAAGCATAAAAACTACATAAACGACAATGAGAAAGTACCCTGGCTTTCCCTATAGGAAGTGAGAAACTATAGCAAGTGCTTCTGCTGAAACAAACTGGGAAGGACTCTCCAATACATAATTTGGGCCATTAAGTTTTTTGGTAAACCTCAATGAAATCTAGGGCACTATTGTTTTAATATAAAAGTGAAATTCATATCATTAAGCAAAAAACAACCTGTAAGCTCTGCAGACTACCCATTCTACAACATGGGCGTTTTCTTTGAGGTTTCAGGGTCATAATCAGTACAATCTTCAACGGTCTTTCCAAAGACGGACATGTCTGCTTGTCCCAACTGTTTTCGCTATCCATCATCAAACAAGTATCCTGGAATTTGCATAAAAACTCAGCGAAAACCTACTTAGATTGCTTGTAAAAATTACAAACTAACCCATTAGATAGAAATAAACAAACCGCAGTTTGCATTCAAAGCAATTTATTGTCCTAAATGAACAAAAAGCCCAACTTCTTAAAGAAAAACTCAAAAGAAAACGGAAAGGAATTGCAAGGAGCATACAGTTTTGATGACTTCATCAGCCATGACCGATCGAGCTCAACTCACTGCAAATTGCCAGAATTTCAAAACCCTAAATCAATCTTCATATAAAATACCAAAATCAAGAGGGGGAATCAAAACCAAATCAACTTCGCAGGAGAATAAATCTTTGAATTTTATGAGGTGATAACAGAAGCAATAATCGATACAACTAAGAAAAACATAAGAGTTTTACAGTTGATCTCAACCCGTGCTTTTCTGTACTTGTCCTCCTCAATTGCACGGCAAGGAAGAATCGAAGGGAGGTGTGTGCTTGGTCTTTTCGCACTAGAGAGAAAGATTATATATAGAGAGAGAGAGATTGGAGAGAGAACTAGAAGATCTCAAAAGGGGAAGAAGATTACCAGTTGTACGAGGCAGATGGCAGCAGTGGCAGACTGAGGATCAGAGGGAGTTGGTGGTGTGCGTGATGAGGGAAATCGATCGGAGGAGAGGGAAAGCAGTCGGGGTTTTGGCATTTTCGAAAGAGAGAGAGAGAGAGAGAGAGATTAGAGAGAGAACCGAAAAATATGAAATGGGGAAGAGGGGGCATGCGGCTAGGTTAAAGTTATTAAACACGCTTACTTACGGAAATATCCGTCAGTATTAACCAGATGTTATCCGTCGGTAATACCCATGAAAATTTCCGTAAATAAGCTAAATTTCCGTGGGTAATGTTCAAAATTGACTTTTGATATTCCCACCATGACAAAGGTCTATTTCCGTCAGTAGGCTCTAAAATTCCGTCACTATTACCGACGGAAATGATCCGTCAGTAAAATTCTGTGGGTAAAGGGCGCTTTTCTAACATGTTAAAAAGTTATAGTACCATCCGACAACTTAAATTCGTTGGCCTCTAGAGACATTTACCCCAGTCTCTCCCCTTCCTCTAGAGAGAGAGAAAGATAGAGTTGCAAACTGAATCATTTCGCCCTAAGACAGAAACTAGTAAAAGCCGCTTAGAGATTTCTAAGTTACTGAGATATGAGCGAACTTACCTGTACTAGAATCCATCTAAAGTTAACAGGCTCGGAATCTCCCAAATCCCTTGTATTTTAGATACAACAGATTCGATTTGCTTTTTCTCTAAACTGAAACTATTGAATTTTGAATACCTATAATATAGTCTGAACAGCTAGAGTTAATAAAGGGACATAATTTTGTTCAAATACAAGAAAAATGCAGTGGTTTCATACCCAAGGCTTTTATCAGCATACTCGTTTTCAATATCTTCAACTTCTGTACAGTCTCCGCAAAATGACCACTTCCATGATCAGGTAAATCGTCACGATCGACACTAGTAATCACCACATATTCCAGACCCCATGATGCAATAGCTTCAGCTACATTTGATGGTTCATCAGGATCAGGAGGTGGAGGAGTACGAGATGTCTTCACGTTGCAGAATCTGAAATTTGGAATAGCAGACTACTGTCATGACTTTGTTCACATTAATACTCAACATTAAAATTACTTTCAACACATTAACCTATCCTGAATCATAGATTCATATGTGTAAGTACAGAACATGGTGTTACCACAAGTGCTGCCAACACTGTCCCAGTGTTACCCGACGACAGTCTGGGAATATATTTGAATATTTTCTTCATAAATTATTATTGTACTAATGTCTAATATTGTTGCAATTTTAGTAGTTATTGTTGGTCCAAATTCCAGGTATATTATAAGGAAGGTGAAAGAAGAGTTTATGGATAAAAGTGGATTTTATTCATAAACATGTGAGATTTAAAACAACAAGAAAAACATGGGATTGGCTCATTCAAAGGGCTGAGTGTTTAACAAGAAAGTACAAGGCTTACACAGCTCGAAGGTATAAGAAGGCTAAGCAAGAACTTGGGCACAAAGAATTTGTTCCTACAATTTAGGAAATGTGGAGAATAACTTCCCCAAGGCTCGTCCACTCCTCTCCACTCTCACTCCACGTTTGTGATCAATAACCCAGCCATTTTTGGAGTATTCCCCAAGTACTTCAAGCCTATAAATAGCAAGGAGGATGAAGATTGAAGACAAGCAGCTACAGCACACATCCTTACACAAGAAAAGCCTATACACTCCTTGGTTCCGATAAACCCCATCTTCCCAAACCTATTCCATTCTTGTAATCCTTGATTATAAGTTTGTCTTGGCTAGGATAGGGTCTCGTGTATGGTCTTAGTCATTCCATAGATCTCAATTTGTAATAGCGATAGGGAACTCTCGGCCTTGTAGTTACAATTCATATTATTAGTGAAGTCTCGCCTTTTGAGGCACATCTCAAGATATATACTTTATATATCTTGAGAAAAATAATTCTTGTGTTTTTATTCCGCTGCAAACTCTTTTCAGAAACAGTTTTCTGCTCTTGTGTGTAAGTGTTGCCCGAAGTGTTATCGTTGCTCTGACAACACCTTTGATAGCACTTATTTTCAGTAAGCCCTCGATATACTTTTTCAATTGGCACCAGAGCTGGTTACTTGATATACTAACTACTTCGGTCCAGTGTGTCATGGCTTACGATCCAGCCAATCCTAATCAGAAGAGGATTCCAGTTCTTGATGGTTCGAATTACGCCTATTGGTGTTGGTAGTGGTGCCCTAGGCACGTTTAATAAACGTTGTAATTGTTATCATTTATTTCATATCAATAAAGAGATGTTTTGATTATTATTATTGTTCATGTTTACTTATAATAATCTCCGTCCCTAGTACTTGTTAAGCACTAGTATAAAGGCTAAATGATCATGCGATGATCATGTTAGATTTATGGGTACTTGTTTGGAACAAGGTACTGGACATGACCCGCTGTATGAGATTTATGTCATGGTCCATGTCAAACATATATCTCATATTAGTTATGTCATTTGAATCCTTAGACATGAAGTTATTATAGTCTTCCACTTGATGAACATTATGTTTGACATATTCAAACGCTACCTTTAACCGTGAAGTTATAAAGGGTATGATTAGCATAATCGGATTCACGTAGGGAAGAATAATAAGCTAAATGAATTTGTCCCTCCTCGGAGAGATGTCAAGCTTGGGCCACTCGTAGGAATGATGTTGATGAAATGTTCGGCCGGACTCAAATGGATTGATTGGATCAATAGCATTTGAATTATCAACATATTCGGAATCGAGAAAGTATTGAACAAAACAAGTTGACTGTTTGACCATGACTTGTGTTCAATGACATCGTGGACAAAGGGATTGTGACATATTCTAAAGGAATGCGAACTTGTATCTAGTTATACTATTTGGGTAGGTATGACGGTTTGCTAGAACCTAATCATATCTTATGGGATCATGTTTGAGCTCATTGCCAACTTAGTATAATCCTAGAGGGTCACACACAATAGAACGAATCTTTAAAAGGACTACATTGGAATTTTGGAAATTCTGGACTTTCTGGGAAGTGGGCGACCGCACATAATGGACTGGGCGGCCGCACACTTAGCTCAGAAATGTACCAGTTTTGTTTCAGATTGTTGTGCGACCGCACATAGGGTTTTGGGCGGCCGCACAGTACTGTCGACTGGCACTTTCCTAATTCGATTTGGAATGTCTTTTGACACAAGATTCCTATTTGGAATAGGTCTTGCTTGTGTATAAAAGGATGAGTTCGGCCAGAACTTCAGATATAGCCTTTTGTGAGTCTCCAAAGAGTTTGAGAGAGGTTTTATTTTGTTCTAAGACATCTTTGGTTGAAGAACAAAATAATACACAAAAGAAAAATTCCATATAGTCATATCAAATTGTGAAAGTGTGTTTCATAGTTGTTGGTCTAGCAACCAAGATCAAAGAAGCTCCTTTGATATTCGTTCGAAGTGTGGATACCGCTAGAGGGTGAAAATCATCATCTTAAAAGTTCGTGTTCAAGCTTTGTGATCAAGTCTTCAAACCTCCACCAAAGACCAAGAGAATTTGATAGCCATCAAGGGTTAGTTTATTCCTTTATTCTTATGTTGTATTTGATTTAATCATATGAACGGATCCATGGCTTTGGGTTTCAAAATTTTAAATGCTAAATTCCGCTGCGCATGTTTGATCGAAACCCAGCAGTGGTATTAGAGCCCCGTTCATGTTGATTATTTCAATACCTAGATCATGTTATGTGTATATAAATTGTTTATGTGTCTTGCATGATATGAATATTGGAATATGTGATGTTTATGTGTTATGTGATTTTATGTGGTTTATTGTTTTGCAACTTTAATCGCACGATTCAATCGCAATAAATAAATTATGGTGGATTCAGAATTGTTGGTTGTTAATTTTTGATTGGATCAAAGTTTTAATAATCGGGGAAAAACAATTTTGAGACAAAATTTTCGAACTTAAAATTCTGCACATTCTGATTGAACCGGGCGACCGCACGGAAGATACTGGGCGACCGCACGGTTTTTGGGCGACCGCACAGGTCTTTTTGGGCGGCCGCACGCCAAGATCAGAATGTCTGATTTTGCTCAAAAATCAGAATTTGGAATTTTCGAGAGGTTCAACAAAACCAGTAACAGAACCAATCCAGACCTGCTGATCTGGAATGGGTTTTGGGTAGTTGGTTTGTGTGTGGATCTTGGGGTTTGATTTTCCTATTTGTTTTAGTCTTGTGATTCTAAGATTGGTTCAAGGTTTGGATGGCTAATCTGCGTTCATCGAGATTGTGTTTCCCAAACTTGATCGCAATCAAAGTTTCAAAGATGAAACGAAGTTAGAATTATGAAGAGTTCATAATTGCTAAAATTGAGAAACAAAGTTCTTGATTCAAAGTTTGGAGATCCATGTGGAATTGTGAATGCAATTGGCCTACGTTCATCGAGACCATCTATTGCTTAGTTTCGGCCACATGGACTACTTTCTTGGTTTCTTGAATTAGTGCGGGATTGTGGTTGCCTAATGGCTTAGTTCGACCGCACTTCTTGTTGTCTTGATTTGGAGATAATAACCAAAGTTGAAATAGTCTCATCCTCATAATTATAGAGAAACTAATGACACATAAATATCATGCTTAAATTAATGAAGATTAATTTAGTGGCTAAACTTGATGTGTAACATGTTTATATTATGTGCTCATAAATGTGTTATATGCTATACGTGATGAACCTTCAAAGAAAGTTTTAAGTCTTTTATTGCCATGCCATGATTAAAACACTTGTTAGTACATGAGTGATTTTAATGTAGATTCGCCCTAGCGAGGTGCATTAAATTTGTTTATGTATGAGCAAGATAGATAGTGTGGGCACGCCCTAGCGGGACACATTAACTATGCGTTTAAAATGGTTAGACTTAATTGGGCGTCAAAACAGTTTTGGGCCTAGGCAAAGATGAGGTTTAACATGCTTTTTGAAATTTGATTTCTTAAAGAATCTCATAGAAGGAACTAAGAGTCATATGAGATATGATTGACAAGAGTTGTCTACCTAATTAATTTGATTTTGTGTAATCCGCCTTAGCGGACTTGAAATTAAATTAAAGTTGGATCTTAACCCATTTGAATTATATTATACATTGGATGTATATGAAGGTTATATAATTTAGTGGGAATATTTTGTTTTAAAAAAAAAAAAATACATTATTTATCTCTTTAATGAAAATCGGTACTTATTAAATTTTAGAAATTTTTGCATATTTGTAGATAATGACTAATAACACTCAATCAATGTCGTTGCGATCAATCCTTGAGAAGGATAAGCTCGAAGAGAATGGTACCAACTTTATGGATTGGATCCGTAGCATAAGAATCGTTCTTAGGCAAGAAGATAAGTTGTACATTCTCGATGGGCCTCTCCCCGCTGAACCACCGCCTACTGCCCCTAGGGTAGAAAGAGACAATTACAAGAAACATCGTAATGATTCTAGAGATGTAAGTTGTCTCATGCTTGCTGCTATGTGTTCAAAACTCCAACAAAGTTTGGAACATTTGGAAGCCTATGAGATAGGCGTGGAGTTGAGAACCATGTTTCAAGAGCAAGCTAGGCAAGAGAGGTACAAGACCATTGTTGCATTCACTACTAGTAAAATGAATGAAGGGCAACAAGTGAGTCCTCACTTTCTTAAAATGAAAGGTTATGTAGAGCACCTTGAGAAACTTGGCTATCCAATCCCATTGGAGCTAGCCACGGATCTCATTCTTAATTCATTGCCTAAAAGTTATAATCAGTTTGTAATGAATTATAACATGCATGGAATGGATAAGAATATCTCTGAGTTGCATGGGATGCTCAAAACTGCAGAGATGAAAATTGTGGAGAAAGGTTCTCCCGTGCTCTTGGTTCATGATGGGAAGAAGCCTGGTGCCAAAGGCAAGGGTAAGGCAAAAGTTGTCAAACCCAAGATAAGCAAGGCAAAGGTTGCCAAGGCTTCTGAGGCAAAACCCGATACACAAAAGGATGCAATTTGTTTCCATTGTCAAGAAATTGGTCATTGGAAACGTAATTGCAAGGCTTTCTTGGAAGAGCAAAAGAAGAAGAAGAGCAGCAAGGCTGCGTCGACTTCAGGTATCTATATGATAGATATTCTCCTTTCTACCACTGATTCTTGGGTATTGGATACCGGATGTGGTTCTCACATTTGTCTAAATGTGCAGGGACTAAAGAATAGGAGACTGCTTAAAGAAGGTGAAGTAGATCTACGCGTGGGGAATGGAGCAAGAGTTGCTGCATTAGCCGTAGGGACTTATAAAGTCACTTTACCTTCCGGATTAATTCTTGTTTTGAACAATTGTTATTATGTTCCGGATTTAAGCAGAAATATTATTTCAATTTCTTGTTTGGATAATGAAGGTTTTAAGTTTCTTATTGAGAATAAGAAATTTTCTATTTATTTAAATGATGTGCTTTATGGCATTGCTAATTCATTTAATGGCCTTTATATCTTGGATGTCAAGAATGAAAATAATGTCTATCATGTAAATAAGAAATCTAAACCTAATGATGTAAATCATACTTATTTGTGGCATTGCCGTCTTGGTCATATTAATGAGAAGCGTATCTCAAAACTCCATGGGGACAGACTTTTGGGTTCATGTGACTTAGAGTCATATGACACTTGTGAGTCGTGTCTTCTTGGAAAAATGACTAAGACACCTTTTACCAAGTTGGGTGAAAGGGCAAGCGACTTATTGGGGTTGATACATTCCGATGTATGCGGACCATTAAGTAGCAATGCTAGGGGAGGATTTCAATACTTCATAACCTTCACTGATGATTATAGTAGATTTGGGTATGTTTACCTAATGAAACATAAAAGTGAAGCATTTGAGATATTTAGAATATTTCAAAATGAAGTAGAAAAACAACTTGGCAAAAGTATATAGGCACTTCGATCAGATCGAGGTGGTGAATACTTAAGTCAAGAATTTGACGATCATCTAAAGAATTGTGGAATAGTTTCACAATTGACTCCGCCCGGAACACCACAATGGAATGGTGTATTTGAGAGGAGAAATCGGACTTTGTTAGACATGGTTCGATCAATGATGAGTCAAGTTGATCTTCCAATATCCTTTTGGGGTTACGCCCTAGAAACCGCTGCTTTCACACTAAATCAAGTTCCAACTAAATCGGTTCCAAAGACTCCATATGAGATGTGGAGTGGAAAGAAACCTAGTTTATCTTTCATGAGGATTTGGGGTTGCGAAGTTTATGTCAAGAGACTTATCTCTGACAAACTAGCACACAAATCTGATAAATGTATTTTCGTGGGATATCCTAAGGAAACTAAAGGATATTGCTTTTACAACCGAGAGAACAACAAAGTGTTTGTTTCCCAAACTGGTGTCTTTCTAGAGAAAGAGTTTCTCTCCAAAGAAATCAGTGGGAGCAAAATAAATCTTGAAGAAATTCGAGACCCAGAAAATAACATTGAACCAATAGTGGAACAAGAACAAGAACCACAAGGAGTTGTGGAACCTGTTCAAAATACACAAGCATCTCGCAGATCTAGTAGGTTACGATCCGAGCCCGAGAGATATGGATTTCTCGTAACGGATAGTAATGAGGTAGAAATCATTGAGAATGATGAACCGTCAACCTACCAAGAGGCGATGTCTTCTCCTGATTCGGACAAGTGGCTTGGAGCCATGGAATCCGAATTGCAATCCATGCAAGACAATCAAGTTTGGAATTTGATTGATGCGCCCGAAGGTGTAAAAACCATAGGATGCAAATGGGTCTTCAAGAAGAAGACTGACATGGATGGGAAGGTGCATACTTACAAAGCTAGGCTTGTAGCGAAGGGTTATAGGCAAGTTCATGGTATTGACTATGATGAGACCTTTTCACCCGTAGCAATGATCAAGTCTATAAGAATTTTGCTTGCCATTGCCGCATATCATGACTATGAAATATGGCAGATGGACGTCAAAACCGCTTTCCTGAATGGAAAACTCCAAGAGGATGTGTATATGACACAACCAGAAGGTTTTGAACAAGATTCTAAGGTATGAAAATTGCAAAGATCCATCTATGGATTAAAGCAAGATTCAAGGAGTTGGAATCTCCGTTTTGATGAATCGGTCAAAGAGTTTGGTTTCATCAAGAACGAAGATGAGCCTTGTGTATACAAGAAGATTAGTGGGAGCATAGTGCTATTCCTTATTTTATACGTGGATGACATATTGCTCATTAGAAACGACATTCCTACACTTCAGTCTGTGAAGACTTGGTTAGGAAAGTGCTTCGCAATGAAATATATGGGTGAAGCCGCATATATACTTGGCATTAAGATCTATAGAGATAGATCAAGGAGGCTACTTGGTTTAAGCCAAAGTACATACATTGACAAGGTCATTAGAAGATTCCGTATGGAAAATTCTAAAAGAGGCACCTTGCCCGTGTTACATGGAGTTTCTCTAAGCAAGACTCAATGTCCTAAGACAAAAGATGAGCGTGAGAAAATGAATGATGTTCCATATGCTTCGGCAATTGGGTCCATCATGTATGCCATGATTTGTACTAGGCCGGATGTGTCTTATGCTTTGAGCATGACAAGTAGATACCAATCCGACCCTGGCGAAAATCACTGGATAGCTGTAAAAGCGATTCTTAAGTACTTAAGAAGAACTAAAGACTCGTTTTTGGTCTATGGAGGAATGGAAGATGATCTCGTTGTAAATGCTTACACAGATGCAAGCTTCCAAACCGACAAAGATGATAGACGATCGCAATCGGGTTTTGTGTTTATGTTAAATGGTGGAGCTGTAAGCTGGAAGAGTTCCAAGCAAAGTATAACCGCTGATTCTACAACAGAAGCTGAGTATATTGCTGCATCGGATGCTGCAAAGGAAGCTGTTTGGATTAAGAAGTTCACAACTGAACTTGAAGTGGTCCCTAGTATTGCTAATCCAATAGACCTTTATTGTGATAATAATTGTGCTATTGCTCAACCAAAGGAACCAAGAGCACATCAGAAATCCAAACACATACTTAGGCGTTTTCATATCATTCGAGAGATCGTTGATAGGGGAGACGTAAATATATGCAGAGTACCTACTGATGACAATGTTGCGGACCCGCTAACAAAGGGACTTCCACAAGCTAAACATGATGGTCATGTTAGGTCCATGGGTATTAGATACATGGGAGATTGGGCCTAGGGAAAGTGGGAGATTGTTGGTAGTGGTGCCCTAGGCACGTTTAATAAACGTTGTAATTGTTATCATTTATTTCATATCAATAAAGAGATGTTTTGATTATTATTATTGTTCATGTTTACTTATAATAATCTCCGTCCCTATTACTTGTTAAGCACTAGTATAAAGGCTAAATGATCATGCGATGATCATGTTAGATTTATGGGTACTTGTTTGGAACAAGGTACTGGACATGACCCGCTGTATGAGATTTATGTCATGGTCCATGTCAAACATATATCTCATATTAGTTATGTCATTTGAATCCTTAGACATGAAGTTATTATAGTCTTCCACTTGATGAACATTATGTTTGACATATTCAAACGCTACCTTTAACCGGGAAGTTATAAAGGGTATGATTGGCATAATCGGATTCACGTAGGGAAGAATAATAAGCTAAATGAATTTGTCCCTTCTCGGAGAGATGTCAAGGTTGGGCCACTCGTAGGAATGATGTTGATGAAATGTTCGGCCGGACTCAAATGGATTGATTGGATCAATAGCATTTGAATTATCAACATATTTGGAATCGAGAAAGTATTGAACAAAACAAGTTGACTGTTTGACCATGACTTGTGTTCAATGACATCGTGGACAAAGGGATTGTGACATATTCTAAAGGAATGCGAACTTGTATCTAGTTATACTATTTGGGTAGGTATGACGGTTTGCTAGAACCTAATCATATTTTATGGGATCATGTTTGAGCTCATTGCCAACTTAGTATAATCCTAGAGGGTCACACACAATAGAACGAATCTTTAAAAGGACTACATTGGAATTTTGGAAATTCTGGACTTTCTGGGAAGTGGGCGACCGCACATAATGGACTGGGCGGCCGCACACTTAGCTCAGAAATGTACCAGTTTTGTTTCAGATTGTTGTGCGACCGCACATAGGGTTTTGGGCGGCCGCACAGTACTGTCGACTGGCACTTTCCTAATTCGATTTGGAATGTCTTTTGACACAAGATTCCTATTTGGAATAGGTCTTGCTTGTGTATAAAAGGATGAGTTCGGCCAGAACTTCAGATATAGCCTTTTGTGAGTCTCCAAAGAGTTTGAGAGAGGTTTTATTTTGTTCTAAGACATCTTTGGTTGAAGAACAAAATAATACACAAAAGAAAAATTCCATATAGTCATATCAAATTGTGAAAGTGTGTTTCATAGTTGTTGGTCTAGCAACCAAGATCAAAGAAGCTCCTTTGATATTCGTTCGAAGTGTGGATACCGCTAGAGGGTGAAAATCATCATCTTAAAAGTTCGTGTTCAAGCTTTGTGATCGTGATCAAGTCTTCAAACCTCCACCAAAGACCAAGAGAATTTGATAGCCATCAAGGGTTAGTTTATTCCTTTATTCTTATGTTGTATTTGATTTAATCATATGAACGGATCCATGGCTTTGGGTTTCAAAATTTTAAATGCTAAATTCCGCTGCGCATGTTTGATCGAAACCCAACAATTGGAAGATCCACCTCCACTCGTATATCAAATCAATTGATATCCGGGCTTGGCGAACTATCATATATGGTTATTCTGTCCCATTGTTACCTCCGGATGAAGATGGTGACGTTCAAGTCAAACCTGAATTCGAGTGGACTAATGAGGAGAACAACCTAGCTAGTTTCAATGAGAAGGCACTTAATGCCATTTATGAGTGGGTTGATATGCATATTTTTAAACTCATTCAAAATACTCGCACTGCTAAGGAGGCATGGGATACTTTACAAAGATTTTGTGAAGGGGATGGTAGTGTGCGTGAAACCAAGTTTAGGAGGCTCACTAGCAAATTTTAAAGATTGAGGATGAGTGATGTTGGTCCCAGAGGGCAACAAGGGTATAGAACCGCTATAGGGGGGGTGAATAGCGGTCCAAACTTTTTCGTAAAATACCCTTGAAAATCAACCGAGTACTTATCAGTTTGATCAACTGCGGTTTAAAGCGCTTAAACCGAACTGATAAAATGCACAGCGGTGTTTTGCAGTTTGGCCAAAAGGATAATTAAAGAGTTGGGCGGTTTGACTCGGGTTGAAAACACTATGATGCAATCAATAAGTTCAACTTAAAGATCAAAGAAAAACACAATTCACTTTTCAAGTCATTTCGTATGAGTAGAAAGTTAAAGACCACAAACAGAAAAGGAAATAACAAGACAGAAAAGTAAAGATCAAACACACAATTTGAAGAGGTTCGTTCTTGAATGAACTACGTCCTCTGTTAGGATTCATTGTTTGTACACCCACTTAATTTTATTGATCCATGCCACATGTCTTTTTATGGACTTTAGAACCGCATATAATGAAGTTATACTTCAATTTTTAGACAAGTCCATTTCTAGATTTCTGTTTGTCTAGGCTGAGTAGTTCTGTTTAACCTTAGCGGTTTAGTTGTTCAAACCGCACATGTGCTATCTTCAAGACCGCCAGCATGGAGCTACAAGTATTTTATCAAACCGCATACTGTGGCTTTGATGAAACCGCTTGTTTCAGTTTCTTATGAAACTGCTTATCAAGTTCATCCTTGGAACCGCTCCTATGCCTAGTGGAACCGCGCAGTAAATGAAGAATATGCTAAGTCATTTATTCCTTAGACAAACATTCCCTTTTCAACCATATAGGAATGTTTTATGTCATGTCAAAATAACTCTAAGTTAACTTGGAGTTTCTGCAAGGAATGTCGGTTTGTCTACCAGTATGAATTGTTTACCGTTAGTCCTTTCTCTGCAAACAAAGGATAGTTGTCAGGTAGTGGTGCCACAACTACCTTGGACTACAAGACAAACCAAGGACGAAAATGATAGCTCAACCAATGGGATTTCGACAGCACTGTACCCTTCAGATTTATTTGAAATCTTTGTCCAACGGTCACAAGGGTGTTCTGCCTATAAATAGCTTTCATTTCTCAACAATGAAGGCTGCTGAGCTTCAAGAGATTTATTCCCAAGTGTTCAAGTTTGCTTTGAAGATTGAAACCCAAAAATTCAAACCTTCAACCATCTCCTTAGCAAACCCAGATTTCTTCATCAAGCTTCAAGCCTAACAACCATTCATACTCAGCCTTTACACCAAAAGATTTCCATTTGCTCAACCATCATTTAGATACTTAGAGCATTTGATTTCTTTCCACACACACACCCGATTTATATGATCATATAGATTATATATTTCGAAAACACCGGTTGTTATAATAGTTTTATATGTTAGATTGTTTAGTTAGAGTTTAGATTAATCTTGTAAAACCTCCTCTAATTAATACAAGTCTAGTAGCTATTAGAAAATTCTAGACTAACCATCTAGGTAGAGGACGTAGTTCATTCAAGAACGAACCTCTTCAAATTGTGTGTTTGATCTTTACTTTCTGTCTTGTTATTTATATTTCTTGTTTGTGGTCTTATACTGAATCCATATACAAAATGACTTGAAATATGAATTGTGTTTTTCTTTGAGCTATAAGTTGAACTTATCGGTTGCATCATAGTGTTCTCAACCCGAGTCTAACCACCCAACTCTTTAACTATCAGTTTGGCCAAAACCGCTAAAACTCCACTGTGCATTTAATCAGTTCGGTTTAAGTGCTTTAAACCGCAGTTAACCAAATTGATAAGTACTCGGTTGATTTTCAAGGGTATTTACGAAAAAGTTTGGACCGCTATTCACCCCCCTCTAGCGGTTCTATACCCTTGTTGCCCTCTGGGACCAACATGTGGTATCAGAGCATATCCACCAAAACTTGTTTTTAAAAGCTTAACCGCTTGGGTGCTGATCTAATAGCAAACAAAAACACCCATATGATGCAAACATCCAATTCGAATCACTTACCGATTCTGGATGAAGATAGTTTTATCTTTTGGAAAGATAGGATGATGAAACACATGATTTCATGTGATCGTAGACTATGGACTGCGGTTAAGGATGGACCATACGTCCCTATGAAAGTTAATCCACGTGCAGGAACCACATGAGAAGAAGATGAAATCAGGAAGTTGGAAAGTGAGTGGACTGAAGCAGACCGCAACAATGTGGATTTTGATGGAAGAGCTATTCCATGATAGTGTCAGCTATTGACTTGAGGACTCATTCTAAGGTGTTTCACTGCACAACCGCAAAGGCTACCTGGGATGCTATAGTTGACTTTCTGGAAGGAGATTCAGATACGAAGAAGAACCGCCTCTACCAACAGAGAAGGCTCTTTGACTATTTTGTTAAAGACCCCAAGGAATCTCTTAGAAAATGCTATGAGAGGTTTATTGATATTGTTAATGTTTGTTTTGTCTTGGACATGTCTATTCTAATACAGATTTGAACATGAGATTCATGCAAGCACTTGGTAGCAAATGGATGATCAAAACTACTAACATTGAAGACACCAAGGACTTGGAAGCTCTTGATCTTCGATACTTGTATGCCATGCTGAAGGTTTTTGAATTCAAGCTTGAAGAGATCCATGAAACCGAAAGTAGATTTAAAACCCTCTTTCTAGCTGCATTCAATAATACCTCATCTCTAGTCTACAATCCAGACCATCATCAAGCTGCACCTCATCTCCACTTGTAAACCGCACCTCCTGATCAAAATGTTCCTAGAAACAATCCTCAAACCGCACCTCCTGATTATTGCCAGCAGTCTCACCAACCCTATTCTCAATCACATCAACCATATCCTCAACCTCATCAATCTTATCAGCAGTCTCATCAACCCTATACTCCTCCTCAAAGTTCTTATTCTCAGAGTGTATCATCTCAATCATCATGCTCTAGTCTAGTTGATTTTGATGACATGGATGATGAAGAATTTTCTTTATATGTGAAGAAATACACTAAGTTCAGGAAGAACAATAAATCTCAATTTCCATCCCCCAAAGGACCTACAAAGTTTGTCCCTCCTACCAGATTCAACAAAACCGCAGATCCTAAGAAAAGGGATGACCTGGTCTGTTATAACTGCAGACAGCCAGGTCACTTTGCTTCAAGTTGTCCTAAACCGCGATATGAAGTAGCGCCGGCAAAGAAACCATTCAACAAGAAGTTTTTCAAAAGAAGAGGAATGGTAGCTGATCAAGGGGATCAACCGATGACATGGATGGGATCTGATTCAGATGAAAGTGATGATGAAGATGGAATTGCTAATATCTGCCTCATGGGATTTGAAGAAAGAGTTAAAATTGACGAAAGCTTTCCTCTGCCAAATCAACAAATGAAGTCAGTTTCACCAAGGACCCCTGAGGCTAGATCAAGCAAAGCTCCTACAACACCAAACCGCACTCCTGAGGTTTAAGCAGACCTAATCCAAGATGACCAGGTATTAGAACGTGCTAATATCATTTGTCAACAACACAATGTGCATAAAAAGGCATATAAACTAATGACTGCGGAACTTGAAGATTCCCAAAGAGAATGCAAGTACCACAAGGAGGAAATTGAGAAACTCAAGTTCAAAATTGCTGGGATATCATTAATTGAGGAAGAAAACCGCTATCTGAAGGATAGAGCCGAGGCACTTCTCACCCAAATCCACGATCTTACTGTACAAAGGGATGACCTTCAAAAAGTGACCGATGTATGGACTAAGTCTGGTGTCACCGTGGAACAAATCCTAAGTTCACAAATTCCTACTTCGGATAAAAGTGGATTGAGGTTTAAAATCGATGATGGGTGTAAGTGTCCTTGTCTTTGTGCCGAAGGTGGTGTGATACCAAATGAACAAACCAAAGAAATTCCTAAGGGAAATCATGCTGGTAAAAAGGGCTCAAAACAAGAAATTAAAAAGCATAATTATTTCTTTGAGTATCCTAAAAACCAGACTGGGAGAGATTCAAAGTGGAAAGAGAAATCCACAGCGGCTGAGGCAACCAAGGAAGTATTGAGTGATGAAACCGCTCCTAGTCGGTTTAAGGAAATTCCTATCATTTTTCCTAAAGCCGCACCTAAGAGGAAGGTTGAGATCAAGAAGGTAATCTTTGTTAAAGCCAAAACCGCTGACCCAGTAAAATATGAGAAACCGAAGGTCAGTAAAGGGTTTGTAAAACCACAATCTTCAACTGGTTTAATTCATTGTGTCATTTGTGTTGATTATGGTCATAGTGCTGGTCATTGTCTTTTAAGGTTCACACCCAATGCCAAAGGACGTAAAAATCCTAAGGTCAAACAGGTGTGGGTCCCAAAAAGCTGCTAACCCTAGGACCCAAAGAATAAGGGGAACCAAAATCTTTAATGTTTATTTTTCAGATCTTATGCTTTATGGCTGGAACCGCAAAGAAGAATAAATATCTATGGTACTTGGATAGTGGTTGCTCACGACACATGACCGGAGATAATGAACTTCTTTGTGATTTCATCAGTGTGAGAGGCCCCCCAGTAGTGTTTGGTAACAATAAGAAAGGAGAAACAGTAGGATATGGAGCGATCAAACGAGGAAAGGTGACTATTGAAAATGTGTCACTAGTAGAAGGACTCAAACACAACCTTCTCTCCATATCTCAGTTTTGTGACAAAGAAATGAACTGCAATTTCACCTCAACTAATTGTTTCATTAAAGATGCAACTTCCCGAGTCACTCTACTGACTGGCAACAGAACAGGTGATGTATATATGATAGATTTGAGTAATATTGTTTCTATTGCTGACCTCTGTTTTGTAGCAAAAAATGTTACTGAAAGCAGCTGGTTATGGCATAAGCGGCTCAGTCACTTGAACTTCAAGTATCTAGCAAAACTGCAAAGGGACGGTCTTGTCAAAGGACTACCCATAGTGGCTGATCACCATGATAAGAAATGTAAATCATGCCAGCTTGGTAAGCAGCCCAAACAGTCATTTCCAAGCAAAACCGCACCTTCAACGAACCGCTGTTTACAATTACTTCACATGGATTTATTTGGACCTGTCCTAACTGCTAGTATAGGAGGAAACCGCTATACCTTGGTGGTTGTTGATGATTATTCAAGATATACATAGGTGGAAATGATGGCCTCTAAATATGTCACTTATGGCATCATAACCGTTCTCTTTAGACAACTCCAAACTCAGAAATTTGATGACATTGTTGTTGTGTGTTCAGATAATGGAGCTGAGTTTACAAACAATGGTGTTGCCCAATATTGTGATGATCATGGAATTGATCATAATTTCTCTGCCACTGGAGTTCCACAACAGAATGGAGTAGTGGAAAGAAAGAACATGACTTTGATTAAAGCCGGGAAAACCATGATTGCAGAAGCCAAGCTTCCCAAGTACTTCTGGGCCGAAGCAGTCAATACCGCTTGTTTCACCCAGAACCGCTCCCTCATCATCAAAGTCCACAACAAAACTCCTTATGAATTGTAGAGAGGCAGATCACCCAACATTGACTTCTTTAAGATCTTTGGATGCAAGTGTTACATCTTGTACAATGGCAGAGAGCATCGAGGTAAATTTGATGCTATAGCTGATGAAGGTATTTTTGTTGGTTATTCAAAACACTCTAAAGCTTTTCATTGTTTCAATAAGACTTCATTAAAAATTGTAGAGTCTGTCTATATTACATTTGATGAACATGATCTTCTTGAGCCACATATGGCTCCAAATGTTGCTGATGATTTTAGTGGTTTTGAGACAGGTACATCTTACCCTAATCATACAGCCGCTGATAACCAACCTACGCAAACCGCTCCATTAGGTTCTCCAGCCGCATCCAGTCAAACCGCAAGTGGTGTTGCTGCTGATCTGCTGTCTTCTGACCCCATTCAAACCGTTGATCCAGTTCCAAACATCACCTTCAATGAAGATTTCAATGATTATCAAGAAGATCCCCCTCTAGAAAATATTCAAGAAATAGTGGTTTATGAAGACCTCCCTCCAGAAATCAATGAGCATAGAGACCATCCAACAACTAATGTTATAGGTCCTATCAGTTCTAGTGTTCAAACAAGAGGAAGCTTAACTCATATAGAGATAACCAAAGTTTGTTCTCAAACACACTGTTATCTCAAATGGAATCGAAGAAGGTAGATGAAGCTCTAAGTGATCCAAGTTGGGTAGATGCAATGCAAGAAGAGCTTAATCAGTTTGAAAGATGCAGAGTTTGGACTTTAGTTCCAAGGCCCAGAGATCACACTGTAATTGGAACAAAATGGGTATACAGAAACAAGATGGATGAAAATGGTACAATAACAAGAAACAAAGCAAGGTTGGTTTCTCAAGGTTATAGGCAAGAAGAAGGGATCGATTATGATGAAACCTTTGCTCCTGTAGCCAGACTTGAAGCCATTAGGTTGTTCCTGGCATATGCTTCCTTCAAGAAATTCAAGTTATATCAAATGGATGTGAAGAGTGCATTTCTGAATGGTGAACTACAAGAAGAAGTCTATGTAAGCCAACTGCCAGGTTTTGAAGATAACAAATTACCTAATCATGTCTTCAAGCTCAAGAAGGCCCTGTATAGACTCAAACAAGCACCAAGAGCATGGTATGACACTCTATCTAAGTTTCTTATTGAACAAAGCTTCTCTCGAGGTAAAATTGATACAACCTTATTTATCCCTAAACACAAAGGTCATTCATTATTAGTTCAAATATATGTTAATGATATCATTTTCGGTTCTACTAATGAAACTATGTGTGTTAAGTTTGAGAATCTAATTGAAGGTAATTCCAGATGAGTATGATGGGAGAGTTAACATTCTTTCTTGGAATCTAAATAAAGCAATATCATGATGGAATCTTTATCAACCAAGCCAAATACACCTAAGACTTGATCAAGAAATTTGGGCTTGAAACCGCTAAACCAGTAGATACCCCAATGCAAAAGGCCTGCAGTTTGGATTGAGATGAACAAGGTAAGAAAGTGAATCAGACACTCTACCAAGGTATGATTGGCTCTCTTCTTTACTTAACTGCAAGTAGGCCAGATATAATGTTCAGTGTGTGTGTTTGTGCTAGATTTCAAGCTGACCCTAGAGAATCTCATCTTATTGCTGTTAAATGTATAATTAGATATTTATGTGGTTATGTTAACCTTGGACTTTGGTACTCCAAATAATCTTCATTTGATTTGTTAGGTTATTCAGATGCTGACTTTGCAGCATGTAAGATTGATAGAAAGAGCACTAGTGGTACATGTTAGTTCCTTGGATCTCAGCTTGTATCATGGTCCAGTAAGAAACAAGCGTCGGTTTCAGTCTCAACCGCTGAAGCTGAATATATTGAGGATGGAAGTTGTTGCTCTCAAATTCTCTGGATGAAACAGCAGTTGGAAGACTATGAAGTATTTGAAAAGAACTGCCCTATTTACTGTGATAGTACTACAGCAATTTCTATCTCTAACAATCCAGTTCAACACTTAAAAACCAAGCACATTGACATAAGATATCATTTCCTCAAAGATCATATTGAAAAGAAGAACATATTCTTAGGAAAGGTGGGATCCGATGATCAAATTGCTGACATCCTCACCAAACCGCTTGAAAATTCAAGGTTCTTTCATTTACGAGGAGAAATGGGTTTGCTGGAACTAACTTAAAATTATTTCTTGCCTAGTTATTTCTTGTTTCTAATAAATTTTGTTAAGTATTTTGGCTCTATTAAGAAAATGCAAAAATAGCTTGCGGTTCTATCAACATTGAAACCGCATCAATAAAGGTTCCAGTCTAACTGAAGAGTCAGGAAGAATAACATCAGTTTGATCCAAACCGGATTGTGAAAGCAAGGGCTCGGGTTGATCTACTGAAACCGAAGACAGATCTGAGAGATATCGGTTTTACCTAAACCGATAGTGAGAAAAAGGTAAGTCAGTTTTCTCAAACCGCTCAGGTATGTTTAATTGCAGTTTAGTCCCTACTTTATGTCACTTCATTCTTTAAGGACCTTTGTGCAATTATCTCTGCCGCATTAAATGCGAATCGATAGGTACGCTGACGTTTGGGTTTTCCTCAGCCGTCATGCCCGCTCCACTAGCCGAGGTGGTTAATTGAGTATATAAGACAAATCATTTTTCAATTTAACTTTTTACCTTGTTTCTCTATTTGGCAAAAACCCTCTCTCTCTCCTCTGCACATACTCTCTCTCTCTCTCTCTGTTCTCTCTAAAAAATTTCTTACTTAAACATTTTTTCAAATGGCACCTAAGAAAGTTATCGATCTTGCTTCTGCTTCTACATCTTCCAAGCAAGCGAAGCCCGATATGGTATGAATTTCTGAACCCTAACTCAGTATATTTTTGTGTCCGCCATTGTTGAAGCTTAAAAAGGTTGTTCATCTTCTTTGATCATTTTATGCTTTTTCTTCGCTATTTTGGCTAGATTGTACTCGCATTTGCTTATATGTACTGTTTGTTTACTTTATTTTGTGATTTGTATTCAATTTTGAGCAAAATCGATTTTTGGGATATTTGGTGTTCTTGCATATATCTGCAAATTCTGGGTTCATATGTTGTTATTTTTTCTTGCTTATTTAGAACTTTGTTAGAATCTGCCCTTTGTGGTCGTTTTGATATCATTCTTTCATATTTTGGTTAAGATTTTGTTTTGCTTGTTCATACTCTGTTCTTCGTGTTCTTAGTGCATTCAAAGTCTTTTTTTCAAAATCTTCCCTCTTTGATCTGCTTTGTTTTTATTGTTCACATTATTTTGGTTTTTACATTTTTACCCTTACTTTACTTGAACCTCATGCTGTCATTGTTAGGATTCCATTGTTATGGTTTGGTATGCTTCACTCAAACTGTTTAGTTTTATTGATGCTTCAAACCTTGATTTATCAAATTTTTTCTAACTTTGATAAAAAATTTCCAGGATAGATCTAACTTTGTTCCAGGCTCTCGAATCATTGAAGCCGAATTCAAAAAGGACACGGTTGAAAGGAAGCTGCTCAATCTGTTAGAAGCAACCAAGCTCCTACCGCTATTTCTGATGGACGAACCTCAATTTGTTCCTATCATCTGTTCTAAATTTTTTGAAAATGGAATTTCAACCACTGCTGCCTTACTGGATGTAAGAGGAGAACCTATCAGGGATATGGAGACTGGGGAAATTAAGTAGGAAGATGCTATCAAGTCCACAGTTTGTGAAAAATCTGTGATCTTAACCGCTTCTAAGTTAGCTGTACTAGCTAGTCTTGAGAAATCTGGTATTTTGGGGATCAAACCGGAGTTACTGAACAGCACAACAATGGAACTAATCGGCGTAAACAACTTTCACACCAAGAACTCCTCTAAGAAGGATTTTGGAGAGGTGATGGCCCATCTGTGTGATCTGGTTGATTCTGCTGTGATGTGCAAGAATGGTGATCACAATAATTTCACCAGTGAACAATATGCCTACTGTGTAGCCATTTACAATGGGAAAAAACTACACTGGCCAAAGATATTGATGAAAGAGATGATTAATGCTTTGAGCCGCTACGCTGCTGATAAAGCCGCTGGCAAGTCCAAGATCAGAACTCATTGCAGATTGCTCACTCGGTTTCTTCACCAGGAACCTGAGATATTTAAGTTCTCTTTTTCAAACAAGGACTACTGGATGGACCCTCTAGAGAAGACCATCTTCGGTTTGTCCAAATTGGATGCCTTCAGAATCAAGTTTGGATGGAGATTTGCCCAAACCGTTTGGAGTGAGGACCCTCTACCTGAAGCCGAAAGAGGTACTTATCCTGAGGCTCGGCTTAATAAATCAGGCAATCCATATGCTGGAGCCATAGCAGATCAGGCTCATGCTACGATGTTGAGAAATGAAGGTCAGACTGCTACTCTGAATCGAATGGGGTTAAGTCATTTAGCTCAAACCGCGGTACAGGCTGAGGGGGAGCCTGCAGTTCGGTCTAGACTTGTGGCTCATCCTAAGGAAACCGCTGCTCCAAGGAAAAGGGAACCGCTTTCCCTCCATTATCACTAAGGCCGACTTAGTCAAAACCTCATCCAAACCAATCTCAAAACCCCCTTCTATTTCAACTTCATTTCCTCCAATCAGACTATCTCCTACTCTTTCAAAACCTACCACCTCAAAACCTTCAATTCCCAAACCCAGATAAAACCTCTATCCCCCATTAAAACCAATGTGGAGAAATCCATTAAGATTGCAATGGATTCTAGCCTTCTCAAAGCCGCCTAAGCCAAATCCATTCAAACCAAACCTTCATCTCCTCCAAAAGTTTCTCCAAAGAAAATTCTATTTGATTTTCTCTTCTCTGACCCTTCATCTCCACCTAAACCTTCACCTTCCAAACCACCTTCTGTTCAGTTCACAGAAGAACAGTTGGCTGCAATTTACAATGCCTTTCCCAACCTTAAACCTTCCACTCAAACTGAGCCTGAGCAGACCGAAGTGTCTGAGGCTGCGGTTCAGCCTGAGCAGACCGAGGTGTCTGAGGCTGTAGAAATGCCTAAGCAGACCATAGTGTTTGAGGCTGATGAAGAACCTAAGCAAGAGGTAGAGATTCTTGAGGTTCAACCTCTAAGGAAGAGAAGAAGATTGATCAAGAAAAGTGATTTTGAAGTCCATTGGCAGACAAGGCGTGCAGGCAAAACCGACTTCAGTAATGCCTTCGGAAAGAAAGATCATTCACCTGTTGTAGGTGATTTTTCAAGGCAATTGCGTGATCAAGCCGCTGCCATATTATCTGAAGTAGAACCGATGATGTTTGCAACCGCTCCTCCTTCAATTAAGAGGAAACTGGACTTTGACTCTCCTGAAAGAACTCCATCTCCAGTTTTACCTTATGCGGTTCAACCAAGCTCCAGTCCATCTTCTTCTCTGGTTCTACCATATGCTTCAACTTCGGTTCAACCGATGGTTCTGTCTTCAGTTTCTCCATCTGCTCCACTGTCAGTTTCCATCATAAAACCAAAGACAAGAAAGAGGAAGAGTGCTGCAGAACTGGCTTCCTATATCAAGAGGGTCAAAACTGAAACTTCAAGGGAAAGAATGGCTGGTGCTCATGCTCGTGCCGCCACTAAAGCCGAAGACAGATTCTTGAAGGCTGGCCGCCCCAATCCTTATGCCATTTTTCCCAAGGAAGAAATGGAAGCAGTGGTTGATCAGATCATTCAAGTCGCTGCAAACCAGATCATTACAAAACTTGCATATTAGGTTATGAATGATCCCACTTTTGCCTCTGAATTCTTTCTATATTTCAACTGTTTATGCATTCCCAATTTGTATAGACTTTTCATTGTTCCCTCTCCCTCCATATTTCTTTATGGAGATTTCATGAGATATCCTGTTCCTCTTCCTTCTACTCAAACTAAAATTGTCCCATATTCATTTCCCTTCCCTTTGATCCCATTGAGCTTGAAACCGCTCTTAGGGTTTCTATGGGTGAATCCCTTGAGGATGCCCATACCTTATTAAAGGCCAAAGCAAAAATGCATTCTTCTCCTCCCCATCAATCTGATGAAGCCATCTCCATCTCTGATGATGATGATGATGATGATGAGCCAATGCCAGACTACACTCCTTCTGATGAACCTCCTCCTATAGTTCCATCCTATCCCATTTTACCACTTCATGCCTCAACCGCCGATTTGATAGATGCGGTTAGGAATCTTCAGTTTCATCAACAAACCTCTATCGTTCGGTTTGATTCTCACCTCCTTACCATTCAATCAGATCTTGATGCCATTAAGGGGGGAGAATAAATAAGAATTTTGAGCTGAAAGCTATGCTTAACAAAATTTTGGATAATCAACTGGCACATCAAGACATGGTCAGAACCAACCATGAAATCTACTCCTTAAAGCAGCAAGCCGTTGATTCCAGAATAGATTCCCTCGAAGAAAAACTAGACATTTTGGCTCGTCATTCCTTTGACAGTTCTGAGCACATCATGCTTAGAACCGACAAGTTAGTCAAGAAAACTGCTGCCATTGAAAAGAGAATCAATGAACCGACTGAGGTTCGGCTTCGTGCAGCAGATTTTGTCTTTGAAACCGTTCATGCCTCCGGTTCTAGGAACGTTGCTGAAACCGATCAAGCCGCTGTTAATGCTCAAGCCGCTCAAGATCAAGTTCTTGAAGATGCTCAGACTGATCAGAACCAGACCGCAAAAGATGTTGCCGCTGTAAGGGGTTATGTAGCTGATAAAGTAGACTAGTTTTTAAATTCCTAGTCTTTGTGGTTTCTTTATAATTCAAGTACATTGTAAGTTCAAAACCTTTATGATTGAATTATAATGAGAATGATTGCATGGAATTCAGTTTCCAAAACCTTGTTTATTCAAACTGCTTGTTTGTGGAACAATGCTTGCATTTTTAAAACCTCATGCACTAACATTTATCATGAAAATATTTTTAAGTGCATTTTGTTTTAAACATTCAGTTTAAACATGTATATCTGATTTTCAAAATCATATCATTCTATATGCATCTGAATGAATTTCTTATCTATCTATTCTTCATTTCCTTTGTTTTTAATAGATTAGAAATCTATGACCTAGCATAGTGTGTGCATTGACTTGGGATATGCAATTTCATGAAATTTATTTCGGACATGTTTTTACCAGGTACAATGTTTTGCTATTATCATAGTGTGGTAATGGCATCAATCAAATAGGGGGAGATTGTTAGGATTCATTGTTTGTACACCCACTTAATTTGATTGATCCATGCCACGTGTCTTTTTATGGACTTTAGGACCGCATGTAATGAAGTTATACTTCAATTTTTAGACAAGACCGCACATGTGCTATCTTCAAGACCGCTAGCATGGAGCTACAAGTGTTTTATCAAACCGCATCCTGTGGCTTTGATGAAACCGCTTGTTTCAATTTCTTATGAAACCGCTTATCAAGTTCATCATTGGAACCGCTCCTATGCCTAGTGGAACCGCGCAGTAAATGAAGAATATGCTAAGTCATTTATTCCTTAGACAAACATTCCCTTTTCAACCGTATAGAAATGTTTTATGTCATGTCAAAATAACTCTAAGTTAACTTGGGATTTCGACAGCACTGTACCCTTCAGATTTATTTGAAATCTTTGTCCAACGGTCACAAGGGTGCTCTGCCTATAAATAGCCTTCATTTCTTAATAATGAAGGCTGCTGAGCTTCAAGAGATTTATTCCTAAGTGTTCAAGTTTGCTTTGAAGATTGAAACCCAAAAATTCAAACCTTCAACCATCTCCTTAGCAAACCCAGATTTCTTCATCAAGCTTCAAGCCTAACAACCATTCATACTCAGCCTTTACACCGAAAGATTTCCATTTGCTCAACTATCATTTAGATACTTAGAGCATTTGATTTCTTTCCACACACACACCCGATTTATATGATCATATAGATTATATATTTCGAAAACACCGGTTGTTATAATAGTTTTATAGGTTAGATTGTTTAGTTAGAGTTTAGATTAATCTTGTAAAACCTCCTCTAATTATTACAAGTCTAGTAGGTTTTACAAGATGAATCTAAACTCTAACTAAACAATCTAAGGAATAAATGACTTAGCATATTCTTCATTTACTGCGCGGTTCCACTAGGCATAGGAGCGGTTCCAAGGTTGAACTTGATAAGCGGTTTCATAAGAAATTGAAACAAGCGGTTTCATCAAAGCCATAGAATGCGGTTTGATAAAACACTTGTAGCTCCATGCTGGCGGTCTTGAAGATAGCACATGTGCGGTCTTGTCTAAAAATTGAAGTATAACTTCATTACATGCGGTCCTAAAGTCCATAAAAAGACACGTGGCATGGATCAATCAAATTAAGTGGGTGTACTAAAAATGAATCCTAACAATTTCCCCCCTATTTGATTGATGCCATTACCACACTATGATAATAGCAAAACATTGTACTTGGAAAAAAACATGTCCGAAATAAACTTTCATGAAACTGCATGTCCCAAGTCAATGCACACACTATGCTAGATCATAGATTTCTAATCTAACAAAAACAAAGGAAATGAAGAACAGATAGATAAGAAATTCATTCAGATGCATATAAAATGATATGATTTTGAAAATTAGATATGCATGTTTAAACTGAATGTTTAAAACAGAATGCACTTAAAAATATTTTCATGATGAATGTGGTGCATGAGGTTTTAAAATGCAAGCATTGTTCTACAAACAAGTAGTTTGAATAAACAAAGTTTTGAAACACAATGCTATGCAATCATTCTCATTATAATTCAATAAAAAATGTTTGAGCATTACAAGGCACTAGAATTATAAGAGAATAAAAAGACTAAGAAATAAAATCTATCTATTTCTGTCGAGACCCCGATCCCGCGGGCCGGGAACTCACGAGCTGGACGTCGACTTAATAACAAATACCAAAATAAAGAAGATAAAAATTCCTCTTAATATCAAAAGATGAAATACAAAGTTTTAGAAATCGTTTCTTAGACAACAAAAATAATACAACTAGTGTAAGCTCCACAAGCTTACACCAAAATACAAAATTTTACAACCCTTAATGACGTCTCAGTTTGGTAAAACTATCCCCAAGGTTATACATTTAGCAACAATGTAAACCGAACAACAACCTGCCCAAAAGTCACGAATCCTCTCGACGCCCTTCTCGTGATCAGTGAGTTCTATCACTTTCCTCCTGGGGGGGGGGAGGGTTAAGGAAAAACAAAGATAAAATAAAGGGGGTGAGATAAATCTCAATAAGCCACTTATGCAACTACATGACATGTTATTATGCAATGAACAATAATAATTCTCACATATCACAT
This sequence comes from Campanula takesimana, assembly GCA_026119855.1. Taxonomy (NCBI): domain Eukaryota; kingdom Viridiplantae; phylum Streptophyta; class Magnoliopsida; order Asterales; family Campanulaceae; genus Campanula; species Campanula takesimana. Next base: position 253,339 of record JAOWBW010001077.1, on the reverse strand, counting down.
AGCAATTAGCAGATAACAGATAGCAGCGGAAATAAACAAGTAACAAAGGATATAAGCCGAGGTTTCCACCAAAAAGGATAGAACAATTGCTGCGCAGTTTCAACCAATCAACCAATCTTCGAAGTAGCATAACAGCTGAAGATAATAACCTGGTACCGAAACCAAGAACCAATAGTAACAAGGGAAAATGACACAGAGTCATAACCCAAAACCAACTAGCTATAATACTCACCAAAGGGAGCTAGCTCATCTCAACCAAGGTCAATCTGGAGGAGGAAAATAAGGGGCAAAACAATGGTCACATTATAATGGACTCGGCTCGGGTGCCATTATAATCTTCGCATCGCCCGACACAACCACATATACCAGCTGGACTTTCAAGTAGACGCTTAAGCAATAAATACTAGCTCGATAAACAATCAATGATTCCAAAGTAGGGAACCATGCCAAATAATCACCAAAAGATGAAATAAAACCAACCACACATAATAAAGGTGTTCCAACATTCCCAACAATAATTGATGAATTTCCATATCACATTTGTTCACAAAGGAACCAATTCCAACACTAAAGTATTCCACGATGACCATTTAACTCAATTAGGGTAGTACTCCGAGCCTATACCAAGCTTGACTCTTAAAACAACTCAAAATTAGAGACCTTCAGAACAGCCCTCATGGGCGGTCGCCCATAGCCCCCATGGGCGGTCGCCCAAAATCATTGCTTAACACCAAAACCAACTGACCGAGTGGGCGGTCGCCCAACCCAAAAGTGGGCAGTCGCCCAAGACCCTTGTTCTGCCGGAAATCGGCAAAAATGGCTGAATTCTTACCCATTTCTTCCCATTCCACAACTCAACCAAAATCTAACACTTCTAACTAGCATACTAAGGTACTAAAACACCATATAAGCTTATAAAAGGCTTATATAACAACATCTACACACAAATCCAAGAAATTATTCAACCTTCATAAAATCACAAAATATGAACAAAATATAAATCATCTCTAAATTCAACCAAGAAGCAAAATGTAGTCATCATAGCATTATATGAACTTAGAATGAACATTTTTAGCATAATAGGGGGAAAAGCAACTTACTTGGAAATTATGAAATGAGACGGAATTCAATTTTTCTTAGCTCTACACGATCCAAGCGACGATCTAAACATTTTATATAAAAGGAGCATTAAGAAATGAAGAATAAAAGATGACCAAAATGAAGGAAAAGGGAGGAGCTTTTCTTACCTCAACAACAATGGAGAGAGAGAGAGAAACTAGTGTGTGTGTGTGAGGAAGGAGGGAGTATGCAGGAGAGTGAGAGAGGGAGGGGGAAGTAGTTAAGATATTAAAGAAAAGTTTCACAATTAACCCATCCACTATAACATTGAACACATAAACCCTTTTCAACTAAATCCCCTATCTTCACACTTAGCACAATTGATCAATTTAAAATGCTAGACATAAAATATTAAGAAACACAAAATGCACCCTTAAATAAATTAATAAAATAAATAAAATAAACTCAATAAAATAGTGCTAGGGTTTCGGGTCGCGACATTCACTCCACCTTAAAAGAAAATTCATCCCGAATTTTAAATTACTTACCCGAAAGATCAAATAGCCCCGGATACTTTAGTTCCATCTCTTCCTGAATTTCCCAATTATCCATTCTAAACCTTCGTATAGTAATCTTAGATAATACTTACAAAATAATAATCTCTTGTATAGAACCTCATTCAATCATTATCTTCACTAGTAACTAAAATCCATACCCAAAATCGAAGAATCCCAATTACTCCTAAACATGATTCTCGAGATATTACGAACTTGACTTATTCATAACCTTAATTACACTGCAAAGATACTTCCCTTAGTACATCGCATACTTAATATTAATTCCCAGAAATTCAAAACATTAAACCATCTCGAGCTTAATCAACTTCTTAAACTATGAAAAGCTAAAGAAATTTTTCCATCCCCATAAGGTTCACCGAAGTGACTATATCTTTCAAGATTACCATTATAGTGCTTTCACTTTAGTTAACACCTCAAACTAAAGGTACAATATAAGCCCAAAATTCTAATATAAAATGTCCACTTAAATCCATGTTATAAGATCATCATTACATTACTCCAATCTTTGAAAGCCTAAAACAATCACAAATACTCCGTAGTCCGCAAAACAATCCAAATTTTATCTTCAAAAGATTCCCCCTAATTCCCATTTAAATTAATAATCCGTGCTTATACACCCAAAGGAATTTTAACAAATTCTAAATCTCTAATGGCTAACCCAATTTAGACTTTCACGTATACATTTATTAACCCAATATTACTTAGGCTCAACGGTATTATCAACACAATAATCTAATTAGCTAGCACATTTCAACTGACCCAATACAAAATCATAGTATCCTTTAATATGCTCAAGTATCAATACCCAACTTTCTTTACAAATCCTTAATCCAAACGAGAAACGCCACAAAGAAAAGATTCCGAACCATGGAACAACTATTTAACTAAAACCCAAAAATATGGCTTTAATATTGTTCAAGAAATTCTTACCTTCTCAATATATGCTTAGTCTTTTAAACTTAACGCGCGCACCATCATTAATGATTATAACTTCCACAATATACTCATAACTCATATTACTTTAATCTCGACTCTAGTCATATTCTAAAATGATCCTAAAAGTATCATAACTCAATTTCTTAATATAACCCATAATAAATTATGTATTTCCTTATACTAAACAATCCCGATGCACTCACGTAGATGTACTAAAAGTAAAGAAAAGATCTCCTATCAAGAAATTCTCAAATTGAATCTTTAACTCTTTTAACTCAACCGATGCCATACGGATAGTGATCTAAATATCAGCGCTACAACCTTGTACCATAACAACTCAAATTAACCCAGGTTTTTCCTCATTTACTAGGTATTATTCAGAAGAAAATTGAAATCTCACAAAGAATAATTACATCCTACAATTTTGGTGTAGACATTCCATTGTCAACCACCTAAGCTAAATACTCAGATTTCATATAAGGAAAATATATTTAAAATTCTACTCAAGGGAACGGCCTCAAAACAAAATTAGGCAAATCAGAATTAGAGAATATAATAACCTTCCTACGACAATCGACTAAAACATGATATTTGCTCCGCCAATCCATACTCAAAATGGTATCAAAGTCTTGAATCGGGAGAATTACTAAATTCGCACATAAGACATGACCACAATTAAACACACCGCAAGCACGAAATACCTTATCAGTTACCAAAAATTCTCCCATAGGGGTTGACACCTCTAACACATAAGGTAAGGACTCAGATTAAGCATTTAGCAAAGAAGCAAAGTACACAGATATATATGAATGCGATGATCCTGGATCTACTAATGCACGAGCGCTCACACTAGACACATAAATAATACCTCCAATCACTGAAGGGTCACCAGCAGCCTGCTGATGGATTCCAAATACTATACCCTAAACCTTAGGGTTTCCTGAAGCATCTCTCTTCTGTCCCTGTAAATTATCAGCTCCTGATCCCGACGGTTGACCTCTGCCTCGTGGACAATCCCTCACAAAGTGTCCCAACTGACCACAATTGGTACATTTTCCTTGCTTCTTCCAACACCTATCCTCAGAATGGCCTTCCCTCTGACAGTAGGCACAGAGCCTTCTGTTCTGAATCCCTTGGTTCCCCGAAGTAGTGCTTGGATTCCTCAGTATCGGTTGTTCTCTGAATTGAGATTGCCCTCCTGAATCACCTCGGTTATTGGAACGTTGTTGTGGTTGAGCTCTGTTCTGAACTCCTTGCTTACCCGTGTTAACTGCCTCGGTCTTTCTCTTGTGCTCCCCGATGTCCTGTTCTACCAAATAGGCACGATCTACGGCATCCTGAGAAGTCTGAATCCTCTGAGATATGAGTTGAGTCCTGATAGATGTCTTCAAACCTCTAATGAATCTCATTGCCTTCTGCTCCTCTGTTGCGACAAGATAGCCACAATACCTAGCCAATTCTGTGAACTTAGCCGAGTATTGAGCCACTGTCAAAAAGCCTTGCTCCAAATTTAGGAACTCAATCTCCTTACGGTTCTGATCAACTAAAGGAATAAAGTGCTCTTTGAATTTCCTCACGAATAGCTCCCACGAATACGGTGTATGAGTCTCATCCCAACTTGCCTTAATTCCCTTCCACCAATGTTCAGCCGCTCCCACTAGCTTATAGGCTGCAAACCGAACCCTATCTTCACCCGTACAACCAAAGACATTGTAGATCTTTTCCATTGCCTCTATCCACATTTCTGCCTTTTTCACACCCGGCTCTCCATCGTACTCTATCGGTTTCAATTTCAAGAACTGCTCCAACCCATACCGTGGAGGAGGTGGTGCTTGCTCCATTCTCGGCCCTTAGTCATGAATAGCTTTCATAGCCGCTTCGAACATACCCTGAAACATTGCACGTGCTTCTTCCCATGTTTCCTCTTGATTTGAAGATCCAACATGACCTCCCCCACTCATTCTTCTAACCATTTTGAGTAACTACCTGCATAAAACACTCATCATTACTCACTCCGAACACAACTACCCTCCTAGGTCATTCTAGTCCACCCATACTTAATCTTAGAGCTAAACCATAGCTCTGATACCAACTGTCGAGACACCGACCCCGCGGGCCGGGCACTCGCGAGCTGGACGTCGACTTAATGACAAATACCAAAATATAGAAGATAAAAATTCCTTTTAATACCAAAAGATGAAATACAAAGTTTTAGAAATCGTTTCTTAGACAACAAAAATAATACAACTAGTGTAAGCTCCACAAGCTTACACCAAAATACAAAATTTTACAACCCTTAATGACGTCTCAGTTTGGTAAAACTATCCCCAAGGTTATACATTTAGCAACAATGTAAACCGAACAAAAACCTACCCAAAAGTCACGAATCCTCTCGACGCCCTTCTCGTGATCAGCGAGTTCTATCACTTTCCTCCTTGGGGGGAGGGTTAAGGAAAAACAAAGATAAAATAAAGGGGGTGAGATAAATCTCAATAGGCCACTTATGCAACTACATGACATGTCATTATGCAATGAACAATAATAATTCTCACATATCACATAGCAATTAGCAGATAACAGATAGCAGCAGAAATAAACAAGTAACAAAGGATATAAGCCGAGGTTTCCACCAAAAAGGATAGAACAATTGCTGCGCAGTTTCAACCAATCAACCAATCTTCGAAGTAGCATAACAACTGAAGATAATAACCCGGTACTGGAACCAAGAACCAATAGTAACAAGAGAAAATGACACAGAGTCATAACCCAAAACCAACTAGCTAGAATACTCACCAAAGGGAGCTAGTTCATCTCAACCAAGGCCAATCTGGAGGAGGAAAATAAGGGGCAAAACAATGGTCACATTATAATGGACTCGGCTCGGGTGCCATTATAATCTTCGCATCGCCCGACACAACCACATATACTAGCTGGACTTTCAAGTAGACGCTTAAGCAATAAATACTAGCTCGATAAACAATCAATGATTCCAAAGTAGGGAACCATGCCAAATAATCACCAAAAGATGAAATAAAATCAACCACACATAATAAAGGTGTTCCAACATTCCCAACAATAATTGATGAATTTCCATATCACATTTGTTCACAAAGGAACCAATTCCAACACTAAAGTGTTCCACGATGACCATTTAACTCAATTAGGGTTGTACTCTGAGCCTAGACCAAGCTTGACTAAACAACTCAAAAATAGAGACCTTCAGAACAGCCCTCATGGGCGGTTGCCCATAGCCCCCATGGGCGATCGCCCAAAATCATTGCTTAACACCAAAGATGAACAAAATATAAATCATCTCTAAATTCAACCAAGAAGCAAAATGTAGTCATCATAGCATTATATGAACTTAGAATGAACATTTTTAGCATAAAAGGGGGAAAGCAACTTACTTGGAAATTATGAAATGAGACGGAATTCGAATTTTCTTAGCTCTACACGATCCTAGTGACGATCTAAACATTTTATATAAAAGGAGCATTAAGAAATGAAGAATAAAAGATGACCAAAATGAAGGAAAAGGGAGGAGCTTTTCTTACCTCAACAACAATGGAGAGAGAGAGAGAGAAACTAGTGTGTGTGTGAGGAAGGAGGGAGTATGCAGGAGAGTGAGGGAGGGAGGGGGAAGTAGTTAAGATATTAAAGAAAAGTTTCACAATTAACCCCTCCACTATAACATTGAACACATAAACCCTTTTCAACTAAATCCCCTATCTTCACACTTATCACAACTGATCAATTTAAAATGCTAGACATAAAATATTAAGAAACACAAAATGCACCCTTAAATAAATTAATAAAATAAATAAAATAAACTCAATAAAATAGTACTAGGGTTTCGGGTCGCGACAATTTCATCACCAGCGGCAGGAGCTCTTTCTTCTTCAGCATCATCTGCAATATTGTCCTGCGCGGCTTGAGCATTAACAACAACATTTTCGGTTGGAGCATCATTCCTTGAACTGGAGGCATGGGCGTTTTCAAACACAAAGTCAGCTGCATGAAGCCGAACCTCAGTAGGTTCATTAATTCTCTTTTCAATAACAGCGGCTTGTTTGACCAGATTTCCAGTTCTATGCAGGATGAGCTCAGAGGAATCAAAGGCATGCTTGGCCAAAATATTAAGCTTTTCTTCGATGGAGTCCATTCTGGTATCAACGGCTTGCTGCTTCAAAGAATAAACTTCATGGTTGGATTTCATAAGATCATGCAGGTCCAGTTGATTTTCCAAGACCATGTTTAGCTTCTCATCTAACTGCTGCTGATGGGATCTATCATCAACTCTATCTGTTGGTGTTGGTGCCCTAGGCACGTTTGTTTAACGTTGTATAAGTTATTATTTTATTCATGATGATAAAAAGATGTTAAGATTATTATTGTTGCTCATGTTTGCTTATAATAATCTCCGTCCCTAGAGCTTGTTAAGCATTAGCATAAAGGCTAAATGATCATGGGATGATCATGTTAGATTTATGGGTACTTGTTTAGAACAAGGTACTGGACATGACCCGCGGTATGAGATATATGTCATGGTCAATGTCATATATAAATCTCATATTAGTTATGTCATTTGAATCCTTAGACATGAAGTTATTATAGTCTTTCACTTGATGAAGATTATGTTTGACATATTCAAACGTTACCTTTAACCAGGTAGTTATAAAGGGTATGATTGGCACAATCAGATTCACGTAGGGAAGAATAATAAGCTAAATGGATTTGTCCCTCTTCGAAGAGATGTCAAGATTGGGCCCCTCGTAGGAATGATGTTGATGAAATGTTTGGCCAAAATCAAGTGAATTGATTGGATCGATGTCATTTGGATTATCAACATATTCGGGATCGAGAAAAGTTTTGAACAATGCAAGTTGACTTGTTGACCATGACTTGTGTTCAATGACATCATGGACAAAGGGATTATGACATGTTCTAAAAGGAATGCAAACTTGTATCTAGTTACACTATTTGGGTAGGTATGACGGTTTGCTAGAACCTAATCATATCTTATGGTTTCAAGTTTGAACCCATTGCCAACTTAGTGTAATCCTAGAGGGTCACACACAAAAGAACGAATTTACAAAAGGGCTAAAATTGGAATTGCGTAAAAGAGTGAAAAATCGAATTTAAGAAAAACAGGAAATTGGTTCCAGCAGACAAAGGATCCGACCGGGCAACTTCCTTGACCCGACCGGGCTACTTCCTATACCCGATCGGGCATAGTGAATTTCGGGCCTGGTTTTTCCTAATTCGATTTTTGACGGGATTTGGACTAAATTTCCTAAAGGGTTTAGGACTTTTGAGTTGAAATTAGGGATGGCAATTTGACCGAACCCGATCCATACCGAAGGAAAATCGATCCGAAAATTTCGGATTTGGTTTGCATTTTTAAAGATCCGATCGGGTTCGGTAACACCCCTGATATGATCCGAGATCTGACCCAATCCGACCCGAACCTATTAAGTTTATAAAGTTTTACTAATACCCCCTCATGTTATAGAACTATACACATTACCCTCCTTATATAAGAAAAAAATCTAAACCTAGGAATGTTTATTTTCCTCTCAGACACCGACTCCCCCTCTCTCTCTCATCGCAATCGCCTCTCTCTCTCTCTATACGCCTTCCGTTCTCGACTCTCTCTCTCTGTGCGCCATGCCTATCTCTCTCTCGTTTATACGCCTAACCCGAGCTTCTCCTTCAATTGTCCATCTCCTTGTCCATCTCCACCGTCCAGATCTGCAATGGGCCGCCGTCCAGACACAGCCTGGAATAATGGAGCCGCCGTCATTCAACTCCATCCCTCCTATCTCCGGTAAGCACATACAATTATTTACTTATCTCTATAATGAGTTACATATTATCATGAAATTGGGGTTAGGTGAAATCAATTTGTGGGTGGTTGTTGATTGATTTGAATTGGGGTTTAATGGGAACTGGCAATTAGGGATTGTTCGTGGTGATGGAAGAGAGATTACCCAAAAAAATTTCCTTAGTTCCTCGGCTTGGATCGGAATGGAGCTCGGATCTGGTCTCGGATCAGGCGGTTTCGGATCGGATCGGGTTCGAAAAAGAGGTTCTAGTGTTCGGATCGGATTCGAATCAGGCCTGATCCGATCCGAACCCGACCCGTTACCATCCCTAGTTTAAATACACCTCTCTTTATTAGGTATTAACCTAATTGATATTGTATCATTATTGAGTGCCTCCAAGGGTTTGAGAGGATGGTTTTCTTGTTCTAAGAAATCCCTAGATTGAAGAGCAAGAATATCACACACACAATAATTCCATATAAGTTCTATACATCATGAAAGCGTGTTTCATGATTTGGTCTAGCAACCAAAATCAAGTGTTCTTGATATTCATTCGTGGTGTGGATACCGCTAGAGGGTGAAACTTATCATCTTCAAAGTTCGTGATTCTTGCTATGTTCGTGATCAAAGTTTCAAGCCACCATCGAATTCAAGGTTGCAAAATCAAAGGCATCAAGGGTTAGTATTATAGTATTCATCATATTGTATTTGACTTAAACATATGAATGGATCTATGGGCTTTGAGTTTCATTAAATTTTAAATGCTTAATTCCGCTGCGCATGTTATTCCGAAACCCAACAGTGGTATCAGAGCCCCGTTCATGTTGATTATTTCAATACTAGATCATGTTGTGTGTATATAAATTGTTTGTTTATGTGCCTAGCATGATGTGAATATTGGATTATGATGTTTATGTGTTATATGATTTTATGTAGTTTATTGTTTTATAAACTTTAATCGCACTATTCAATCGCAATAAAAATTATGGTGGATTTAAAATTGTTTGGATTATCAATTTTTGATTGGATCAAAGTTTTGATAATTCAAGGATTCATGAATTGTTCATTCAAGGCTTTGATGATCATGGTGATTGGATCACCAAGAACACCAAATCCTAATTGAATCGGGAAAAACAATTTTGAGATAAATTTTGGAATTTAAAATCTGGGATTTTCAGAGAGGTCCAACCGGACCCATTCCTTGACCCGGTCGGACCTAGGGTTTGGCGCGGGGGCGGGATTTGGGTTTTGGTTGTGGATCTTGGGTTTGATTTTCCTATTTGTTTTAGTCTTGTGATTCTAAGATTGGTTCAAAGTTTGGATGGCTAATCTACGTTCATCGAGATTGTGTTTCCCAAATTTGATCGCAATCAAAGTTTCAAAGATAAAACGAAGTTAGAATTATGAAGAGTTCATGATTGCTAAAATTGAGAAACAAAGTTCTTGATTCAAAGATTGGAGATCCATGTGGAATTGTGGATGCAATTGGCCTACATTCATCGAGACCATCTATTGCTTAGTTTCGGCCACATGGACTACTTTCTTGGTTTATTGAATTAGTGCGGAATTGTGGTTGCCTTATGGCTTAGTGTCGGCCGCACTTCTTGTTGTCTTGATTTGGAGATGATAACCAAAGTTCAAAGAATATCATCTTCATAATTATAGAGAAACTAATGACACATAAATATTATGCTTAAATTAATGATGATTAATTTAGTGGCTAAACTTGATACGTAACATGTTTATATTATGTGCTCATAAATGTGTTGTATGCTATATGTGATAAACCTTCAAGAAAGTTTTAAGTCCTTTTTACCATGCTATGATTAAAACACTTGTAAGTACATGGGTGAATTCATGTGGGCTCGCCTCCACGAGGTGCATTAATTTTATTCATGAATGAGCAAGATGAGGTTCATTAATTTAATGTGGGTTCGCCTCCGCGAGGTGCATTAAATTGAATGGTTCCTATACGTTTAAAATGGTTGGACTTAATTAGGAGTCAAAATAGTTTTGGGCCTAGGCAAAGATGAGATTTAACATGCTTTTTGAAATTGGATTTCTTAAAGAATCTCAGAAAATGATCTAAGAGTCATATGGGATGTGATTGACATGATTATCTACCTAATTAATTTAGTTTTGAGCGGCCCGCCTCCGTGGACTCAAAGTTAAATTAAAGTTGGATCTTAGCCCATTTAAATTATATCATACATTGGATATATAAGAAGGTTGTATAATTAACTGGGAGTATTTTTTGGAAAAATACATTATTTATTTCTTTAATGAAATTGGTACTTATTAAATTTTGAAAATTTTGCATAATTGTAGATAATGACTAACAACACTCAATCAATTTCGTTGCGATCGATCCTTATGAAGGATAAGCTCCAAGAGAATGGTACGAACTTTATGGATTGGATCCGTAGCCTAAGAATAGTTCTTAGGCAAGAAGATAAGTTGTACATTCTCGATGGGCCTCTTCCTGTTGAACCAGAAGCCAATGCCCCTAGGGCAGAAAGAGACAGTTACAAGAAACATCGTAATGATTCTAGAGATGTAAGTTTTCTCATGCTTGCTACTATGTGCTCAAAACTCCAACAAAGTTTGGAACTTATGGAAGTCTATTGGATAGGCGTGGAGTTGAGAGACATGTTTCAAAGAGCAATCTAGACAAGAGAGGTATAAAACCATTGTTGCATTCACTTATTACAAAATGAGTAAAGGGCAACAAGTGGGGCTTCACATGCTTAATATGAAAGGCTACGTAGAACATCTTGAGAAACTTGGTTGTCCAATTGGATTGGAGCAAGCCACGGATCTCATTCTTGATTCATTGTCCAAAAGTTATAATCACTTAGTGATGAACTATAACATGCATGGAATGAATAAAGAATCTCTCCGAGTTGCATTAACATGCTAAAACTGTGGAGATGAAGATGGTGGAGAATGGATTCTCCAGTGCTCATGGTTCATGATGGAAAAGGGCCAAGTGCCAAAAGAAAGGTAAGGCAAGCATTGTCAAACCTAAAGGAAATAATTATGGTTAAAATAATAACTCTAATTGATGCAATTTGGTAACGTGGCAATAGGCTTGGCCAGTTAGAATTGTAGTCAAAATTCTGGATGATCAACAAAAGAGAATGGTAGTGGGACTACCACTCGGGATATTTATGTTATAAATAAATCTTTCTAACTTTAATTATTGAGTATTGGATACCGGATATGGGTCCCACATTTATATAAATGTGCAATAATTAGTAAATTGAAAGACTACTTATAGTAAAGTTTGATCTATGAATGGTAATGATGCAATAGTTGCAACATTATTCGTAGAACACTTATAAAGTGACTTTACTAATGAAGTAGAAAATATTATTTTGTTATAAGATAATAAAGGATATTTATTTCTTATTTGGAATAAGAAAAGTGCCTTATTTATTATGATTTACTTCATTGTGTTATCATATAAATAAATCTTATATCCTAAATCTTGAAGAACAAAGTAATAAAGGCTATGGCATAAATAATTAAATTCTTTATGCATTATTGTTTTGATCAAATAAATGAGAAATGCATATCTAAAATTCCATGGGACGGAGTTTTAAGTCATATGATTTGGAATCATATGATTTATGCAAATCTTATTTACTTGGACCAAGACATCTTTTACTATGAATAGTGAAAGGCTAATATCTTACTTGACCTAATACATGTCAATGTATATGATGCATTAAGTAGCAATGCTAAAAGAGAATTTTGATTGTATTTGGTAAAACTATTCAAAGACTCTGATTGGATCATGATGATGAATAATTGAACCAAGAATTTGACAGTCATCATTAAGGTTGTGAAATAGTTTCACAATTAACTTCACCAAGAACACCATTTGGAATGATGTGTCTGTGTGGAGGTATATGTTGGTAGTGGTGCCCTAGGCACGTTTAATAAACGTTGTAATTGTTATCATTTATTTCATATCAATAAAGAGATCTTTTGATTATTATTGTTGTTCATGTTTACTTATAATAATCTCCGTCCCTAGTACTTGTTAAGCACTAGTATAAAGGCTAAATGATCATGGGATGATCATGTTAGATTTATGGGTACTTGTTTGGAACAAGGTACTGGACATGACCCGCTGTATGAGATTTATGTCATGGTCTATGTCGTACATATATCTCATATTAGTTATGTCATTTGAATCCTTAGACATGAAGTTATTATAGTCTTCCACTTGATGAACATTGTGTTTGACATATTCAAACGCTACCTTAACACGGTAGTTATAAAGGGTATGATTGGCATAATCGGATTCCCGTTGGGAAGAATAATAAGCTAAATGGATTTGTCCCTCCACGGAGAGATGTCAAGCTTGGGCCTCTCGTAGGAATGATGTTGATGAAATGTTCGGCCGGACTCAAATAAATTGATTGGATCAATGTCATTTGGATTGTCAACATATTCGGAATCGAGATAGTATTGAACAAAACAAGTTGACTGTTTGACCATGACTTGTGTTCAATGACATCGTGGACAAAAGGATTGTGACATATTCTAAAGGAATGCGAACTTGTATCTAGTTATACTATTTGGGTAGGTATGACGGTTTGCTAGAATCTAATCATATCTTATGGGATCATGTTTGAGCCCATTGCCAACTTAGTATAATCCTAGAGGGTCACACACAATAGAACGAATCTTAAATAAAAGGACTATATTGGCATTTAGGGTCGGAGGACTTCCAAGGAATTTCTGGAAAGTTCTGGGCCTCCTGGTCAACCAAGCGGGAGCTTGGGTTGCACCAGGCGGGCGCCTGAACAAGCTAGAAAAGAATTGGACTTTCTGTCCAAACAAGCGGGCGCCTGGGTAGGACCAGGCGGGCGCCCGGTATGCCGATTGGAAAATTCCTAATTCGATTAGGAATGGTTTTTGGCACAAGTTACCTATTTGGAATAGGCCTTAATTGTGTATAAAAACACCAATTCGGTCAGACCATATCAACAAGTGCTTTTGTGAGTCTCAAAGAGTTTGAGAGAGGTTTTATTTTGTTCTAAGATATCCTTGATTGAGGAACAAAATAATTCACAAATAAATTCCATATAGTTCTTTATTATATTGTGAAAGTGTGTTTCATAATATTTGGTCTAGCAACCAAGATCAAAGAAGCTCCTTTGATATTCGTTCGAAGTGTGGATACCGCTAGAGGGTGAAATCATCATCTTCAAAGTTCGTGTTCAAGCTTTGTGATCGTGATCAAGTCTTCAAATCTCCACCAAAGACCAAGAGAAAATTTGATAGCCATCAAGGGTTAGTTTTTCCTTTATTCATCATGTTGTATTTGATTTAATCATATGAACGGATCCATGGCTTTGGGTTTCTTAAAATTTTAATTGCTATATTCCGCTGCGCATGTTAATTGGAAACCCAACAGTGGTATCAGAGCCCCGTTCATGTTGATTAATTCAATACTAGGATCATGTTGTGTGTATATAAATTGTTTATGTGTCAAGCATGATATGAATATTGGATTATATGATGTTTATGTGTTTTGTGATTTTATGTGGTTTATTGTTTTGCAACTTTAATCGCACGATTCAATCGCAATAAAAATTATGGTGGATTCTGAATTATTTCGATTATTGATTTTGATTGGATCAAAGTTTTAATAATCGGAGAAAAATAATTTTGAGACAAAAATTTTCGAACTTTAAAATTCCATACTATTCTGGCCATTCAAGCGGGCGCCTGGTCTTTTGCAGGCGGGCGCTCGGTGGTCAAGATTTGTTCTGATTTTAATGAAAATCTGAATATGGAATTTTCGATAAATTCGACAAAACCAGTAACAGAACCAGTCCAGACTTGTTGATCTGGAATGGGTTTTGGGTAGTTGGTTTGTGTGTGGATTTTGGGGTTTGATTTTCCTATTTGTTTTAGTCTTGTGATTCCTAGATTGGTTCAAGTTTTGGATGGCTAATCTGCGTTCATCGAGATTGTGTTTCCCAAAATTGATCACAATCAAAGTTTCAAAGATAAAACGAAGTTAGAATTATGAAGAGTTCATAATTGCTAAAATTGAGAAACAAAGTTCTTGATTCAATGATTGGAGATCCATGTGAAATTGTGAATGCAATTGGCCTACGTTCATCGAGACCATCTATTGCTTAGTTTCGGCCACATGGACTACTTTCTTGGTTTCTTGAATTAGTGCGGGATTGTGGTTGCCTAATGGCTTAGTTCGACCGCGCTTCTTGTTGTCTTGATTTGGAGATAATAACCAAAGTTGAAATAGTCTCATCCTCATAATTATAGAGAAACTAATGACACATAAATATCATGCTTAAATTAATGGAGATTAATTTAGTGGCTAAACTTGATGTGTAACATGTTTATATTATGTGCTCATAAATGTGTTACATGCTATATGTGATGAACCTTCAAAGAAATTTTTAAGTCTTTTATTGCCATGCCATGATTAAAACACTTGTTAGTACATGAGTGATTTTAATGTAGATTCGCCCTAGCGAGATGCATTAAATTTGTTTATGTATGAGCAAGATAGATAAGTGTGGGCACGCCCTAGCGGGACACATTAACTATGCGTTTAAAATGGTTAGACTTAATTGGGCGTCAAAACAGTTTTGGGCCTAGGCAAAGATGAGGTTTAACATGCTTTTTGAAATTGGATTTCTTAAAGAATCTCATAAAAGGAACTAAGAGTCATATGAGATATGATTGACAAGAGTTGTGTACCTAATTAATTTGATTTTGTGTAATCCGCCTTAGCGGACTTGAAATTAAATTAAAGTTGGATCTTAACCCACTTAAATTATATTATACACTGGATGTATATGAAGGTTATATAATTTAGTGGGAAGTATTTTGTTTGAAAAATACATTATTTATCTCTTTAATGAAAATCGGTACTTATTAAATTTTGGAAATTTTGCATATTTGTAGATAATGACTAATAACACTCAATCAATGTCGTTGCGATCGATCCTTGAGAAGGATAAGCTCGAAGAGAATGGTACCAACATTATGGATTGGATCCGTAGCATAAGAATTGTTCTTAGGCAAGAAGATAAGTTGTACTTTCTCGATGGGCCTCTCCCCACTGAACCACCGCCTACTGCCCCTAGGGTAGAAAGAGACAATTACAAGAAACATCGTAATGATTCTAGAGATGTAAGTTGTCTCATGCTTGCTGCTATGTGTTCAAAACTCCAACAAAGTTTGGAACATTTGGAAGCCTATGAGATAGGCGTGGAGTTGAGAACCATGTTTCAAGAGCAAGCTAGGCAAGAGAGGTACAAGACCATTGTTGCATTCACTACTAGTAAAATGAATGAAGGGAAACAAGTGAGGTTCTCCCGTGCTCTTGGTTCATGATGGGAAGAAGCCTGGTGCCAAAGGCAAGGGTAAGGCAAAAGTTGTCAAACCCAAGATAAGCAAGGCAAAGGTTGCCAAGGCTTCTGAGGCAAAACCCGATTCACAAAAGGATGCAATCTGTTTCCATTGTCAAGAAATTGGTCATTGGAAACGTAATTGCAAGGCTTTCTTTGAAGAGCAAAAGAAGAAGAAGAGCAGCAAGGCTGCGTCGACTTCAGGTATCTATATGATAGATATTCTCCTTTCTACCACTGATTCTTGGGTATTGGATACCGGATGTGGTTCTCACATTTGTCTAAATGTGCAGGGACTAAAGAATAGGAGACTGCTTAAAGAAGGTGAAGTAGATCTACGCGTGGGGAATGGAGCAAGAGTTGCTGCATTAGCCGTAGGGACTTATGAAGTCACTTTACCTTCCGGATTAATTCTTGTTTTGAACAATTGTTATTATGTTCCGGATTTAAGCAGAAATATTATTTCAATTTCTTGTTTGGATAATGAAGGTTTTAAGTTTCTTATTGAGAATAAGAAATTTTCTATTTATTTAAATGATGTGCTTTATGGCATTGCTAATTCATTTAATGGCCTTTATATCTTGGATGTCAAGAATGAAAATAATGTCTATCATGTAAATAAGAAATCTAAACCTAATGATGTAAATCATACTTATTTGTGGCATTGCCGTCTTGGTCATATTAATGAGAAGCGTATCTAAAAACTCCATGGGGACGGACTTTTGGGTTCATGTGACTTAGAGTCATATGATACTTGTGTGTCATGTCTTCTTGGAAAAATGACTAAGACACCTTTTACCAAGTTGGGTGAAAGGGCAAGCGACTTATTGGGGTTGATACATTCCGATGTATGCGGACCATTAAGTAGCAATGCTAGGGGAGGATTTCAATACTTCATAACCTTCACTGATGATTATAGTAGATTTGGGTATGTTTACCTAATGAAACATAAAAGTGAAGCATTTGAGATATTTAGAATATTTCAAAATGAAGTAGAAAAACAACTTGGCAAAAGTATAAAGGCACTTCGATCAGATCGAGGTGGTGAATACTTAAGTCAAGAATTTGATGATCATCTAAAGAATTGTGGAATAGTTTCACAATTGACTCCGCCCGGAACACCACAATGGAATGGTGTGTCTGAGAGGAGAAATCGGACTTTGTTAGACATGGTTCGATCAATGATGAGTCAAGTTGATCTTCCAATATCCTTTTGGGGTTACGCCCTAGAAACCGCTGCTTTCACACTAAATCAAGTTCCAACTAAATCGGTTCCAAAGACTCCATATGAGATGTGGAGTGGAAAGAAACCTAGTTTATCTTTCATGAGGATTTGGGGTTGCGAAGTTTATGTCAAGGGACTTATCTCTGACAAACTAGCACACAAATCTGATAAATGTATTTTCGTGGGATATCCTAAGGAAACTAAAGGATATTACTTTTACAACCGAGAGGACAACAAAGTGTTTGTTGCCCGAACTGGTGTCTTTCTAGAGAAAGAGTTTCTCTCCAAAGAAATCAGTGGGAGTAAACAAATCTTGAAGAAATTCGAGACCCAGAAAATAACATTGAACCAATAGTGGAACAAGAACAAGAACCACAAGGAGTTGTGGAACCTGTTCAAAATACACAAGCATCTCGCAGATCTAGTAGGTTACGATCCGAGCCCGAGAGATATGGATTTCTCGTAACGGATAGTAATGAGGTAGAAATCATTGAGAATGATGAACCGTCAACCTACCAAGAGGCGATGTCTTCTCCTGATTCGGACAAATGGCTTGGAGCCATGGAATCCGAATTGCAATCCATGCAAGACAATCAAGTTTGGAATTTGATTGATGCGCCTGAAGGTGTAAAAACCATAGGATGCAAATGGATCTTCAAGAAGAAGACTGACATGGATGGGAAGGTGCATACTTACAAAGCTAGGCTTGTAGCGAAGGGTTATAGGCAAGTTCATGGTATTGACTATGATGAGACCTTTTCACCCGTAGCAATGATCAAGTCTATAAGAATTTTGCTTGCCATTGCCGCATATCATGACTATGAAATATGGCAGATGGACGTCAAAACCGCTTTCCTGAATGGAAAACTCCAAGAGGATGTGTATATGACACAACCAGAAGGTTTTGAACAAGATTCTAAGGTATGCAGATTGCAAAGATCCATCTATGGGTTGAAGCAAGCTTCAAGGAGTTGGAATTTCCGTTTTGATGAATCGGTCAAAGAGTTTGGTTTCATCAAGAACGAAGATGAGCCTTGTGTATACAAGAAGATTAGTGGGAGCGTAGTGCTATTCCTTATTTTATATGTGGATGACATATTGCTCATTGGAAACGACATTCCTACACTTCAGTCTGTGAAGACTTGGTTAGGAAAGTGCTTCGCAATGAAAGATATGGGTGAAGCCGCATATATTCTTGGCATTAAGATCTATAGAGATATATCAAGAAGGCTACTTGGTTTAAGCCAAAGTACATACATTGACAAGGTCATTAGAAGATTCCGTATGAAAAATTCTAAGAGAGGCACCTTGCCCGTGTTACATGGAGTTTCTCTAAGCAAGACTCAATGTCCTAAGACAAAAAATGAGCGTGAGAAAATGAATGATGTTCCATATGCTTCGGCAATTGGGTCCATCATGTATGCCATGATTTGTACTAGGCCGGATGTATCTTATGCTTTGAGCATGACAAGTAGATATCAATCCGACCCTGGCGAAAATCACTGGATAGCTGTAAAAGCGATTCTTAAGTACTTGAGAAGAACTAAAGACTCATTTTTAGTCTATGGAGGAATGGAAGATGATCTCGTTGTAAATGCTTACACGGATGCAAGCTTCCAAACCGACAAAGATGATAGCCGATCGCAATCGGGTTTTGTGTTTATGTTAAATGGTGGAGCTGTAAGCTGGAAGAGTTCCAAGCAAAGTACAACCGCTGATTCTACAACAGAAGCTGAGTATATTGCTGCATCGGATGCTGCAAAGGAAGCTGTTTGGATTAAGAAGTTCATAACTGAACTTGAAGTGGTTCCTAGTATTGCTAATCCAATAGACCTTTATTGCGATAATAATGGTGCTATTGCTCAAGCAAAGGAACCAAGAGCACATCAAAAATCCAAACACATACTTAGGCGTTTTCATATCATTCGAGAGATCGTTGATAGGGGAGACGTAAATATATGCAGAGTACCTACTGATGACAATGTTGCGGACCCGCTAACAAAGGGACTTCCACAAGCTAAACATGATGGTCATGTTAGGTCCATGGGTATTAGATACATGGGAGATTGGGCCTAGGGCAAGTGGGAGATTGTTGGTAGTGGTGCCCTAGGCACGTTTAATAAACGTTGTAATTGTTATCATTTATTTCATATCAATAAAGAGATCTTTTGATTATTATTGTTGTTCATGTTTACTTATAATAATCTCCGTCCCTAGTACTTGTTAAGCACTAGTATAAAGGCTAAATGATCATGGGATGATCATGTTACATTTATGGGTACTTGTTTGGAACAAGGTACTGGACATGACCCGCTGTATGAGATTTATGTCATGGTCTATGTCGTACATATATCTCATATTAGTTATGTCATTTGAATCCTTAGACATGAAGTTATTATAGTCTTCCACTTGATGAACATTGTGTTTGACATATTCAAACGCTACCTTAACACGGTAGTTATAAAGGGTATGATTGGCATAATCGGATTCCCGTTGGGAAGAATAATAAGCTAAATGGATTTGTCCCTCCACGGAGAGATGTCAAGCTTGGGCCTCTCGTAGGAATGATGTTGATGAAATGTTCGGCCGGACTCAAATAAATTGATTGGATCAATGTCATTTGGATTATCAACATATTCGGAATCGAGATAGTATTGAACAAAACAAGTTGATTGTTTGACCATGACTTGTGTTCAATGACATCGTGGACAAAAGGATTGTGACATATTCTAAAGGAATTCGAACTTGTATCTAGTTATACTATTTGGGTAGGTATGACGGTTTGCTAGAACCTAATCATATCTTATGGGATCATGTTTGAGCCCATTGCCAACTTAGTATAATCCTAGAGGGTCACACACAATAGAACGAATCTTAAATAAAAGGACTATATTGGCATTTAGGGTCGGAGGACTTCCAAGGAATTTTTGGAAAGTTCTGGGCCTCCTGGTCAACCAAGTGGGCGCTTGGGTTGCACCAGGCGGGCGCCTGAACAAGCTAGAAAAGAATTGGACTTTCTGTCCAAACAAGCGGGCGCCTGGGTAGGACCAGGCGGGCGCCCGGTATGCCGATTGGAAAATTCCTAATTCGATTAGGAAAGGTTTTTGGCACAAGTTACCTATTTGGAATAGGCCTTAATTGTGTATAAAAACACCAATTCGGCCAGACCATATCAACAAGTGCTTTTGTGAGTCTCAAAGAGTTTGAGAGAGGTTTTATTTTGTTCTAAGATATCCTTGATTGAGGAACAAAATAATTCACAAATAAATTCCATATAGTTCTTTATTATATTGTGAAAGTGTGTTTCATAATATTTGGTCTAGCAACCAAGATCAAAGAAGCTCCTTTGATATTCGTTCGAAGTGTGGATACTGCTAGAGGGTGAAAATCATCATCAAGTCTTCAAATCTCCACCAAAGACCAAGAGAAAATTTGATAGCCATCAAGGGTTAGTTTTTCCTTTATTCATCATGTTGTATTTGATTTAATCATATGAACGGATCCATGGCTTTGGGTTTCTTAAAATTTTAATTGCTATATTCCGCTGCGCATGTTAATTGGAAACCCAACAGTATAGAACCTTATTGGATATGGTTCATTAGATGATAATGTCAGAATGATCTTCCATTATTTGTTTTTTGGGTTATGTATTTGAAACCGCTATAATTACACTAATTTGAGTTCCATCAAAAGAGGTTAAAAGGTGAAAGAAAACTCGGTTTGTCTTTCGTAAAGATTTAAGACGGTGAGACTTTTTTGGAAATGAGTTGTTTGGGACACACTCACAATTAAATCTTATAAATATATTTTCATGGGATATCCTAAGGAAACTTGAGGATATTATTTTACTCGTAAGAAACAAATGGTTTGTTGCTTATGATGGTATTTTTCTAGATAAATGGTTTATCTCTAAAAGAACCAGTGGGAGTAAAATATATTTCGGATGGTCCGAGACCTAGAAAATATTATTTAACCTAAGATAGAAGTTGAACAAACTTTGACAATGTTTTGTGAAAAACCGTTCATAATATACAAGTACTTGCATACATGATATGGTACAATCTATTACGAGAAATATTGGATATTTCGAAATAGAAAGTATTGAGGTAAAGTTCATTTGGAATGAAGTATTTACCACCTATCAAAGATGCAATGTCCGCTCCATATATATATTAATGACTTGGAGTCATAAAATCTAAAAGTCAATCCATGTATAATAATCAAGTTTGAAACTTGATCATTCTAACCTAAGGTGTAAAAACCAAAGGATTAGATTGAGTTTTCTTGGAGAAAACTTACATGGGTAGCAAAGAACTTACTAGAATTCTCATAGTCATATCTTCATATTTTGAATATGAAATTTGACAAAAGGATGTCAAAACAACGTTCCTTAACGGGAAATCAAATTAAGGATGTATTGGATACAACCTAAAGTTTTTGATAGTCAAAGAAAATTCTAATAAAGTATGTAAGTTGCGGAAATCCATAGGATGGATTAAAGCAAGCTTCTGAGAGTTGGAATCTCCGTTTTGATGAATCAAAGAGTTTTTCTTTATCAAGAACAAAGATGAACCTTGTATATATACAAGAAGATTAGTGGTACCATAGTGCTATTCCTTATTCAAATATGTGCATGACATATTGCTCATTGGAAACGACATTCCTACACGTCAGTCTGTAAAGACTTTGTTGGGAAAGTGCTTCGCAATGAAAGATATGGGTGAAACCGCATATGTCCTTGGCATCAAGGAAGCTAATTGGTTTAAGCCAAAGTACATACATTGACATGGTTATTAGAAGATTCCGCAAGGAAAATTCTAAGAGAGGACAGTTGTCAATGTTGCATGGAGTTTCTCTAAGAAAGACTCAATGTCCTAAGACAAATGATGAGCATGAGAAAATGAGTGAGATGCCATATGCTTCGGCAAATGGATCCATCGTGTATGCCGTGATAGGTACTAGGCCGGATGTATCTTATGCTTGGAGCATGACGAGAAGATGTCAATCCGACCCCCGTGAAAATCACTGGATGGCTACAAAAACAATTCTTAAAGTACTTGAGAAGAACTAAAAGATTCATTTTTGATCTATGGAGGAATGAAATATGATCTCGTTGTAAATGGGTACACGGATGCATGCTTCCAAACAGACAAAGATGATAGAAAATCGCAATCGAGTTTTGTGTTAAATAACTGTAAGTTGGAATAGTTCCAAGCAGAGTATACTTAATTCTACAAATTGAAGCTAAGTATATTGCTGCATTGGATGCTGCAAAGGAAAACTGTTTGGATTAAGAAGTTCATTGGTGAACTTTAGGTGGTTCCTAGAGTTGCTAAACTAATAGACCTTTATTGATAATAATGGTGCTATTGATCAAGCAAAGGAACCAAGGGCACATTCTAAATCCAAACACATACTTAGCCGTTTTCTTATCCTTCGAGAAATCGTTAATAAGGGAGACGTAAATATATGCAAAGTACCAACTAATGATAACGTTGCGGACACGCTAACAAAGGGACTTCCACAAGCTAAACATGATGGTCATGTTAGGTCCATGGGTATTGGATACCTAGAGATTGGGCCTAGGGCAAGTGGGAAATTGTTGGTGTTGGTGCCCTAGGCACGTTTGTTAAACGTTGTATAAGTTATTATTTTATTCATGATGATAAAGAGATGTTAAGATTATTATTGTTGCTCATGTTTGCTTATAATAATCTCCGTCCCTATAGCTTGTTAAGCATTAGCATAAAGGCTAAATGATCATGGGAAGATCATGTTAGATTTATGGGTACTTGTTTGGAACAAGGTACTGGACATGACCCGCGGTATGAGATTTATGTCATGGTCAATGTCATATATAAATCTCATATTACATTTGAATCCTTAGACATGAAGTTATTATAGTCTTTCACTTGATGAAGATTATGTTTGACATATTCAAACGTTACCTTTAATCAGGTAGTTACAAAATGTATGATTGGCACAATCAGATTCACGTAGGGAAGAATAATAAGCTAAATGGATTTGTCCCTCTTCGGAGAGATGTCAAGCTTGGGCCCCTCGTAGGAATAATGTTGATGAAATGTTTGGCCAAACTCAAGTGAATTGATTGGATCGATGTCATTTGGATTATCAACATATTCAGGATCGAGAAAAGTGTTGAACAATGCAAGTTGACTTGTTGACCATGACTTATGTTCAATGACATCATGGACAAAGGGATTATGACATGTTCTAAAAGGAATGCGAACTTGTATTTAGTTACACTATTTGGGTAGGTATGACGGTTTGCTAGAACCTAATCATATCTTATGGTTTCATGTTTTAACCCATTGCCAACTTAGTGTAATCCTAGAGGGTCACACACAAAAGAACGAATTTACAAAAAGGCTAAAATTGGAATTGCGTAAAAGAGCGAAAAATCGAATTTAAGAAAAACAGGAAATTGGTTCCAGCAGACAAAGGATCCGACCGGGAAACTTCCTTGACCCGACCGGGCAACTTCCTTGACCCTACCGGGCTACTTCCTATACCCGATCGGGCATAGTGAATTTCGCGCCTGGTTTTTCCTAATTCGATTTTTGACGGGATTTGGACTAAATTTCCTAAAGGATTTAGGACTTTTGAGTTTAAATACACCTCTCTTTATTAGGTATTAACCTAATTGATATTGTATCATTATTTAGTGCCTCCAAGGGTTTGAGAGGATGGTTTTCTTGTTTTAAGAAATCCCTAGATTGAAGAACAAGAATATCACACACACAATAATTCCATATAAGTTCTATACATCATGAAAGCGTGTTTCATGATTTGGTCTAGCAACCAAGATCAAGTATTCTTGATATTCGTTCGTGGTGTGGATACCGCTAGAGGGTGAAACTTATCATTTTCAAAGTTCGTGATTCCTGATATGTTCGTGATCAAGGTTCCAAGCCTCCATCGAATTCAAGGTTGCAAAATCAAAGGCATCAAGGGTTAGTATTCTAGTATTCATCATATTATATTTGACTTAATCATATGAATGGATCTATGGGCTTTGGGTTTCATTAAATTTTAAATGCTTAATTCTTCTGCGCATGTTACTCCGAAACACAACACTATCATTTACTCTCTCCCCCTTAATGGCATCAAGGTCTGATTGAATAGTGAGGAGATGAGAGTCAAACCGAACGGTTAAAGCCTGCTGATGAACCTGAATATTTCTAACCGCATCTATCAAATCGACGGTTGTAGCATGAAGTGGTAAGATGTGATAAGAAGGAGTTGAAGGAGGGGGTTCATCAGATGGAGTGTAATCAGGAATGGGTTCATCATCATCATCATCAGAGATTGAGATGGTATCATCAGCTTGATGGGTAGGAGAAGAAGGCATTTTGGCTTTACCTTTAAGAATAGTATGTGCCTCTTCTAAGGATTCACCCATAGAAACCCTAAGGGCGGTTTCAAATTCTATGGGGTCAAACTGAAAAGAATGAGAGTAAGGGACAAGTGCAGTTTGAGGAGTTGGAGGAGGAAGTGGCTACATAGTCCAGAACTGATCAAGTGAAAGAAAAATGGAAGGGGAAGGCACAATGAACAGTCTATAGAGACTGGGAATGCAAATACAGTTAAAATATAGAAAGAATTGGGAGGAAAGAGAGGGGTCATTCATAACCTGATATGCAAGTTCTGCAATAATTTGGTTTGCAGCGGCTTGAACACTACAACAAAAATGGCTTTTTCCGGCACTTATTTACCGGCACTTTCATATGTGCCGCTAATTTCCGGCACTTTTGGAAAAAGTGCCGCTAATTCCCGCCACTTTTTCAAAAGTGCCGCTAATTCCCGGCACTTTCTAACAAGTGCCGGGAATTTCCGGCACTTTATAAAAAAGTGCCAGGAATTAGCGGCACTTATGAAAAAGTGCCGGGAATTAGCGGCACTTTTGAAAAAGTGCCGGGAATTAGCGGCACTTATGAAAAAGTGCCGGGAATTTAGCGGCACTTTTGAAAAAGTGCCGGGATTTAGCGGCACTTTTTCAAAAGTGCCGGGAATTGGCGGCACTTTTTCAAAAGTGCCGGGAATTTCCGGCACTTTTTCAAAAGTGCCGCTAAAAACAAGATGTTTGTTTTAAGTTTTTTATTTAATTTTTAAATTTAATCATATTTTTCATGTAACTTTGCTTTAATTTTTTACTTATATTAGATTTTCATGGACTACAATAATAGAAAAGGCCTAAAATAAGTTTTTGTTTTGTAACAAATAATTGTATATGAAAATTTATAACAAATAATGATTTAGCCTAGCAGTAGAATGTGTGCTTTGTATGCAAGAGGTCGTGGGTTCGAATCCGGGTAAATTCAAAAATAATTTTATTTAAATTAGCGGCACTTTAAAAAGTGCCGGAAAAAAAGTGCCGGAAAATGCTGGCACTTTTGAAAAGTGCCGGAAATTAGCGGCACTTTTTGAAAAGTGCCGGGAAATTCCGGCACTTCTGAAAAGTGCCGGGAAGTATTGCCGACACCACTTTTTCCTGCACTTTTAAAAGTGCCGGAAAAAGTGCCGGGAATAGCTTTTCCGACACTTTTTTTCAATTTCCGGCACTTTTTCAACCATCATCGGTTCTATCTCAGATGATATCTCAGCGTCCTGTTCACGCAACTGCCTTGAAAAAATTACCTTCAACAGGTGAATGATTTTTCTTACCGAAGGCATTGCTGAAATCGGTTTCTCCTGCACGCCTTGTCTACCAGTGCACTTCAAAATCACTTTTCTTTATTAATCGTCTCCTCTTCCTTAATGGTTGAACCTCAAGAATTTCCAATTCTTGCTCAGGTTCTTCAGCAACCTCAGACACCTCGGTCTGCCCAGGAATTGTTGCAGCCTCAAACACTTCGGTTTGCTTAGGCTGAACCGCGGCCTCAGACACTTCGGTCTGCTCAGGCTCAGTTTGAGTAGATGGCTTAAGGTTGGGAAAGGATTTGAAAATTTCAGCCAACTGTTCATTTTTGAACTGAACAGAAGGCGGTTTGGAAGTTGAAGGTTTAGGTGGAGAAGAGGGGTCGGTTTGAAGGAATTCAGTAAGAATTTTCTGAGGTGAAGGTTTTGATGGGGATAGAGATTTAGTTTGAATGGATTTGGCTTTGGCGGCTTTGAGAGCGTGGGCATCCATTGCAAACTTAATGGATTTCTCCACATTGGTTTTAATGGGGGATAGTGGTTTTATCTGAGGTTTGGGAATGGAAGGTTTAGAAGGCGGTTTTGAGAGGGTTAGTGAAAGTTTAATTGGAGGGAATAAAGTTGAAGTAGAGGGAGGTTTAGATACAGGTTTCATTGAGGGTTTGGTTGGAGGTTTAGAAGGCGGTTTGGTAGAGGGTTTTGGAGCAAGATGAGTCAAGTCTTCCTTTGTTATTGAAGTAGGAATAACCACAGTTCCTTTCTTCTTCCTTAGAGCGGCGGTTTTCTTGGGCTGAACCACAGGCTCCCCATCAACCGCAGACTCCCCCTCAGTATGTGCAGCGGTTTGATCAATACCACTTAGCCCCATTTCTTCCAAAGTTCTCCTTTGAAGGTCATCTCTGGATAAACTGGCAGCGGCTATGTCTGCCAAGGGTCCAGTATAAGGTTTACCTGGTTTATTGAGCCGTGCTTCAGGATAGGGACCTCTGTTACTTTCGGGCAATGGATCTACGGTCCAAACCGCCTGTGCATACCTCCATCCAAACGCGGTTCTGAATGCATCAAATTTGGATAACCCAAAGATTGACTTCTCAACTGGGTCCAACCAGTAATCCTTATTTGCTGCAGAGAATTTGAAGATATCAGTATCTTGGTGCAGGAACTTAGTCAATAGCCTGCAGTGGGTTCTAATCTTAGACTTCCCAGCGGCTCTAGCAGCAGAGTGGCGGTTTAAAGCATTGATCATTTCTTTCATCAATATCCTTGGCCAGTACAGTTTCTTGCCTTTGTAGATGGCCACACAATAAGCATACTGCTCACTTGTGAAATTGTTGTGATTGCCATTTTTGCACATAACTGCAGTGTCCACTAAATCACATAGCAGTGCCATAACCTCTCCAAAATCCTTCTTGGAGGAATTCTTGGTGTTGAAGCTGTTGATCCCAATCAATTCCATAGTAGTACTATTTAGAAGCTCCGGCTTGATCCCCAAAACACCAGAGTTCTCAAGACCAACTAACACTGCTATCTTTGAAGCGGTTAAGATCACATATTTTCCACAAACCGTGGACTTGATAGCATCCTCAAACTTAACTTCTCCAGTTTCCAAATCTCTGATTTCTTCACCCCTCACATATAAGTATATAAAGTATAATTATAATGTAAATAGGTAACTTTGACATAAATTAGGCAATAAATAAAAATTCAATTATAGTTTCCTATCTAAAATATACTACCTAAATTATTTATCCTAACTAATTGGTTTACAATATGAACTTGCTTAATTCTATATTTCTATTAGACTATTACAGTTTCCTTCCTATCTTAAATAACTAACCGCATTCAACGCATTCCTTTAAAAAAAAAAAAAAAAAAGGTCATCAACGCACGTACAGAATTATCCAAACGCATTCTACACGTCGCCTCATAGTCTTCCTCGACTAACGCCGGTTAGTTTTTCCTTCAACGTCTTTATTTTTTCTTTTTTATTGATAACCTTTCTTCTCCAAAATTCTAAATCCACATCTCTGATTCTCTATCCTCTGTTCTCTCATACATCTCCACTCTCCTTTGTGAAAGATTTGTTACGAATCGATCGACGTCCATTGCAAAGTGATAAGCTACTGTCAGTGCACCTCTCTCCGTCACAGATTTTACCAGGTTCTTTCGTTCTTTTCATACTTTAACACTTTCCGTTATGAGTTCTAGAATTAGAAAACAAGAATGTGGATTTGAAAAACGTAAAAATACAATTTAAATTATATTAATATAACACAATATATTATTCTATTTTACTTTTTTAATTGTCTTTAGGGCCTTATCTTAAAATTTCGAATAGGGCCTCCAAAATGTTAGAGCCGGCCGGTAAATATAGGCTTACTTGCTAAGTGTCCAAGACTCTGCTAGGTGCGTTTATACGTGACCATGTTATAAGTACAAATCATTTTGTTTACATTTGAGTAAACTCCTTTTCCGCCCCTCGTACTATGGCCCCAACATCAATTTGACACTCGTACTATTGAAACAACAAATGTATGATGCGTACTATAGTTTTATTAGCAAAATTAACCAATTTACTATTCAGTCGTTAACTTTTTTTAACACACGTTATTTTTTTAACGAGCATTAATTTATTTTAACAAAACTAACTTTTGGGGCGATTTTTGAGTTTTTCGCCGGATTTGCGCCGTCGGCCATATCTCCGTCACCGCTGATTATTTTACTGATCCCAACGGTCAATATGAGCACCTGAGTGATGCGAACATACCCCAGAAATTTGACGACGATCCAACGGTTAATGAAGCGGGAATTTGATTTTTAATATAGAGAATTTTTGGAGATTTTCGCCAGTTTTCGCCGCCGGCCATTTCTCCCTCTCCGGCAATTATTTGGAAGATCCCAACGGTCATCATGTGCGCCTAGGGGATGCGACCAAAGCCCAGAAGTTTCACGACGATCCAACGGTTAACGAAGTCGGAATTCGATTTTTACATATGCGATTTGGTTTTGATGGAGATAACAAAAGTTAGTTATAAATTAATGCTCGTTAAAAAAATAACGTGTGTTAAAAAAAGTTAACGACTGAATAGTAAATTGGTTAATTTTGCTAATAAAACTATAGTACGCATCATACATTTGTTGTTTCAATAGTACGAGTGTCAAATTGATGTTGGGGCCATAGTACGAGGGGCGGAAAAGTAGTTTACTCGTTTACATTTCCTGGTTTCTACTATGTACTACAGTGGTTTATATATATATATATATATATTTTGTTGGGAAACAGGACATAGTAGTTAGTATATTAAATAGTGCAGTCAAATATGCCAAGTCCTACACCTCATCTGTCTAATTAATCTACATGTAAAACTAATCTGGAAACAAAAAGAGAAGGTCTAACAAAATGAAAAACTTATTAATGAAAATGTATTTTTCTTAGCAAAATGTAACTACTCTCTCCGTCCCGGACCAAGGTTCTTAGTTTGACTTTACACGGAGATTAAGAAAAAGTAAATGTTGTGAGTATGAAAAAGTAAGTAAGAGAAAGTAGGAGAGATAAAGTGGGTAGGGGGTTTTTGTTGTGAGAATGACAAGTGGGTCCCATACTCCATTTTAAGTAATAAAACAACTAAGAACCTTAGTCTGAGACAAACCAAAAAGGAAAGTAAGAGCCTTAGTCTGGGATAGAGGGAGTATATTTTATAAAAATGACTATCGTATACAGAAATTTAGTGGAACTGGACCGGAACCGGACCAATGAAACCGGACAATAGAAAGGGTTCTTAAATGTACTGGCCTGGTTCTGGTTCTAAATTTTTATAGAACCGTAAAATTGGTCCGGTTCCGATTCTATGATTTTTTGATAAAAACCGGACTGGACAGGACCGTGAACACCCCTAGTTCATGCTACTCAATACTCCCTCCGTCTTTTAAGTTTGTTCACTTTTGGTTAACGGGAGTAAACTTTGACCAAATATTTAATGTCAATCTAATGGTCCTAATAAAATTCTAAAAATTGTACTCCCTCCGTCCCGGTTTAATGTTCTTAGTTTGACTATACACGCTTATTAAGAAACCAATGCAAAAATAATGAAAATTGGTCAAACTAAAGTTGAGAGTTGAGGATATAATTGTTCAAACACTATTCATAAAGCAAGTGGGTGAAAAGTAAGTTGGGGAAGTAAGGTTTGTTTTGTAATTAAATGAACTTTTGAGGAAAAGATTGTCCAAAAAATTGTTCATTCTTTGTCATTTAAAGAATAAAGTAACTAAGAACATTAAACTCGGACAAACCAAAAACGAAAGTAAGAACTTTAAACTGGGACGAAAGGACTAATTGATAATTAATCATTTAATTTAACAATAATAATATTTAAAATTTCATTAGGATTGTTAAATTGACATTAAATGTTTGGTCAAAATTTACTCCCGTTAACAAAAAATAAACAGACTAAAAAGACAAAGGGAGTATGTCCGATATGTCTAATACTCTCTCCATCTTTAAGTGCATGTCCTAATTTAATATAAAGAGACATTTGAAAATTTCTACTATTTATGCAATTTAGTGGTAAAAATACATATGTAATCATGTAATTTTATTTTTAAACATTTAGTTTTGCAAGTATATAGAGACTACTGAAAAAAGTTCGGTAAAAAAACATTAATCGTTACTTTAATGATTAATGTTTAAATTGGGAGAGATTTCTTGCTTTTCAATAATAATTAGATTAGATAAATTTCTAGATTTGTAGTTTTTCTTCTTGTTAAACTGTTGAATAAATCATGTTGCTTTGCTTCTCGTTTTATTATATGTTATCTCCCCTATGTCGGGAGCCTTTGCCATCTCTCCTTTGTTGGGAGCCTTTGTCTTCTCCCCTTTGTTGGGAGCCTCTGCCTTCTCTCCTTTGTGAGAGCCTTATAATGATTTTGATATTTGTTCTTGGTGTTTTGCTTGAGATGTTTGGTTGCGCATTTACTGCCGACTCAAATGCGTCATTGTCTTGTGTCTTCAAAGCCAAATTTTTACCGTTCGGGGGTTTATTAAAGGCCAGTTTTGTGCCGTGTCCAAGTTCTACTTGGAGAAGCATTTGTGCATCAAAGGTTATGATTCCCATGGACAATTACTGGAGATTTGGTTCGGGGTTGACTATCATTATTCGAGATGTGCTAAGCAATCTATGTGTAAATCTTAATTGCAATTATTACATTATGGACGAACCTCCGTCGTTTGTGGAACGCCGTCTTATTAAATTTTATTAATGCAATTATGCGTTTTCAAAAAAAAAAAAAAAAAAAATCTTGAAAATGGATATTCATTTAGGGAGTAGAATACACACCAATTCAAGATGACTCGCTGAAATGATGAATCGATTCATCATTAATCACTATATGAAAGTTATTGAAACCAAAATCGAGGGATTAAAATCAACGCTTAAAGTGTATTAGCATGGAATGCGATTCAATTCATACTTTTTTTTTAACGATATTTCTTTTGATTCTCTGGGTTCTGGTCGACTTAAATTAATTTAGGGTTTTTTGATGTTGTAGCAGAAAGGAGTATCAACTTCAATTCATACTTTTTTTAACGATATTTCTTTTGATTCAATTTGTACTTTTTTTTTTAACGCACTTTCCTTATTCTTCCTGAGAAACCACCCAAAACCACCCACGAGAGATATCACCGAGAGCACAAGAGTAAGGGCGAGATCCGACAAATTTGGTCGGATTTCATCCGCTCTTTTTTCCTATTTGTTTTATGTTATTTCCATTTCAATAATTTCTGATTTTAAATCAGTTTCGAGGATTAAGGACTTGAGGAAGTTTGGTGGCGGTGATCGAAGTGACCATAACAAACACTCCTCTCGCCGTCAATCTTCTACTTGTGCAGTCAAAGCGATTTATGCATTATATTATTTGTATTCTCTCCTCCGTCGAGAGTCTTTGCCTTCTCTCCTTGTTGACTTGTTGAGAGCCTTTGTGTGATGTTTGGATTTTTCTTTCTTGCCATGTTTTGGATGTTTGGTGGGCTATCTATAACCGACCCAAATGCTTTATCGTTTTGTATCTTCAACGCCAAATCTTATCCATGTTGGGATTTTTGAAGTCCAGTGTTGGGCTGTTTCCAAGTTGGAGAAGCATTTGTGCGTCCAAGATCATTGTCTGTAAAGGCGTTCAAATATGGAGATTTGGTACAAGTTCGGACTTCATTTTTCGACATTGGTTATGCTTTTTTACGAAGGCGGGCTGTTTGTCAATGATTGCACGTCTTGATCACAATTTTCAATTTTGCAATGAGCCTCCGACTGTTGTGGGGTGCCATCTGCTTAAGATTTATTAATGAAAGGTTGTGTTGCTTGTTTAAAAAAAAACAAAAAACAAAAAAAAAACTTTAAGGGCAGAATGGTTACCTAGGGTGTCGTTGTCTCTAAATAGAAAGGGTTATTTTGGTGTAATAAAAAGAGCCACTTACTCTTAAAATATTAGAGGGCAAGTTAGTCAATTTAGTGGCAATTTAGTCTACCAAACAAAAATATAGTGGATAAGCAAAAAGTGTAGTAGCAATAGCCCCTCTCTTTAAATTATTAGAATTGATTATAAGACTTTTGGCTGGATAAATAATGTTCAATGGTTAGTTGTTTCCCAACTGCAAACTACTCTCTCTGTCCCGAAATGATCTTCTCATTTGTCATTTTTCATTGTCCCAAAAAGTCATTCTAATTTCTATAATTTAGGCTTAACTATGCATAACTACAACATAACTATTGAAGCAAGTGTTCATATCTTTAAAAAGTTTGAATAGTCAAACGTGAAGATCATTTTGGGTTGGAGGGAGTACTTTTCCTACATATCTTCAAATAACTTAGGGAAATTGAAAAGAAAAACGAAAATAAAATGAACTAGCACATAAAACTATTTTAATATAATCAGACATACTCAATCCAAAATACTTAAATAACATTTCATACTCCCCCGTCCCACCCGACTTAGGATTTTTTGTCAAACAATTTATACTTTGACCAAATATTTAAAAAAATATAATGATGCTAATAAAAATTTAAAACTTGTTATTGTATCACGATTAATAATAAACTAAATAACTATTTTTAAATTTTCATTAAGATAATTATTTTTGTTCAAATTGTTGGTCAAAATATAAATTGCTTGACCAAGAATCCTAAGTCGGGCGGGACAGAGGGAGTATATATCAGCAACCACAGATTACATGGACACCCTTGCAAAGGTGCCTTTTGTTGAGCCTAAAACGAGAGGCTTAGTTATAAATACCGCAAGTGCACGGGTTATTGTAATATAATGATGTGCAAGTACGGGTCGATCCCACGAGGACAGAGTCACTTTATGAAATATTCGCTTTTAATGAAAAAATAGTAAAATGAAATGATTGGGGGGTATAAATTGTTTGTCACTATCTAGAATGAATTGCAAATTACTCTAACTTTTAGATTTAAAACTCTTATATTGAAAGAATTCCCGGGGTTGGGATTCAAACAATCACGTGTTCATCAATTAATCATGCTCTTTTAGAATAAAGTTTCATTTTAAAACAATGAAGGTACGCTAGGTTGTGTCAACTTCTTATGACCAAGGCTTAAAACACATGTATTTTAATACTAATTATGCCATATCTCTCGATGGCCCATAATTAGTAAAAACCCATTAAGTTCATGAAAATCCACGTACTTCCACTCAAGGGGTATCCCTCTGCCATTAATCTACTCTCGTGATTAATAGAAACCCAGTTACTTCATATGGTTTCGTTAGTCGAGATTCACCGCTAGGTCCTTCTCTCGACTAAGTAAGATTCATACGAAACATGGAGCTCATCATGGTTGTAGGCGTTTTGAGTACAATATGAAGAAATTGTTTTAAGATGAAGAGAAGAAAAGAGAGCATGATTTATATTAAAGAACACATCATTGTTGAGTTTCTAACCCCAAGAATATGGAGGATTACTCACAAGCCATTGATGTTATCGTAAAAACAATAGTTGAATAAGACATAAAAATAAGAAAAGAGAAAAAAATACT
The DNA here is from genome assembly GCA_026119855.1 of Campanula takesimana. Lineage (NCBI taxonomy): Eukaryota > Viridiplantae > Streptophyta > Magnoliopsida > Asterales > Campanulaceae > Campanula > Campanula takesimana. The sequence continues at coordinate 219,613 of JAOWBW010001077.1, read as the reverse complement.
TATTCACGATGATGAAAATAAAGACAAATGGCTGAAAATAAACTTCACTAAATTATTGCTTCAAACTTGCTCAAGAACACCTTTTTTGGTTTACTCAAAATCTGAGTATAGATGATGTTTTTAATTGAGAATTTCTAGAGTAATCTTACAAATATTTATGAGTATTTCTAGATACTTTACAAGACTGAAAATGCCTTCTTAAATAGGCAATGGGGCTAAAAGGAGTGTCCTTTCCCTGATTCAACCCCAAAAGGGACCTCTGGGAGGCATTGCTTCAGAACAGGTGCAGAAGAGGTCCGGGCGGACCAAGCCTTCAGAATAGGGAATTTTTATTGGGTCCGACCGGACCAAGATGGGATCCGACCGGGTATTGAGGTAGGTCCGGCCGGACCTTTCCTCTGCTGCTTCACTTCTTGTTTTCTTCTAGTACCAAAGTGTCCTTCCATGATCCCAAGCATGTCTTTAGTCCAAAATTGCTCCAAAGAGTACCTAAATTCTGTCAAACACTAAAAATATATATCGGGCGTAAAATCCGCGAAACAAAATATAAAATGATTAAGACGTCATTTACCGAAAATATTTTTTCAAGAAATACAATTAAAATATTTTTTTTTTCATTTAGAACCACTATAAAATAAAAAGTATAATTTTTAAAAGGAAAAAGTGTAAAAATATATATTCCAAAAAATAAAAACCAGTTTATTTTTTTAAGAAAGAAGAAAGTGGGGATTTGGACATTTTTTTTGTGGTGGTGGTTAGTATTGTTTCATTATTAATATTAGTATTCTCATTATTTTATTTTCTTCATAAAATTATTTTTATTTTTATTATTAATTTCCCTTGTTTATAACTTCTTTTTTGGTGGTTTTAAAAAAAACCACTTTAATTTTTTATTTGCTTATTTTTTTATTAGTATTTTTGAATTGATTAAAATTATTTGAAAATTTAATAATAAGAGTAAAAGAAAATTTTGGGTCCATTGTATAAGGGGTCTGTGAAATGGCACATAGCCCAGATGAACATCCAAAACAAACTCCAGTTAAGTTCTTCTGTTAGTTAACTGGATTTTCTTTGCAACTTAGTCCAAAAACCCTTAATTGACTAACGTTGTTAACTTTGGACCCTAAATTGTCATTACTCCATTAATAAATTTAATCAGTCCCAACATTATTAATTTATAGAGTTTTTACTGTACCATGATCAAAATGAGGAGGTTATTCCATAAAATATTTGTCAGTGAGAATTGTTTGGATTGAAAATCTAGTCTTAGAGTTGAGTATGGTAGTTGAGTCGATGATGTTTTGCATTCAGAATGTTGTGTGTCCTCATAAAGCATTATCGTTTAGCTCATGGACCTTAAAGGAATTACGCAATGAATTAATGTGTGATGTTAATCCCAATGGCTTAGAGCTTTATACGTACTCCCCCTCCCCCATTATAAGTAGACAAATTCTTGTATACAACCGTTCTTTTTCCCTCCTCCAGGAAAGTAAGCGAACGAACGAGACTATGCCGAAGGCAGATCTCATTTCTTTCCTATCTTTGTTTTCATGGGAATACCTTCACGGTCATGGTTCACCAACCGCGCGCTGCCACGTGTCCTCCTTAAAAAAAACCCCAATAACTTTAAAATGTTATATCTTGATATTTATAACTCAGAATTTTTTAAAAAAATACTTCTGTGTTCGTCTCGACGAGACAAATAAAACTATATAGGTCATGATATGGTTTTATTTAAAAATATATATATATTTTTTTTTACACACAAAAAGTTTGAGCTTCTCTTCAGCTAAAGATGTAACACTCTTTTCTGATAAAAGTAACAATTTCATCTTAAAAAAGTAACACTTTCTACTGTTAAATGTAACAGCAGTTCTACAAAAAAAAAAAATGGGTTTGCATTTCAATTGTTACATTTAAGATATAATGTTACATTTAAGAATATAAACTATTACAATTGACATAAAAAATGTTACATTCATTTTTTATAAAATGTAACATTAGTTTAGTTGTTAATGTTATGTTAATTTTGAATGGGGAGAGAGGCTATTGCCACTACAATTTCTCCTTATCCACTACATTCATTAATATTCATTCAAATATTTTAAAATTTTCACACAATTACCCTTCAAACAAATCTTAACTTTGGTAAGTTTTTTTTGTCTTAACTCTCAACTATAATTCTTTTCTGAACGACATAAACCGACTTGGATAAATGGGGCTCATACATTCTGGGCTCACACCCCTGAGGCCCATTAACGAAGCCCACCTTCCCGGAGGCCGACATCCAGCAGGCAGACCTTGCCTAGGCCGAGTTCCAATAGACCCGATCCCTAGCCGGCTTCCGTGACAAAGCCGAGACAGATGACGAGATGACTTGCACCATATGCCTCCTACTTCTATTGGGAATCCACTTATAGAGTTATACTACAACTCTAAAATTAAGAGTCCTTATCTAAACAAGGATAACTCTCCTATCAGATAACAGGGCTTAATCCATCCTTATCAGGAGTCCATCTCCAAGGAATATGAGTCCTACATCATCACGGGCTTCCTGGATTTCCTCACAAGTCAGAACTCATACACCCATGCCTATAAAAACAGGTCCTCTACACAGGAACGGGTAACGAACTCTTTGGCCCTAACTAGTCCATTGATTTCTCTATTCACAAATCACCCGAATTCTTATTCTCACGCCGGAGGGCCTTCGCCGGTGAAGCCCCGGCTAGTTCACGTTTTGTTCATTGTGTGCAGATTCCGGACACGAAGATATTCTTTGCTGGGATTATCCGAACCACTAGACGGAGGGCTGATCCAACACGTTTCGTGCAGCATCAGTTTGGTTCCATTGCCGGGAACGTTGTTTGGAGAACTCTTCCATTCGGAAAACTGCAAATTCATCATGTCCAAAGTCCTTACTGACGGACAGGAAGCGAGCGTCACTCCCGACGCTATCCGGAATCCGCCGCCGCCGAACATGGCAAACAATAATGCGCTGAATCAAGGTCTCCCCCCCCTCCGGGACATGGAATGCACACTCGCTCCAGAGGTCCGCCACCTGAGATTACTCATCAGTATGGGCGACGGAGGCGAACTGCATCACGTCCTCTACCTACTGAAGCTGGCCCATCTAGGCCCTCCCTCATTGATCGAAGGGTATTGCTACAACAGAACCTTACTACCCTTCAGCAATTAGCTGATGCCCAGCGAGCTCTCTTGGAATTCGACCCGGATCACTCCCTAGCTCCTTTCATTCAACCGACTGACAATAGAGAGGTCAGGGGAGACGGCGAGAGAAGCGAACGCAGGGAGGACCTTCCAGCTGATGGCAGAAGTGGTCAGGATCCACCTGCACCTCCCCGAAGGAATCGAGCCGCCCCACCTAGCCGACTTGATGGTCGTCTCGGTCCGGCCAATCCTGATGAAAGAGATCTGAGAAATCAGATAAACCGAAGAAGGGAGCAGGAAGCAGAGTCACCGGGTGTGAGATATTTGGGAGAAAGAAGAGTATGGCAAAACCAAGAGCAAAATCCGCCTAGACGAGAGCCACCTCGTCGCACTCCGCCGCGACGACACCGAGAAGATCCGGACGTCAGCCGAGTCGTGGGAAGAGGCCGAGATAGAGAAAGAGACCGACCTAGAAGTTCCCACAACAGTTTGGGATTCAGTGAACAGGTCATAATGGACCTACGAGAAAGGATTGATAATATAGAGATGAATCAGGGGCATAGGAAACCAAAGACCGACTATGACGCAATGCGTTCATTTGCCCAATGGATTAAAGATTCTCCACCCTCTCCACAGCTTAAACTCCCTCATTTGGAGAAATACTCTGGCAATACTGACGCCATGGATCACTTTCAATCCTTTGAAGGAATGATAGCTCTCCTATCTAACAAAGACGACGTGCTTTGCAAGGCCTTTGCTAGTACATTACATGGGGCAGCCAGATCCTGGTTCATGGACCTGGAAAGAAAGAGTATCGACTCTTTCTCTAAGTTGAAGACCAGTTTCTTAGAATACTTCGCCACGGCCGAGGCCAGGAATAAGAGGTTATCAGACTTGGCGAACATTGTCCAAGGGAAGAGCGAGTCGACCATGAGCTTTTACAACAGGTTCAGGGACTTGGCCGACTCAATAGAAGAAAGACTTACTGACAGGGAAATCATAATGTGCCTTTATAATGGGCAAAGGTCAGAGGACCTCACCTACGAACTGTCAGTAAGAGAGCCTCTCACCAAATATGAGCTATACCAGATGGCTTATGTTACAGCCAATGCTGAGGAAAAGAAGAAATTGCTGTCCGGGTACCGAGATCGAGATCAAGGAAAAGAAAGTCGGCCCACTCGGCACAAGGCACCAACGGAGGGGGGAACAGAGGAAAAAATAGAACCCGGGGTACCGAGGTCTTTACACCTCTCACAAAGCCAATTTCTGAGATAATGACCCTGGTCAACTTACCGGACCCAAAGCCTTTAAGAGACAATCCAAAATTTCCCCGGGACTCGAGCAAATACTGTGCTTATCACCGGGACAATGGGCATGAGACCGACAATTGCTTTGCCTTGAAGAAGATACTGCAGCGATGGGCCGATCAAGGAAAGTTGGATGAGTTCATAGCCAAAAAGGATAACAACCGCCCGAGGGAAGACGAGAGAGAAGGTGGCCGAGACGACAGACCACCCCGGGCAAAGTTAATCGGCGTAATCCGGGAAGAAATTCCTTTAAATACACGGCTAAGGGAACAAATCCATGAGCTTAGTAAGGTCTACCACATTCCCCCGTGGATCCATAAGGGGGAGGAGGTGATCAGTTTATCCCCAAACGAGTTGGCCGGAAACAGGGCCATGAGAACATCCTTTGGTCATCACCGGACGGATTGATAATTGTGAGTCAGAAAGACTACTTATAGACTCGGGGGCCGCCAAAGATGTGCTATACTACAAGACCTTCAAAGAGATGGAGCTGCCGGATACCATGTTAGTCCCCTACAATGGGAGATTAGAGGGTTTCACTAATCATAAAGCCGAGGCTAAAGGAACGGTGGACCTACTATTGGAAGTCGGCGACTACCCTTACAAGACGTCGGCCACGATCACTTTCATTATTATGGACCTGGCTAGTGATTATCATGCCATCCTCGGCTCACCTAGTCAAGGAAAATTGGGAATGGTTGCCTCTCTGCCTCACCAAAGGGTGAAATTCCCAACTCCAGAAGGAATAGGATGTGTCCTTGGAAACCCAAAACACTTCTTAGAACATGTCATGAGGTCCAGAAAAACCAAAGCTCGTATGGAGATTGACACGCCGGAAAGGAACATCGTCATATCCAAGTCGACCACGGTGACAACATCAGCCCCCAAGATAGGTGTGATAACAGTGGAAACGTCCGAGGAACCTATGTCACTTGATGGCAAGACGACTGAGGAAGGCGTCACTTATGGATTGGATGGATTTGGATCTATATCCATGAACATAGATCAAGGCGAGCCAAGTTCCTCAGCCCTCACTCTCGTCCAGAACTCAAAGGCCACAGAGCCCGCAACCATAGAGGTCGATATGGACAAGCTCCCAGATATGGGAAACCTGAGCTTGGAAAGCAAAAGAAAGAACCCGAATAGCAAAGAAAAGAGGATCAAGCAAATCACTGTAGAAACTTTGGAATTCAGGGAAGGACCCGAGCTGAGACCGGTCGATCAGTTGGACGAGGTCATCATTAACCTTAACTACCCCGAGCAGAAAATAAAGATTGGGAGACAACTTCCCCAAGAAGAGAGAGAGGAACTCATCACTCTTCTCAAAAGCAACTTGGATACATTTGCATGGAGGGTAGAAGACATGGTTGGAGTTAAAGAAGCCGTAGCTCTTCATAAGCTAGAGGTCGACAAGTTTTTTAAACCAATCAGACAAGGAAGAAGGGCTTTCTCCACCGAGAAAGAGAAAGCAATCGAGGACGAGGTGGATAAGCTGTTGAGGGCCGGGATCATCCGAGAAATAACATACCCGGAATGGTTAGCTAATGTCGTGATGGTGAAGAAGCAGAATGGCAAGTGGAGAATGTGTGTTGACTTCACGAATCTCAACAAGGCATGCCCAAAAGATAGCTACCCGCTTCCCAGGATCGATAAGTTGGTGGACTCCATTGCCGGACATCAAACTCTGAGTTTTCTGGATGCTTATTCCGGTTACCACCAAGTCAAGATGGCCGAGGAAGACATAGAAAAATCTGCCTTCCAAACAGCGGGAGGGAATTACTGCTATGTAATGATGCCTTTCGGCCTCAAGAACGCCGGTGCAACTTATCAAAGGATGGTGAACAAGATGTTCAAATCCCAGATCGGCAGAAACATGGAGGCTTCCATTGACGACATGGTGATAAAAACCAAGTTAGGAAGTCACGTCCCGGATCTAACGAAGAACATAAGGAATCTAAAGGAAAACGATATGAAGCTCAACCCTAGTAAATGTGTGTTCGGGGTCACAGCAGGCAAGTTCCTCGGTTTCATGGTATCCCGGCGCGGCATTGAGGCGAACCCGGAGAAGATCCAAGCCTTGGTCGACATGAAAGAGCCGACATGCATAAAGGAGGTTCAAAGATTGAACGGAAGAGTAGCCACCCTGGGATGATTCGTCTCCAACTCGGCAGAGAAATCACTCCCTTTCTTCAAGGCTCTAAAAGGAACTAAAGACTTCGTCTGGACCAAGGAGTGCTCGGAATCGTTCAAGCAATTGAAAGAGTACTTAGGCTTACCCCCTTTACTCAGTAGTCCGATCATGGGAGAAACACTCTCGGTATTCCTGGCTGCAATAGACAGAGCCGTGGCAGCCGTGTTAGTGCGCGAAGACAACGGGATCCAGAAGCCAGTTTACTATGTCAGCAAAGCATTGTCAGAAACCGAGAGTAGATATTTTAATGCCGAGAAGATAGCATACGCCTTGGTCATCGCCGCTAGAAAATTGCGCGCATATTTCTCCGCTCACCCCATCACGGTCTACACAGATGCCCCGCTAAGAAAGATACTTCACAAGATGGACAGTTCCGGCAGACTACTCAACTAGTCTATAGAATTGACCGAGTTCGACATAACTTTTAAGCCGAGGAAGACATTGATGGCGCAGCCCCTGGTAGACTTTCTGGTCGAGACCGTGTTCTCAAGCGAATATACGCCGACCACCTGGAAGAGGAAACTGCCCATGGACAGAGAACCTCTAGAAGCGCTCCCACAAGATTTCTGGATCTTATATACAGACGGGTCGACAACCAGAGATAGAAGTGGGGCAGGAGTGTACCTAACCAGTCCAGGCGGCGAGCATGTAGCCCGGGATTTCATCAGATTTAAATTCCCAGCTTCTAACAATCAGGCCGAATACGAGGCCTTGATCTTGGGAATAGAAAGGGTGAAATTCTTTGGTGCCAACAAACTGGTAGCTTACAGTGATTCCCAACTCGTGGTGAACCAAGTGAAAGGAGAATATAACACCGAGAACCACATGCTGACTAAGTACCGGGATCTCGTCTTAAGTATGACCAAAAACTTGGAGTTTTGGGAAATCAGGCAAGTAGGACGAGAACACAACCAGGAGGCCGATCTGTTGTCAAAAATGGCCACGTCAGAAGAGACCAACCCACTGATCATCTATGCCGACCAACCTGCCTTCGAGAGACTTGAGATCCTTATTCTGGATGATGAAGAAAGAACCTGGATTGAAGACTACAAGGACTACATTAAGGAAGGCAAGTTACCGGAGGACAAGATAGCGGCCAAGACGATAAAGAGGAAGTCGGCTCGATACGTAGTCTGGAACGACATTCTGTACCGCAGATCATTCTCCAGACCTCTACTGAGATGTGTCTCCCCTAAAGACACCAAGAAGCTGTTGGCCGAGATACATGAGGGAATCTGTGGAGGACACCCGGGGGCCAGAACCCTTGCTGATAAAGTAATCACACTCGGTTATTACTGGCCGAATTTAAGGGAAGAAGCCCAAGCTTATGTGAAGAAATGTGACAAATGCCAGCGTTTCTCAGACCTGCCCAAAGTACCGCCAGTGGAACAAACCCTCGTCATACCGACATGGCCATTTGATATGTGGGGAGTCGACATCATTGGGCCTTTCCCTTTAGCCAAAGGAAGCAAAAAATTTGTTATTATGGCAGTTGACTATTTCACGAAGTGGGTGGAAGCTAAGCCTTTGGCCAAAATCACAGAGCAGAACGCCATCAATTTCATCCATGACTATATCTGGTGTCGGTTCGGTGTACCTCATACTATCGTGACCGACAATGGACTCCAATTCTCGGACGCCTTCACCGAGGAGTTGGGCAGGCTTGGAGTTAAGCACAAGAAATCATCCGTCAGTCACCCTCAAGGTAACGGTCAAGCCGAAGCAGCAAACAAATTGATATTGAAAGCCCTAACAAAGAGCCTAGAAGGAAGTCAAGGAAAGTGGCTGGACGACCTCCCCCTTGCTTTCTGGGCAGTTCATACAACCACTCGGGGGCCGACTGGGGAGACTTCATTTGCATTAACTTACGGATCAGAGGCTATGACACCAGCCGAGATGGCCTTGCCGACCTTCAGGGTATCCAATTATGATGAAGTGGCCAATGAATACAACCGACTCCTCGACTTAGACCTGGTTGAAGCAAAAAGGCTGACGGCTCAGTTAAGAATGATTAATTACAAGCAAAGGACTAAAGCCTACCATGACAGCAAAGTAAAGAAGAGAGTTTTTGAAGTCGGCGACTGGGTACTCAGAAAGATCGAGTCGACACACTTGAAAGCCCAGCAAAACAAACTCTCCCCCAATTGGGAAGGCCCCTACATTGTCACTCATATCATCCGAGAGGGGACCTACATGCTCAAAACTCCGGAAGGAAAAGAATTGAAACATCCCTGGCACTCGGAGCATTTGAGGAAATACTATCATTAGTACCTCGGTATTCTACCTACTTTTATTTGCTTAGATTTACTTTCTAAATTAGATTTTATAGCTTAGATATGTCTAGTTTGATTCTCCTATTAATAAAATTTCCTTTTACAAATTTTTTTAAAAGCACAATCCCGGCATCATTTAGCCATGTCGATGTAATCGAAACCTAACTCTAACGGCTAGTGCTCTCAAACTTGGGTTAAGATTATTACATCTGGTCCCCATGACAATTTGAGACTATCCAAGAGTTAGTCCTTATCAAACCGAGCTCCTAAATGCTCGTCCCGATGGTGAACGACCACGGCCTTCTAACATAGCTTAACACGGCTATAATCAAAACCTAGATCTAACGGCTAGTGCTCTCAAATTTGGGTTAAGATTATTACATCTAGTCCCCATAACAATTTGAGACTAGCAACGAGTTAGTCCTAGCAAAACCGAGTTCACAAACACTCGTCTCGGCCATAGTGGTGAACGACCACAGCCTACAAAGGGCCTCAACCAGGCTAAGCAACATCTCCTCACTTCAAACAAAGTTAATACGTCTCAAGCCGAGATAGAACAACATTAACAAGTGACGAGACGAGACAATACTTGACAAGTGTTTACGCCTCCCAGATAACTATGGGACCTAGGCATACACATTCAAGATAAACCGAAAATAAGTGTTTAGACTCCCCGTCACTCTGGGCCGAGTCGTACAAATACTCAAAACAAACAAAAATATCAGGTGTTTGCTCCCCCAAGTACTCTGGGCCGAGCCATACAAATACTTGAATCATTACAAAAGAAAAATTGTTCAATCCAAACAGGCCCCCTACCCAAACTAATCAAGGCCATCTCCTGCTTCTTCCTCCACCTGCACAATCAAGTCGTCTAGATTCCCTGCTTCAACCGGAGGAGGGACCCATTGAGGATTTCCAGCTTGGTGGTCTCGGCTCCTGATCACTCTCAAACCCTTGTCAGAATAAAGGATCTGGGAATGAGCAGCACGAGCTTTAACCCCATAAGCATCCTGATTATAAAGCTGGGCAAGCTTGTCGAGAGTTATGTTAACTTCAGGGTCGATCCAGAGAAGCCGAGATAGGTTGAACCATGCATCATTGTAAGTGCTCCCTACCTCGTCCTGAACAGCTGCCCTCATCTCCGGCCCCTTCTTGAAGGCTTCGACAGCCCTCACCTCTCGACTTGGGATGCTCTCCTCCATCTGGTCAAGCCTCTCCTCAACACCGACCTTCTCAAGCATTAGACTCTCGGATCGTTGGCGCTCTTTCTCCAAGTCGGCTTTAGCAATATCGGCTTCTTCTCTGGCCGTCTTGACAATTGTCTCGGCCCTTCGAACAGCTTCAACCGCTTCCGCCGACTTATCAGCTGCCTTCTTCAACTCGACCTCAAAAGATAGCTTCTCCTGCTCAAGTTTCTCTACCCTCTCCTTAAGCTTGGCATTAGAAGCATGGAAAGGCCCAACCTCGTCCTCAAACTTCTTGGCGTTACTCACAGCGAGCTGCATCAAGGCATACTCATGTTGGGAAATGGAAGCCAGCTGCAAAGGGGAGAACAGTATGACAAAGTATTAGAGTCAAAGGTAAAAAGTCAGAGAAACTAAGGAAGCGCGAAAATACCTCGCTGATGAGTAAGCCTTTCCGGTTCCGAAGCTGAGTGGAGGTCGGCCTAGTGTCTACCAACCTTTGAGCAGTTCTCTGATTCATGGCCCTCTTGATAACAGCCGCACCAAGCCTAAGGGCGGGGCCAGAACGGACAGAGTCGTCAAGATCAGGGATGATCATCACGTTTCCAAGAGCATTGGCTAGTTCGTTAATCTCGGCTTCAGTAGGAGCCGATGCCGAGGCCGAGCCACGAGTTGAAGGAGTCCTCTTGGAAGGAGGCTCAGAAACATCCCCAAATTCTTCTAACGGCCTCTTCCCTCGGCGGTCCACTTGGTCCACTTCGACCTCGACCTCATCATGCTGGCCTAGACCCTGTTCCGGTGCAGGGTTAACTTCCACCTCAACCTCCCTTTCCACAATCTCGATATCGTCTCCTCCACCCGCCTCAACCTGGACGACAGGAGGACCAGTAGGAATGAGGGCAGCACCTTAGGCCTGCAACGCCTCTTGTCGGGCCTCTATATCGGCATGACGTTTTTCAATGCCCCGGGTGCGCGACAGCTGCCTCTTCCTTCTCGCCGCTATGGCGGGATCAAGCTCCTCGGTGTCAATGATCTGGAGGTCTTCCATCGAAAGATCTGCACAAGTTAGGGAGGCAGTTAAGGATGATAATAAAGCAAAACAGGAAAGGGGTATGGAAAATATCAAAGGAAAAAGCATTACATCCTATTATATCTCGCGCCATGAGACACTTGTCATTCTCGGCTTTACAAACGTCACACTCCGAATGAAAAACAAAATCGGGATGTACCACCCAGCCCAGGAATCGGCTTCCTCTCTCCACCACAACTCTCGACACAATACCGCCAATCGGGCCCCTCATCAAACCGGCTTGAACATGATATTTGAAATCTAACTCGGTCCTACCCCAATCAAAGGTAGCTGAGGCGGCAAACTCTTCTAATCTCCTTACCAAGCTGGCACTCCAGGATGGCCGATGTACGGCTTCAGGCCTCGCCGGGCCTTTATCAGGGCCCAGGAACTCCCATCCGAGTCGGCTCTCAACCTTGATAACGTTGTTATTCCAGCCGGTTACTTTATTCACAACATTGGATATGGGAATCATAAGTTTAGGCTTGTGGGGGTCAGATTTGATAGTAATGGTTCTGGAAGAAGAATTATAAGACGACTTGAAGAAATGGTAAAAAGCCGACATACAAGGCTCAAAACCAAGGCTACGACAGAGAATGATGAAGCCGGTAAGATACCTCACGGCATTAGCACCCAGGTGAGCCGGCACAATATTCCACTCTTCCATGTACTCGTTAATGAAAGGATCCAGGGGAAGGCGAAGACCGAGTTGAAACTGTTTGTAGAAAAAGGGAAGGAAGGCGTCGTTGTAGTAGAAACGTTCGGCCTCTCTCTCGTTGGCAAACGGACGGGCCTTACTATGGGAAAGTTTGAACTCCCGACGATCCACCCCATAATTATCGTAGAGATCCTTAATCATGGCTTCACCACCGGAAGGATGTCTTCGGCGAGTCGAGCCGGAAGGACCTGCCCCATCTCGGCCTCCCCGCGCAACCGCGACCTCTTCAAATCTATCTACAATCCTCCCGGAAACACCTTCCTCGGCCATACCTGCATCAATCAAGGGGTTAGAATCATCCCGTGCCGAGGACGAGGTGACCTTCCCCCGATTTAGCTTCTGGGGCCGAGGAAGGACCCTCAAAAAGAGATCGGAAAGCTGACTTGTCCTTAACATAATGAAGAAAAATGTGCCGAATAATGGTGTCGAAAGTGTTGAGAAGAATTACGCCATCTACGCTATAATCAAGGGTTCTAGGGGCAAAAAGGCCCGAGGGATACCTAACGTCGTCTCTAGGAGTTTTGTTCAGGAACAACAGATCACTAATGGCCATTAAGGACAACATTTTCCATTTCCCCTCTGACAGCCTATATACCCTATTGTTCCGCTCATAGAAGCCATACATGATGTCGGGGTCAAAATGGGGGATATCAGACATAACCGAAAGGAGAAAATATTCTAAAGTTAGATCTACTAGTAGAAATGCAGAAGGGAGTAAAGATTGAAGCTTTGCAATTCCAAAACCCTAACAAATGGCAAAAAAATCGTAGAGGGAAAAAGAGGACAGAACAGTACCTTCGTAGAGTTTGCAATCGGAGAAAAAAGATCGGCCGACGGAGCGGAGGAAAATGATTGAAATCAAACGACGGGATGGGCAACAAAAATCAAGGTCTCTGGAAACTCGCCGGCGGTGAACAAACTATTCCCTTGAGCAAGAATTTGAAAATGAGAAGATTTGAGGGATTTTGAGCATATAAGTAGGGCGGGTTAAAAAGTTACGGGTCGGTTTGACCCGGATCTGACCCATGACCCACGGGTTGCACGAACACCCACGAAATCATCATCAAACGCATTTAATGAGCCACGTTTTTCAAGATGAATGTCCCATCAATCAAGCACGTGCGCCGTACAAATGAGGAGAAGAAACGATTGAGGTGACCCGACCGCCGTTTATAGACTGCCAATAACGGACCGACACGTGTCAAGACGAGGCCGATATGCCTAAGAGTATCCAAGCCGGCATAATAAACCTAAATACGAGTAACAGGACGAGGTCGAGACAGTAAACAAGCATAAATTAAGCCGAGAACGAGTCATCTCGATATTTGAAAATCAACTCAAGGTCATCATCCCGGCAACTTCAAGAGCATTGCAAATACGCATCTTCATCATCAAATGCCGAGATCAGGAGGCGATAGCGACATCAAGAGTATTTATGACGAGATTAACAGAATCTACTTTGTGAAACGTAGTTGAATGACCATGTTCAGAATGGGAAAAGTTAAATCTCTAACAAGACATTGATAGGCCAAGAAAGGCAGAAAGTTTTATTATAATGAACCCCCACAGCTGGCCGGGGGCTTGACCTGAGCAAAATCATAAAGAAAACTAGTTGGGAACATTGATTAAGAGATCAAGAAAGATCACTATTTTGATCTTGGTCATCGTCATCTTCTTCCCACTCCGAGTCTCCGTCGTACCCATATTCATCAATAATGATGGGCTCTGGATCATCTTCGCTTTCCTCGTCTCCGTCATCATCTTCACCATCATCCGTTGACTCTTCTGCAACAGAGTCATCATCGGAAGATTCATCAACATGGTCTGGTTCTTGAAATTCGCCGTTGCTATCGGACGGCGAGTCCTCGGCCGGAAAGGAAGAATGGTAGGAAGAAAGCACAAAATCATCGCTGCTTGAAGAATTGGGACTCCCAGCTTGGTTTTCTGAGGATGAATCAACTTCCTCCGGGAAAGCATCATCGTATGATCTTTTTGGAGCCATTCTGAAGATTCTTGAAAAAGAAATAAGAGTTTCTCGGGCAGTGAATGTCAAAAGGCGAACGCTTAAATAGCCCGGGAAGATGGAAGGGTGAAATATTTATACTCATTATGATGGAGCAATTAATGAAGCTTTCCCTTTCCAAGGAAAACAATGATTTCACCTGAGGGCGAATCAGCATGACATCTGGAAATCTAAACCCTTCGGGATTTTGGTGGCTGACTGTCAAATCATGATAAATGAAGCTTCAGAATCAAGTACAGAAACAGTTCCTACTCGGCATGCCGAGATAGAAACTCGGGGGCCACTGAACGACATAAACCGACTTGGATAAATGGGGCTCATACATTCTGGGCTCACACCCCTGAGGCCCATTAACGAAGCCCACTTTCCCGGAGGCCGACATCCAGCAGGCAGACCTTGCCTAGGCCGAGTTCCAATAGACCCGATCCCTAGCCGGCTTCCGTGACAAAGCCGAGACAGATGACGAGATGACTTGCACCATATGCCTCCTACTTCTATTGGGAATCCACTTATAGAGTTATACTACAACTCTAAAATTAAGAGTCCTTATCTAAACAAGGATAACTCTCCTATCAGATAACAGGGCTTAATACATCCTTATCAGGAGTCCATCTCCAAGGATTATGAGTCCTACATCATCACAGGCTTCCTGGCTTTCCTCACAAGTCAGAACTCATACACCCATGCCTATAAAAACAGGTCCTCTACACAGGAACGGGTAACGAACTCTTTGGCCCTAACTAGTCCATTGATTTCTCTATTCACAAATCACCCGAATTCTTATTCTCACGTCGGAGGGCCTTCGCCGGTGAAGCCCCGGCTAGTTCACGTTTTGTTCATTGTGTGCAGATTCCGGACACGAAGATATTCTTTGCTGGGATTATCCGAACCACTAGACGGAGGGCTGATCCAACACATTTCGTGCAGCATCATTTTCTAATGCTCAGGAAAATAAATAAGTACATGTATTTTTTTTATGGAATAAAAGTGATAAAAATAAACATAGTAATGAAAGAAAATATTCATCTTTCACGTAATTGTTTTATATAACATCATACACTACTTTTTTACCTAGTGTTCTTTATATATCTATTTTGGTTAAGCCTACTTTAGTTAAGAATTATTAATTTCAAATGTAAACTTTGTCAATTTATTTTACTGTAGGCTAAAAATTAAGTAATATGGTTGTAGTATTACCATTTTTCTTAAGATATGTTTCAAATATAAAAATAACTGGTGCAACTTAGATATTTGGACTAGTAGATTAAAAAATTTAAATATTGTGTTGATGAGCTCAAAACACAAACAATTAGTTCTGCTATTGTGTTGAAAAATCGTTTAAAAAAAAAAAAAACAGGTTAAATTGTTCAACAAAAAAGAACCTAGATAAATGTAGTGGATTATTTGTAATTTTAATTTGTTATGACCAAAATAAAGAAAAGAAAACAAGAAATATAAAATAATCCAAAAAGTTGAGCTGAAAAGGTAAATTAAAATATTCATTGGCTATTGAAAATTAATTCATCATTAAACAAGATAGGTATTTCAAGAGAAATTGTAGAATAATCATAACAATAAATTTTAATTAGTAAATGTAGTGAATAAACAAAATATTTAGTGAACAAGTAAAATTTATAATGGTATAAATTATTTACGGAATGTTATTTATTTCCTTAATGTATCAATTGATGGTTATGTCAAGTTACAAACTTAGGTAAGACTAATTGTGTCATTTTACAAAACTTGTAGTGGATAAGCAATATATGTAGTGGAAATAGCCCCTCCCTTTTGAAAAAAAAAAGTGTTACATTTTGAAAAACAGAGTGTTACATTCCTTTATAAAAAGTGTGACATTGGTTTTGTTGTCAATCTTTATGTTATCTTTAATCTATTGCAGTAAAATTGTGGTATATTTTGAAAAAAAAAATTGTTACATTTGAAAAAAAAAGTGTTACATTTGAAAAAAAAGTGTTACATCCCTTTATAAAAAGTGTGATATTGGTTTAGTTGTCAATCTTTATGTTATCTTTAATCTATTGCAGCAAAATTGTGGAACATTTTTGAAAAAAAAAATGTTACATTTGAAGAAAAAAAAAGTGAAACATTTCGTTATAATAAGTGTTACTTTTGTTGGGAGGAAAAAAAAAGGCGGCTCGGCTCGGCTCCTTGCGCCGTCGCACGCCATGCGGCGGCCGCACAGGAGACAAGCTTTTGTAAGTATTGCGTTTTTTTATCAATTCCAAAATCAATGCCTCATTCTTAAATAAGAAAATAATCTCGGTGCTACTTTACTCCCTCCATTCATAATTATAGAAAGTTATAGCGTTGAAGTTCTATTCTAAATTATTTGAAACTTTTATGTCCGCTTTTCACTTATATTCTACCCTATATAAAGAAAATTACTGATATATGTAATGTACTTTACGCATTTGTATCAAATAATACAACGTACTCCTTAGATATACATTACAAAAAGTATGTGGTATCATATGACATATTTTTTTCCTGTATTTTACTTATCCTTTGCATTATCAGAAACTATTTTTGAAAGTACAAAATATTTTTAAACACTAAAAAATATGTTGCATTATTTGATACTAATCACAAAAGTACATTGTATACTTTGGATGTTCACTATTATAAGGTTATAAGTAAATAAATTAATTAATTAATAAAGTATACTATTCATTGAAAAGATTATAAGTTATTTTTTTTTCTGAACTAAAGAAAGAACATAGATTAATGATGATTTGACCAATAAGTCCCTCAGCCAAATGAAAATGACCAATAAAGATAGACATTTTAGAAACTCGCCAAAAAGTTCTTGGATTTTTTGCTAGACCAAAATGCTCTCGAATTTTTAAAATGCAATATCTCAAAATCTGAAAATAGAAAAAATAATCCAAAACCACTGTTGTAGATACCCCGGGGGACCACGGCTTGGCTAGAGCGGTGAATTACCTAGGATGTTTACTTGATTTTAAGAGTCACCACCCGCGTTTTTAGAGGAACGCGAGAAAACCTAAGAAAAGCCAATTTTTATACGAAAACCAGAGATTCGGGAGAGAAGGGTTCGGGGGTTAGGTGACGGAGTGGGAAGTACTTAAACACCTACTCTGCCCCGCTTACGCGGGTCTTACTACTTTTGGTGTTCTAATGTTAAATGTCCTTCAATAAAAAGTGTTAACAATTAAAGTGAAAAGAAAGGGGAAAAGAAAAGAGAAATAAAAGAGAATTGTTTTATTTATTAACTTATGCTAAAGATTACATGTAACAATTGTACTAAACAATTACATTAAGAAATGGATAGGAAATTAAAGTAGAGATTGAAATGTAGGGAGATGACCTTGACCAACTTTAATGTAATAAAGTGGTCATTTGGTCATGTCTCATTTGGTGGGGATTGCATACATCTAAAAAGACATAAATAAAATAAAAGAAGAAGAAGTGTACCTTTAGAAAAGAGGACTTCAAACTTTGACTTGGAGTTGTTGTAGAGAAATTGTTGTGTAGAAATTTGTGAAGAGTTTAGTTGCTAGAACTCTTGTTGGAGAAATTTGTTTAGGGAGAATGGTGTAGAGTTTGTGTAGGGAGAAAGTTCAAAATTTAAGGTCCAAAAAGAGATCAAAAAGAGACCCCTTCCAATGGCGGATTGGAGGGGTTTTTATAGTTGAAAGGGGAAGTTTTTGGTGCCAAGACGGAGTCACAAAGATCAGTTTCCCGGGCAAAATCATATAAAATGAGCAAGGGAGAGATTCTTGGACATAAATCAGTAACTGACACACCCAGACGCGCGGGCATCCCGTATAGTCTGCGAGAGGCACGCGCTTCTGGCCCCAAAGGGCGGAGGCGCGCGACTTTGAAATGGCGATTTTGACAGAATGGACTAGAAAGTTAACTCTGTTGTGCAGTTTAGTCCAAAACTGACGGAATCAGTTAGGAACCTAACAGAAATTAACAAAAACAAATAAAGTAAAAATACTATGTATGCAATCGGGGTGAGAGGTCTAAGGCGGGGTGTCTACAGAGCCCCTCGGCGACGTGGATTGCGAAGCAAAACGCGTCGACGAAAGAAAGACAACCGCCGAGGACATCGACAAGAGAAAACAAAGACTCGATAAAGCAGGAATTTGAAATTACAAAGGATAGGAGTGCACTCCCTATGTGAGCGGCTTAATTGATATAGAAAGGATATAGCGGGATCCGTTTGCTGAAGAGGGATCCGTTTGCTGAATGCGGGATCCGTTTGCTGATAGCGGGATCCGTTTGCTGAAGCGGGATCCGTTTGCTGAAGCGGGATCCGTTTGCTGATGCGGGATCCGTTAGCTTAAGCGGGATCCGTTTGCTGATGCGGGATCCGTTTGCTGATGCGGGATCCGTTTGCTGAAGCGGGATCCGTTTACTGATGCGGGATCCGTTTGCTGATGCGGGATCCGTTTGCTGAATGCGGGATCCGTTTGCTGGAAGCGAGATCTGTTTGCTGATTGCGGGATCCGTTTTCTGATGGCGGGATCCGTTTGCTAATTGCGGGATCACCGTGGACTAAATTGTTGTCTAGAGCTGCAGTTGTTGTTGACTTTATCGTGGGGATGTGGGCATGGTTGACTGTGGACCATTTTCTGCTGGGGATGAAGTGCCTTGAGTAGCGGATGCTGTTGACTTCGTGGTGGTACCTGTTATATGTGTGCTTGGCAGGTATATGTGTTTGTGCAAGAAGATGCATGAAGTGTGAAATGAAGAGAGAAATTGTGCTTGTGGTGCAATGTGATTTGAAAGCAGTTTTGCATGAGAGAGAGTTTTTGTAAGAATAGAGAAAGTGATTTTGTGTGCGGTGTGATTTGAGGAAAGCCTCGGATGTATTCATACCTTTAGTTACCATTGCCTCTTGATTGGAGATGGATTGCTGAAGGATGTTGATGCTTTTGATGAAGAATGTCCATACTTTGGATGGAGAATGATGATGTTGATGGTGATGAATTGTTCTTGCCTTTGAAGGAGTGTCGGCGAGATGGTATTCTGGATGGTGGGTTGGTCGTGCCAAAAGGCTGCCTACGTATCCCTTGAAGAGAATCAGACCAGCGTAGTTCAAGGATGATGGAGAATACTGGGGGAGAATGCTAGGAGCAAAGCAAAAAGGAAACACATAATTTTGAGCAAGAAAGGGGACAAGGAAAAAAGAAAAAGAAAATTCTTTTTTTTTTTTTTTTTTTTTAGATTAGAAGGAAAAAATATGCACACATGTGAGAAAAAGATTTTTTTTTTTTTTTTTTAGTTCATGGGTGAACCATTTTGACCATTGTGTGTTTGTAATGCCAACCCAAGACCAAGTCATGTTCGACCGAAGTCCGGATTGCCTTGTTTGAATTCTGTCGTCGTTGCCATTGTGCCTAACGAAAAGTGATTTCTAGCCCCAAGAGATGTGTCAGTTATGGGGTTCCAAAAGACATTCGATGCCGAGATAAGGGGTTGCTGATTGTAAAGACCCTAGAATGCCTTTGATGCTAAACTATGAGAGAATTGCATAGCCCCAAGATGAATCGACTCTTGACCCTTTTCAAATAAATCTCCTTTTACTGTTGATGTGAGCAAGATCCAAGAGAAGATCATTGATACCAAGCTTCGAGAGATTACTAAGCCTCAAGTGTCGTGGGCTTGTTGTTTGCGAGCTTGTAGATGGCGGGATGTGAAGACCTTTCGGTGTGAAGCTCCAACTTATCTTGGCATTGTATTGAGAGCAGATGCACCATTGGGTAGAACTCATGAAATTGATCTTCCTCTTTCTCTTGCTTGGAGGTGGATGGCCCTTTTTGTGGTTGATACCCAAATGGCGGAAGGCCCATGTTGGAAGTGTAGTACGGTCTTCGGGAGACGTCTCGCGGGAGATGGTGATGTTGTTGCAGATGATAAGGTCTTGGTGTGATAAAGTCTCGAACGGTATGTTTGCTTGAGTCTTCTTGAGTTGAGCCGACGGCGGATCTTCGGATGCAGCCTGTGCTTTTGATCTTGGAGAAGGGGGTGCAGTACTTGCAGAAACATTGGGATTGGCCGTAACTCTGCTTATAGAGTTAACATATTGGCATTACCCGCTATAACTCAGCCGGGTGAGTCTAGCATATTGAATCTTTTTCCTTTTCTCTAAGACTTCCTTCAGAATCTCGATGTGAGTTCTAACAAGAATCATCAAATTCATTCATATCATCGGAGCCTTCATTTAAAACCAAGAGGCTTTTTTACTGGAAGTGTTGAGGGACCATTGGAGTTTGATCCCTTTCATGGAGCCATAAGACTACTCCCAAATTGCATTTCTCGGGTACCACTGCCCAAAAGCTTATTTATTGCGAAGCCCCTTGAGACCTTTCGGTATAAATCTTCAAATGTTGCTGGGGACATTGAAGTGAATTGCTTCTTTCCGATGGAGCCTTTAAGACTTGACCGTAGCCCCTAGAGTGCCATCATTGATTGCGAGAAAGGTCCATCCTTGATTAAGGGAACGAGCACGGGCACACATGACAAGAGGGCTTTTTGTCATCCCTTTTTAGAGACTTTGAGGATAGTCTAACACATCTTTCTCGAGCATAGCCTCTTGGACTTATTGATTGTCAAATGAAGCAAAAGAAGCCCTTGTTCTTGAGTCACATAGCCCCTAGGGGGTCATCATTTGTTGAGCAAAGCAAGAGTGACTCATCCTTGTGCGAGGGATTAAACATGAGAGGACATGGCAAGAGCTATTCCATTTCTCGGGAGCCTTTCGGCGTACTTTAGAAGCACATACTTGCAGAAGATTTTGAAAACTGAGACACATGTTGTCGCTATTTGCTGCCCAAGCCAATTGACTAGCTAGGGATTATTTGTGCAAGCTCGTTCCCTTTTACGATGGGCTCGTTCTCAGATGGGTCTTGGTTACCACGGGCCTTCTTTTCATGAACCCAAAAATGCACACTGCTGGAGAATGATGCCAATAACCCAAGACAACCTTTGATGGTGCCATATCTTGTCGAGCCTTTTGTAATCCCAAAGTTGACTCGGTGGGGAATTGACTTGCTGAGGAGATACAATGTAGAGCTCGTGTAGTTGTCTTCTTTAGAAGCCGGGGATCTCCATTTCTCTTTCCCTTCTCTCTCTCACTCTCTCAAATTTTTTTTATGACGCACCCTGTTTTTTGCCTAGACCGCACTTTCGGGTTTTCAATCTAGCGGGCATCTCTTTTGCGTCTTTTTTTTTTGACTCGATTAATGAGGAAGTGTGCATTGACTCTGGCTGAGGAGATAACACATGTGATTTTGCGGTGAAGACCTCTTGTCACTAAAGATGAGTGACATTGACTCGACTAGGGAAGTGTCCCTAGTATTGACTTCATGTATGTATATTTTTTGAATGACTCACGAAGGCAAGTAAGTCATTAAGGGAGAAGAGAAGGAAAGCCCCAATTTGATTAAAAGAAATTGGGAGTATGCAGAAAGAATAGAAGCCATAGACTCGACAAGGAACGGAAAGTGATTCCAAATCTAGGAAAGTTGTTCAATCTTGAGGTGATTAATTCATTGGCAAATGAATCGTACAAAGATGTCTTGACAAGTTCGAGATGAAGGCCGATCACCATAACGCGCTAGGGCTAAACATATCTTCTTTCTTGCATGAGACCGGACCCGAAGGTTGCCTACATTCATCCAGTGTAGAGGCTCAGGTCACCGTAGTTCTTGTGGATGCTCCATTCGTCGAGATGGTTGTTGCTTCGTCCTTCATTGGTGGAATGATGTTGTTGTTGTGAACTTCTTTGAATGAAGGGGGATTTTTTTTTTTTTTTTTTTTTGTGCTCTAACTTTTTCCTAGGTCGATTTGAGGGTTTCAACCTAGCGAGATTTGTTTTTCTTTTTTTTACTTTGCTTCATGATTGTTGCTCCACCTTTCTTTGTCTTGATTTCATCGTTGTTGATGTCATCGTTGTTGGTGCCGTTGTCGATGTTTAGCCCCTAGGCGTTCAAGCGATGGCCTTCGTTCTAAAACGTGTTTAGACACCTTTTCATCATTTTACCAAGAATTAGATTGAACAACTTGGAAGAGTGTATGAGGACAAGAATGACTTTTATTTAATGATTGACTCAAAATTTAACATTGGACGAGAGAAAACATTAATGCACACATTAGAGGACTTTTGACTCTCTTTTTTTTTATCCTATTTCTAGGTAGAGAAAGAGAAACGGAGATTGTTGTCGTCATCCCCCATGTCGTTGTAGTTCTCATTGTCGTTGTAGTCTTCCATGTCACTACATTCTTCCATGTCATTGTTTGGGAACCCTTTGTCGTTGAAGCTTGTGCCATAGGAGGACTCGCCACTTCTCGGAGCAAATTGTCAATCCTAACCCCCGCATCATACATGCTTGAAAAATCAGAGTGAAAGCCCCACTAAGATGAGTGCGGTAGTCCATTTTCAAACTCTTCAAGAAGATGTTCATTTGTTCCTTCTTGGAAGGCCTATCAACCATCTCGGCTAGCTTGTCATTCCAACGGCGATAGAAGTCCCCAAATGATTCATCACCCATTTGCACGGTGCTCTCCAATTCCTTCTTGGTGGGGCGGAATATGGAGTTGCCTTGATATTGTGACTTGAAAGCAAGCATAGCGACATCCCAATTGAGGCGGGTGGAAACTGGAAGACCCATATAACAATCTTTTGCGACCCTCTCAAGAGTGAGCGCGAAGCATTGTGCCATTATTTGAGGAGACACTTTCTTTGGTAGCATGGCCCAAATGTAGGAGTCGACATGAGCGTCGGGGCAAGAGTTTCCGTTGAACTTGCCAATATCGGGCATCTTGAACTTTTCGGGAAGAGCCTCCATAATGTTCATGAGGAGAGAAGCTTGATGAAGATCGGTGCTTGGGCCCTTGTGCAAATTTAGCCCACTAAGCCTTTGGTCAATGTAGGACATGAGAGTGTTGACCAAACCGGTATCAATGCTTTGGACCTTTCTTTCACTCGTGAGCCCTTTCAATTGGTTCTTGACTTGAGCAACTTCTTTCTTGTGGGCCATTTCCACATGCTCGTAACGGGCTCGCCATAAATCATCCTTGCGGCGGACATTCTCGGCTAGTGCATCAATTTGCCCTTTCAATGCTTTCACCATGTTGAATAACCCTTCGTTGGACATGGGAATGTTCTCACCCTTGTTGTTGTTGCTGTTAGAAGCCATTGGACCTATTGAGAGAACATGGTCGATCTTAGGTTGGCCCCACAAATACTTTTTGAGTAAAATAAATTCACCCACAAACAAAGGAAAAAGACTCGACCATATAAGAAAATGACTCTTTTTTTTTATTTACAAAAGTCGGAAGGATGTGGTCCTTTTTGGGGTTTCTAGAAAAATAGTAGAATCGTCACACTAGTATATAGACCTTCTCGCGGTCCCATATACTCATCGGATTCCACCACGTTTGTGATACCTACATGTGACGGGATTAAACTAAATTAATGTCATAAAGCATACATGCGGGGACGGATTTTTTTATTTTCGTCCAAAATAACCACTTTGGGGACGGAGTTTTATTTTGTCCCATAACAACCATTTGTTTCTTTTAGAAACGGCATGTATGATTTGATGACATTAGTTTAGGGAAATCTCGGTACATGAAAACCGACTTGGTCACGGAGTGTTAGACCCTAACTAGAATTGTGTGGTTTGTGCTCGGCTTAAATATGAGGCTTAAAGGTCACCCCCGGCATGTAGTCGTGAACTACGCCACGGGCTGAGGTTTACCGCTTCGGAAGATTCAAGGTCGGGTGGAGCTTGAAACTTCCTAGGACGGGCCTCGACGGGTTTGGGATTGGACTTGTACGACTCGATAGTGAGCAGTTGATAAGAATTGTGCGCGTAGTGTGAGGTCTAACAAGTGAAAAAATATTTTTTTTTTCAAGGAAATAAAAAAAACAAATAAGCACGTAATTTACAACTTTCGAATCACCCGTGTGAACGATAAAAATGAATAAACAAAAGTAAAAGGGGGTGTATGCAGGCCCGGTGCCCACACACAGTGAAAACTGTCCATTCTGTTCACTGTTCTGTTTACTGTTCTGTTCTGTTCTGGAAAATGGCCCAGAAGCGCGCGATTCAGGGCAGTTACGTGGGAAGCGCGCGCATTGCGCTATGAATGTGGGAGGCGCGCGCATCTGGGGTACTTGTCAGAATGTCAGAAAAAACCGCGGACTCATGGGATTGCCCTGGTCCCAAATTATGCAACTTTCCCCTGCAGAAACTCGTTAGCATAGAAATATGAAACTTGAAGGACAAGATGGAAGGTGGGCGATTCTGGTAATAAGGGTCGGACGCGCACTCTTTAGGCCAAGAAGGTCGGAGGCGCGCGCTTCCTACCCTTTTTACCAGAATGCCCAGAAAACAGATATAAGAACACCAAAAGCAGAAAATGCAAGTTTAACCCTCTATGTCCCCAGCAGAGTCGCCACTGTAGATACCCCGGGGGACCACGGCTTGGCTAGAGCGGTGAATTACCTAGGATGTCTACTTGATTTTAAGAGTCGCCACCCGAGTTTTTAGAGGAACGCGAGAAAACCTAAGAAAAGCCAATTTTTGTACGAAAACCAGAGATTCGGGAGAGAAGGGTTCGGGGGTTAGGTGACGGAGTGAGAAGAACTTAAACACCCACTCCGCCCGCTTACGCGGGTCTTGCTACTTTTGGTGTTCTAATGTTAAATGTCATTTAATAAAAAGTGTTAACAATTAAAGTGAAAAGAAAGGGGAAAATAAAAGAGAAATAAAAGAGAATTGTTTTATTTATTAACTTATGCTGAAGATTACATGTAACAATTATACTAAACAATTACATTAAGAAATGGATAGGAAATTAAAGTAGAGATTGAAATGTAGGGAGATGACCTTGACCAACTTTAATGTAATAAAGTGGTCATTTGGTCATGTCCCATTTGGTGGGGATTGCATACATCTAAAAAGACATAAATAAAATAGAAGAAGAAGAAGTGTACCTTTAGAAAAGAGGACTTCAAACTTTGACTTGGAGTTGTTGTAGAGAAATTGTTGTGTAGAAATTTGTGAAGAGTTTAGTTGCTAGAACTCTTGTTGGAGAAATTTGTGTAGGGAGAATGGTGTAAAGTTTGTGTAGGGAGAAAGTTCAAAGTTCAAGGTCCAAAAAGAGATCAAAAAGAGACCCCTTCCAATGGTGGATTGGAGGGGTTTTTATAGTTGAAAGGGGATGTTTTTGGTGCCAAGACGGAGTCACAAAGATCAGTTTCCCGGGCAAAATCATATAAAATGAGCAAGGGAGAGATTCTTAGATAGAAATCAGTAACTGACACACACAGACGCGCGCGCATCCCGTATAGTCTGCGGGAGGCGCGCGTTTCTGGCCCCAAAGGGCGGAGGCGCGCGTTAACTCTGTTGAGCAGTTTAGTCCAAAACTGACGGAATCAGTTAGGAACCTAACAGAAATTAACAAAAACAAGTAAAGTAAAAATACTATGTATGCAATCGGGGTGAGAAGTCCAAGGCGGGGTGTCTACAACAGTAATTATATGTACATCAAGACGAATCAAACAAGTACACTCAATATATTATTAATTTTAGTTAAAAAAAATAATCATTGTTCACTTGTAAAATCATTTCTCAACTAATTTCTCAGTTGTGTGATTTCACAATTGTGCTATTTTTTCAGTTTTCACTTGTAAAATCATTTCTCGTCTGATTTCACAGTATTATGATTTCTCAGTTGTGTTATTTCATAGTTGTGCCATTTTTATATTTTTCAATTGTAAAATCAATTTTCAACTGATTACACAGATGTATAACATCTCAGTTGTGTGATTTCACAGTTGTGTCATTTTTTCATTTTTCACTTGAAAAACTGATAAATTCATCTCTCAAATTTTCACAATTATTATAATAACTGAGACGTGCATTTCACAGTTGTTCATGTTGGTGTTGTATGTTCTAGGCACGTTATATGAACGATTAATGTTATCACTTGCTTATGCTTTAATAAAGATATTGAATGTTTGATTATTATATCTTTTGCATGTTTATTGTAATAATTCCCGTCCCTGATAATTATATTTAATTATTAGTATAAGTTTAATAGATAATCATATGATGATTATGTGTATGGGATACAATTAGACTTATGGGTATTTGTTGGAGAACAAATACTGGACTGACCCCTATGAGATTTATGTCATGGTCACAATGTCATAATTAAGTCTCATATAGTTATATCACTGGTGACACGCCCCAAGTCCCGGGATTCCCTAATAGAACCTCGAACCTGGTGCGCGTAACTAACAAGAAATAAGAATCTAACGGGAAACAGGAACAATACCTGTTAAAAACAAAACTGACATGATATATATACTCAAGAGTAGGGAGCTAAGATAGCTCACGCGAGTTCTAGACCAAGAAAATTTAAACCAAAATGGTTATATACAGCGGAAGACATGCCTAGCAAATAAGCTAGCAACAAGAACTGTCTAGGGACAACAAATACTACCCCAATACAAGCCCAGAGTTTATTAACTCATACAAGATCGTCCTTACCAAAATATAAAAGGACACTAACTTCGAACAAGAATATCCTGCTGAGTAAGTTCCCAGCTAAGTCGAGCCTCACTGCGTACTATCCCCTGTTTTCCTGGGGGGGGGGAAACAAATAAAGGGTGAGATAAATCTCAGTAAGCTATTAACATGCAACTATATGTCATGTTATCATGCAATACAAGTAGATACTCAAGTAATCATATATCAAGTATCATCAAGTAACAAGTATAGGAGAGGCTAAACCAACTCAACAAGTAATCAAGCTCAAGATATGATCAGGTAACAAGTAGTCAAGTAGTGTGAGAGGCTATACCAGCTCATCAAGATGCAGATAGGCCTATCACACATTTTTACCTGAATCCTTCCTTATTCCTCCCAAGAATACCATTTGTTGTCGATGCTTTTCTAGCTGAGGACAACCAAGAACAAGAACAAGAACTGCTGTGCAGTATATAAGAAGACCTGGTAACCAGTGTCATCCACAAGAATAAGATCCACGAGGTGTTCAAGACAATCGCATTCACTTAGGTCAGGCTTATTGCTCTAACCAAGGAAGCTATGCCCTTACTATGGCCGGTAGTAAGGGGTCAGGCGGAAATACATAGGGACCCGATTGTCACTTAAACCCCAGCTCTCGCGACAAGCGTGAACCTATATATTTTCGAACAAGCAAGGAGAACCAGCTGGACTCACACAATAATGCACAAGTAGATGTTTACTTGAACTACGAGAACAGAACTAAGTCCTTTAGTAGTGGACCATTCTTTATGCACCATGTAATTATGTATCATGTGCTCACGAGAATATGCACCATGTAGTCATGTATCATGTGCTCACGAGAATATGCACCATGTAGTCATGTATCATGTGCTCACGAGAATACAAGTACACGTACGCAATTATTGCGAATACCAATCAAGTTCAACTATGGCACGTAAGTGTCCATGTAACACGATCAATCCAAGTTAGGGTCTATTAATAACAGACCTCAATCACGTAGTAGGGTATATCATTTAGTCACATGCCAAGTTTGCACGTACATATTTATGTCACGTTTAACACATTAAGGTGTCTATCACGATACCCTTACTATCAAGTAGAGCCCAATACCTTAGACTCTAAACACGTAATAGAATAGGTCACATCATACCTAGTCACAGTCATATCTCACGTATATGTATCGTTAATAATCGAATACATTTTCTAACACATATTGTGTTCTGTAGTTATTCTTATTAACTTATATCGTAGTATTCATGATTATATGAATTATCTTCATATTACACTAGTCCCTATTTTCTTTAGGAACCCATTTCAAGACAAGATATCTTCTTCATTCTTTATATACTTCATTGAGTATATACACGATTAAAATCAATCACTAGCACTTTAGTGTTTGTTCATAACACTTACAATACACACGTATCAAATTCAAGTATGTAGTAGAGTTAATCATTCTCTATCTAGTTCCATATCCCAACTCTTTTGGTTATTCATACCATGTATCAAGTAATCAAGAAGTAACATTCCATCAAGTAACTATATGCAAGATTTGCATATACATATCAAGACTCTTTCAAGTTCATTACCATACACATATATTGGTATATTGGTGTCAAGGCACGTACAAGATTTTATAATCTTATATTCAAGTCTTAATTCAATTATTTGGATGTTCCAGTCATGTACGAGATTTTATTGTCTTATACTTCAAGTTACTGTCTCATCTTAAGACATACAAGACATTCAGGACATTCAGGACATTCAATACATATACAAGATCTTATCATCTTATATCCAAGTTCTCACTCCATTTCTTTGGATGATTAAACATGTACAAGAGTTAATTATCTTATACTTCAAGTTCAAGCTAGGAAGATGAATTATACATCTTTCACGAATTATTTTCCAATCCTTTTCTTAGGACATTCAAGCTCAAGACATTAGTTGGTGCCCCTAAGGTACACAAACATTAACTTCAAGACACATAAAAGAGTTACTACTCTTATACTCAAGTTATTATTTAATTATGATTTAAGTCCACATTTCATTTGATCACGAAGGGACTATTTTTCAGTACTAGAGTGTTCTACAACACTCATCTAGGCCATCTAGGGTAGTACCCTAAACCTAGACTAAGACTATTTCAAGTTCAAATTAAGTAAATGAGCTATACCACTCATACCTACAAGTTCATAATCCCCTACATAAGATATTCAATCTCAAGTCATTGTTTTAATGCCCCTAAGGTACACAATCATTGGCTTCAAGACAAGTATAACACATAAGTGCTTGTTCATAGCACTTTCAAGACATATAAAAGAGTTGTTACTCTTATACTTAAGTTCTCATTTGAGTTCTACAAGTGTCCATGTACAAGACTAAGTTCTCATTTTAATTAAATGAGTATTCATGTTTAAGACCAAGTTCTGTTGCCCCTAAGGTGTCACAACACTTGCTAGGACATCTTATACTAAGGTTATATACATTAACTAGAGTTACTTCCAACTTATACAAACTTTAAACAACATTTTGTTTTTCAGGTAACTGTGCGGTCGCCTAAAGTGGACTGTGCGGTCGCACACAAGCAGGTCAATTCCTTTGAAAAACCTTTCAGAAAGATGGGCGGTCGCCCAAGGATTTTTGTGCGGTCGCACAAGGTACCAAAATGCGAAATTTTTATTTCTTTCCCAGGTTAAGAAATTTCCCGTCCCAAGCGTAGGAGTAACTTTTACTAACTCTTAGGCAATACCCAAAACATTATTTCAGGCTCAATTCATTTCTTTTACCGTCCCATAAATAATAGGATAATTTCCTACTATTCCAATTTAATATTTCACCGTCCCCAAAAGTATAAGTACAATTTTATATTATACTAATATACCCATTTAGAGATACTTCCATTCATTTCCCCGTACCACAAATAATGGTACGATTTTTCTAATAATATTTAAATCCAGTTACTATTTTACCGTCTCACGAATAGGAGTATAAATTTCTTATATATTTACAAACCCATTTAGCATGTCTCTGTACCAAGAAATACTCCCTTCGTCCCAATTTAACAAGTATCACAAAAATTGCCCAAAACACAATTTTAACAAGAACAAGTAGCGGGAATAACATATATGCATGTTATTACAAGTAAGGGGGAGTCAATAGCTTACCTAGTCAAAAATCAAGTTGACCCAAATTAAATTCTGATCGGCAGGAAACGCTCTATTCAACGCCACGAATATTTATCCGGGACCAGAATCACGAACAGAGGGATAACTAAGCTCGAGGAGTCGAGAATAGGGTAAAAGATTAACTTTCTCTCTGAGACAGAGAGAAAGTACGAGAAGAAACATGAAAATGAAATGCCTTTCTCAGGCAAACACATTATATACTTGGAACTTTCCAAGAATTGCACCTAGGCCCCTCAAGTTCTAACTTTGACAAAAAGGCCCCTAAACTTTCAACTTTGACATTTAACCACCTTAATTATTTTTTTAAAGTAGTTAAATAATTAACTCAAATAAAAATAGCATATAAATATGCTAGTCAAGAATTTAACCAATAAGTCAAATATTTAACGAGATTATGGATGGGCGTTACATCCTCCCCACCTTAAAGAAAATTCCTCCTCGAATTTTTTACTAGATCAAAATTATAACATATATAATCAATAAGTAGAACTCAAGAACATCACGACTATGCACAGATACTCACAATTATTCTATGCAATTTAGATGTATAAATTATAACATCGAAACACATAAAGTCAAGCAGACTCGATTAGTCAATCCACTATATCGGTGAAACTTGACATATCCACTAGAAATAATAGAACTGATCATATCCTCCAGATCACTGTAATACTAGTCAAATCCACTAGGCAATCTCAGATACTGAAGTCGTGGTTATCCATCGTTGCAATATTCAGAACTGACTTTACGTATATCAATCCATCAAGACAATCCATCAAAAGATGTAGCTCTCGGTGTCAAATGGTTAACAATAGAGCTGCCTTCGAAATTCATTCATGAATCTCTAACAAGACCACGAAATCTCAAGAACACACGTACCTTGGTTGTTTCCACTTATAGGTCAACACAGATACTCACTTCAGACATCCACTACAAGGTAGATATATCCTCTATCAAGAAATTCTCAAGTTGAATCTTCAACTCGTTTAACTCAATCGAGATCAAGAACATTAATCCAGATGTCAGCACTGTATTCGCACTGTAACCACTCAAGATAACCCAAGTTTATCATCAAGAATGGATACATCCATCTGGTTTGGTATAGAAATTCCACTATCAATCACATAGGTTAAATACCCAGTACAATCTCAAGAATCCTTTCTAAACTTTCAATGCAGAACATAAAGGTTATGCATAAATCTACCATGCTCACATATATAGTCAAGCATACTAGCAGAGAAATAATTACCATCTATTGTGGTAAACAAGAATGGCATAACATATAGAAAGCCAAATCATAACACGTAAGAGCCAAGCCATAACACGTATCACATCAATGTCCCATCTAGGTAACATGACCAAGTTAACATAGAACGTATAGGTTGTTATCACCCACACTTCTATCAAGCTCTTACTAATAACAATATCAACAAGTAGTCTCTTACTAGAGAATACACTTCCACGTAATTCACGAGATAAGGACAAGCATGCATATATAGCACGAAACAATGTCCACTAGACAAGATAGATACGCCTATGTCTTTAAAGACTCGCACTCTCGATTCTTAAACCATCTAATCCAATTGGATCAATCCTATCAACACCAGTCCTATGCCTGGTATAACAACAAGTAACGAAGCACTCGGCGTCGAAAACACACCCAAGACTAACCCAACCTAGGCCATAGACCCTATCCAGGCTAAGAGCTAAACCATAGCTCTGATACCACACTGACACGCCCCAAGTCCCGGGATTCCCTAATAGAACCTCGAACCTGGTGCGCGTAACTAACAAGAAATAAGAATCTAATGGGAAACAGGAACAATACCTGTTAAAAACAAAACTGACATGATATATATACTCAAGAGTAGGGAGCTAAGATAGCTCACGCGAGTTCTAGACAAAGAAAATTTAAACCAAAATGGTTATATACAGCGGAAGACATGCCTAGCAAATAAGCTAGCAACAAGAACTGTCTAGGGACAACAAATACAACCCCAATACAAGCCCAGAGTTTATTAACTCATACAAGATCGTCCTTACCAAAATATAAAAGGACACTAACTTCGAACAAGAATATCCTGCTGAGTAAGTTCCCAGCTAAGTCGAGCCTCACTGCGTACTATCCCCTGTTTTCCTGGGGGGGGGGGAAACAATTAAACAAATAAAGGGTGAGATAAATCTCAGTAAGCTATTAACATGCAACTATATGTCATGTTATCATGCAATACAAGTAGATACTCAAGTAATCATATATCAAGTATCATCAAGTAACAAGTATAGGAGAGGCTAAACCAACTCAACAAGTAATCAAGCTCAAGATATGATCAGGTAACAAGTAGTCAAGTAGTGTGAGAGGCTATACCAGCTCACCAAGATGCAGATAGGCCTATCACGCATTTTTACCTGAATCCTTCCTTATTCCTCCCAAGAATACCATTTGTTGTCGATGCTTTTCTAGCTGAGGACAACCAAGAACAAGAACAAGAACTGCTGTGCAGTATATAAGAAGACCTGGTAACCAGTGTCATCCACAAGAATAAGATCCACGAGGTGTT
The DNA here is from genome assembly GCA_026119855.1 of Campanula takesimana. Taxonomy (NCBI): domain Eukaryota; kingdom Viridiplantae; phylum Streptophyta; class Magnoliopsida; order Asterales; family Campanulaceae; genus Campanula; species Campanula takesimana. The sequence continues at coordinate 187,380 of JAOWBW010001077.1, read as the reverse complement.
CAAGACAATCGCATTCACTTAGGTCAGGCTTATTGCTCTAACCAAGGAAGCTATGCCCTTACTATGGCCGGTAGTAAGGGGTCAGGCGGAAATACATAGGGACCCGATTGTCACTTAAACCCCAGCTCTAGCGACAAGCGTGAACCTATATATTTTCGAACAAGCAAGAAGAACCAGCTGGACTCACACAATAATGCACAAGTAGATGTTTACTTGAACTACGAGAACAGAACTAAGTCCCTTAGTAGTGGACCATTCTTTATGCACCATGTAATTATGTATCATGTGCTCACGAGAATATGCACCATGTAGTCATGTATCATGTGCTCACGAGAATACAAGTACACGTACGCAATTATTGCGAATACCAATCAAGTTCAACTATGGCACGTAGGTGTCCATGTAACACGATCAATCCAAGTTAGGGTCTATTAATAACAGACCTCAATCACGTAGTAGGGTATATCATTTAGTCACATGCCAAGTTTGCACCAACATATTTATGTCACGTTTAACACATTAAGGTGTCTATCACGATACCCTTACTATCAAGTAGAGCCCAATACCTTAGACTCTAAACACGTAATAGAATAGGTCACATCATACCTAGTCACAGTCATATCTCACGTATATGTATCGTTAATAATCGAACACATTTTCTAACACATATTGTGTTCTGTAGTTATTCTTATTAACTTATATCGTAGTATTCATGATTATATGAATTATCTTCATATTACACTAGTCCCTATTTTCTTTAGGAACCCATTTCAAGACAAGATATCTTCTTCATTCTTTATATACTTCATTGAGTATATACACGATTAAAATCAATCACTAGAACTTTAGTGTTTGTTCATAACACTTACAATACACACGTATCAAATTCAAGTATGTAGTAGAGTTAATCATTCTCTATCTAGTTCCATATCCCAACTCTTTTGGTTATTCATACCATGTATCAAGTAATCAAGAAGTAACATTCCATCAAGTAACTATATGCAAGATTTGCATATACATATCAAGACTCTTTCAAGTTCATTACCATACACATATATTGGTATATTGGTGTCAAGGCACGTACAAGATTTTATAATCTTATATTCAAGTCTTAATCCAATTATTTGGATGTTCCAGTCATGTACGAGATTTTATTGTCTTATACTTCAAGTTACTGTCTCATCTTAAGACATTCAAGACATTCAGGACATTCAATACATATACAAGATCTTATCATCTTATATCCAAGTTCTCACTCCATTTCTTTGGAAGATTAAACATGTACAAGAGTTAATTATCTTATACTTCAAGTTCAAGCTAGGAAGATGAATTATACATCTTTCACGAATTATTTTCCAATCCTTTTCTTAGGACATTCAAGCTCAAGACATTAGTTGGTGCCCCTAAGGTACACAAACATTAACTTCAAGACACATAAAAGAGTTACTACTCTTATACTCAAGTTATTATTTAATTATGATTTAAGTCCACATTTCATTTGATCACGAAGGGACTATTTTTCAGTACTAGAGTGTTCTACAACACTCATCTAGGCCATCTAGGGTAGTACCCTAAACCTAGACCAAGACTATTTCAAGTTCAAATTAAGTAAATGAGCTATACCACTCATACCTACAATTTCATAATCCCCTACATAAGATATTCAATCTCAAGTCATTGTTTTAATGCCCCTAAGGTACACAATCATTGGCTTCAAGACAAGTATAACACATAAGTGCTTGTTCATAGTACTTTCAAGACATATAAAAGAGTTGTTACTCTTATACTTAAGTTCTCATTTGAGTTCTACAAGTGTCCATGCACAAGACTAAGTTCTCATTTTAATTAAATGAGTATTCATGTTTAAGACCAAGTTCTGATGCCCCTAAGGTGTCACAACACTTGCTAGGACATCTTATACTAAGGTTATATACATTAACTAGAGTTACTTCCAACTTATACAAACTTTAAACAACATTTTGTTTTTCAGGTAACTGTGAGGTCGCCTAAAGTGGACTGTGCGGTCGCACACAAGCAGGTCAATTCCTTTGAAAAACCTTTCAGAAAGATGGGCGATCGCCCAAGGATTTTTGTGCGGTCGCACAAGGTACCAAAATGCGAAATTTTTATTTCTTTCCCAGGTTAAGAAATTTCCCGTCCCAAGCGTAGGAGTAACTTTTACTAACTCTTAGGCAATACCCAAAACATTATTTCAGGCTCAATTCATTTCTTTTACCGTCCCATAAATAATAGGATAATTTCCTACTATTCCAATTTAATATTTCACCGTCCCCAAAAGTATAAGTACAATTTTATATTATACTAATATACCCATTTAGAGATACTTCCATTCATTTCCCCGTACCACAAATAATGGTACGATTTTTCTAATAATATTTAAATCCAGTTACTATTTTACCGTCTCACGAATAGGAGTATAAATTTCTTATATATTTACAAACCCATTTAGCATGTCTCTGTACCAAGAAATACTCCATTCGTCCCAATTTAACAAGTATCACAAAAATTGCCCAAAACACAATTTTAACAAGAACAAGTAGCGAGAATAACATATATGCATGTTATTACAAGTAAGGGGGAGTCAATAGCTTACCTAGTCAAAAATCAAGTTGACCCAAATTAAATTCTGATCGGCAGGAAACGCTCTATTCAACGCCACGAATATTTATCCGGGACCAGAATCACGAACAGAGGGATAACTAAGCTCGAGGAGTCGAGAATAGGGTAAAAGATTAACTTTCTCTCTGAGACAGAGAGAAAGTACAAGAAAAAACATGAAAATGAAATGCCTTTCTCAGGCAAACACAATATGTACTTGGAACTTTCCAAGAATTACACCTAGGCCCCTCAAGTTCTAACTTTGACAAAAAGGCCCCTAAACTTTAAACTTTGACATTTAACCACCTTAATTATTTTTTTAAAGTAGTTAAATAATTAACTCAAATAAAAATAGCATATAAATATGCTAGTCAAGAATTTAACAAATAAGTCAAATATTTAACGAGATTAAGGATGGGCGTTACAACTGGCATCTCTAGACCTGAGGTAATTACAGTCTTCCACTTGATGAACATTACGTTTGACATATTCAAACGTTATCCCTAACCGGATAGCTATAAAGAATATGATTGGCGTAATCGGAATCATGTAGGGAAGAGTAATAAGCCAAGATGGGATTTGTTCCTCGTCAAGAGAGATGTCAAGCTTTGGCCACTCGATGAATGGTATTGATGAAATGCATGGCCGTGCTCAAATAAGATTTGTATTATCAATACATTCGGGATCGAGAAAGCATTGAACTATGTAAGTTAACCATTTACCATGGCTTACGTTCAATAGACATCGTGAAACAAAGAGATGTGTTATGTTCCATTTTAGGAAACTTTGGATTTCAAAGTTATACTAATTAGGTAGTCATAATGGCTTGCTAGAGTCCGCTTATGATTTACGAGGTTTGACTGGTTCGGACTCGGTGCCAACTTAGTATAATCCTATTGGGTCACACACGCAGAATGGATAATTAAAAGGAGCGAAAAACGAGGAAACTAACCAGGACAACCGCACGGCTGGCTAGGCGCCGCACGGCTAGCTTGCCGCCGTACGGCTGCCCCCCCCCCCCCCGGCAGTCATTTTAATTTAAGTCAATTCTTGTTGGACAAGAAGACCTAAGTCCTAAAGGGTTTTGGACACCCCTTGTATATATTGTGATTGACGGGAATTATTCCCTAACTATTGATTTGATCAATTCCAAACTCTTTCTTTGAGAAAGAAAATACACATAATATACTAGGATCATTGTGATTGATAATTCCCAATCATCAAGTCACAATAATCATTAGAAGCTTTGAAGAATCGTTCTTCAACATCGTTTATCAATCCGAAGATCTAGCAGTCAAGTTCAAGAAAGCGTTCTTGAAATCTGTTCGTTGTGTGGATCACCGGTAGAGGGCGTTTCTCTTAACGCTCAATCCAAGTTTTACATAACGATCTACAAGGGTTAGTTTCTTTCATCTTCATATTATAAATTATTTTTCATAGCGGATCTAGGCTATTGGGTTTTATTCATGTCTTTCTTCGCTGCGCATGATTGCACGAAACCCAACAGTGGTATCAGAGCCCCGTTGATGATCAATAATTCTAATATATCATGATATAATTATTTAATGCGATTATTTAATTGGTATGATCATGAGTAAGATGAATTTATGTGATGAATTTTATATGAGATATAGAATTTGCATGCTAGTTGGTGATTATGTGGTTGTAATATTAATTCGATTGATATGTATGATCGCATGGTTAGATTATCATGTTATAATTGGATTATAATTGTTGATAATATTGATCTAATTTGTATAAGGAATAAATTGGTTATTGTTTGTATGATTAGATGGGTTAAAATTCTTATTCTGTATTTTTCGTATTTCTGTTATCTGATTATGTATAAATACGATAATGGATTGATCGAATTTCTGAAAAACTGGATAATCTGGAAATCTGGGAACAGGATCCGTACGACGGCACGACAAGCGTATGGCGCGCGACTAGCCGTACGGTGCCTGGTCCGATTTCCAGAATGTTGCTCTGTCTTCTGGTGTCCAGATTGTTCTGTAAATTGTTTACAGAATTCGAATCTGGAAACAGAAACTGGTTTCAGACGGCTGGTTTTCGAAACCGTGTTTCCTAAAACAGTTTTCTGCAAAGAATTCAGAGTAATAGCAGAAATCAGAGTTCTAAAGAGTTTAGAACTGCTGTAGTCTGTGAGATTAAGAGACAATGAAAGATCTTGAGACAAGTGGCCAATCTATACGGGAATGTGGATGCCTTTTGGCTTAGTTTCGACCGTATAGAAAAGTTGCTTGGTTTCTTGATCCTAGTACGGGAATGTGGATGCCTTTTGGCTTAGTTTCGACCGTACGGTTTGTGCTCTCAATTTCAAGATGCTCTGGGGATGGTTTGAACTATACTGATTTGATCCGTTTCAGATGGCTAGTTTTAGAAACCGTGTTTCCTGAAACAGATTTAAGTTCAGAAGTCCAGAGATTGAGATCAGAGTCTTAAAGGATTTTAAGATTGGCGTAATCTCAAAGTTTCATACTTTAATCCTATAACTAGCGCAACTAAAGTCACATAAAATTAATTCGGTTAATTGATTAACTTTATGTGTATGAACCTTCTTTAAAATTTAAGTTGTGTGCCAATCCATGATTAAAACACTTGTGAGTACATGGGTAGTTTTATGCGGGCTCTGCCAAAGCGAGGCGCATTAATTCTATTCATCTATGAGCAAGATGAGGAAAGAGTGATTCCTATATGCTTAAAATAGTTTGACTTAATTAGGCTATCAAAAGACAAAGTTTTGGGCCTAAGGCACAGATGAGATTAAAACATGTTAGACATATGATGTCTAAAATCTCATAAAGTATCTAAGAGTCAGATATGATATGATTGATAAGGAGTTCTCTACCTAACTAATTTAATTTTGAGCAGTATCACCAAAGCGGGCTTGAAATTAAATTAAAGTTGGATCTTAGCCCATTTAAATTATATGATACATTGGATGTATTTGAAGGTTATATAATTTAGTGGGAGTATTTGTGAAATACTAATAATTATAATATCTTTAATTAAGCTGGTACTTATATGTGATTACATGTTTGCATAATTGTAGATAATGGCACAAAATTCAAGTTCTTTATCATTGCGATCTATCCTTGTGAAGGAAAAGCTTCAAGAGAATGGTGCTAACTTCACGGATTGGATCCGAAGCCTTAGAATTGTTCTAAGGCATGAAGACAAGCTGTACATTCTTGATGAACCCGTTCCTGAAGATGAACCTGAATCATCTGCCCCTAAGGATGAGAGAAATGCCTACAAGACGCACAAAAGTGATTCTCGCGAGGCGGGTTGTCTCATGCTTGTTTCCATGTGTCCTGAGCTTCAGAAGACTCTTGAACACTTGGAGGCATATGACTTGGCTGTTGAATTGAAAGATATGTTTCAAGAACAGGCAAGGCAAGAAAGGTTTGACACTATAGCTGCTCTGATCTTATGCAAGATGAGTGAAGGACAGGATGTGGAGCATCTAGAGAGGCTTGGCCATCCCATCAATGTTGAGTTGGCCACTGATTTTATTCTTAATTCATTACCTAAAAGCTATAATCAGTTCGGCATGAACTTTAATATGCATGGTATGGATAAGACTCTGTCTGAGTTGCATGGGATGCTAAAGACGGCAGAGAAGAAAATCATTAAAGAAGCCGCTCCTGTGCTCGTAGTTTCAAAGGAAGGAAAGGGCTCTAAAGGAAAAGGAAAAGGTAAGGCAAAAGTTGTCAAACCCAAGATTAGCAAGGCAACTGTTGCCAATACTACTGTAGCTAAACTTACTTCCCAAAAGGATGCAATCTGTTTCCACTGCAATGGGATTGGTCATTGGAAAAGAAATTGCAAGGTTTATAAGGAAGAGTTAAAGAAGAAGAAGGGTAGTGGGACTGCTTCTACTTCACGTATCTATGTTATAGATATTCTACTTTCTACTTCTAGTTCCTGTGTATTAGATACCGGATGTGGATCTCACATTTGTTTAAATATGCAGGCACTAAGGAATAGGAGGCTACTCAAAGATGGCGAGGTGGACCTACGTGTGGGGAATGGAGCAAGAGTTGCTGCATTAGCCGTAGGAACATATGATGTCATTTTACCTAGCGGATTAATTCTTGTTTTGAACAATTGTTATACGTTCCGGATATGAGTAGAAATATTATTTCAGTTTCTTGTTTGGATAATGAAGATTATAGTTTTCTTATTAAAAATAAGAAGTTTTCTATTTATTTAAATGATATGCTTTATTGTACTGCATGTTCATTTAATGGCCTTTATGTTCTTGATGTTGAGAATGGAAACAATGAGAATATCTATAATATAAATAAGAAATTAAAACCTAATGATGTAAATCATACTTATTTGTGGCATTGCCGTCTTTGTCATATTAATGAGTAGCGTATCTCAAACCTCCATGGGGACGGACTTTTAGATTCACATGATTTTGAATCATATGAAACTTGTGAGTCTTGTTTACTTGAAAAGATGACAAAGACACCTTTTACTAAGAGTAGTGAGAGGGCTACTGACTTATTGGAACTCATACATACTGATGTGTGTGGACCAATGAGCAGCAATGCTAGGGGAGGATACCAATACTTCATAACATTCACTGATGATTTTAGTAGATGTGGTTATATATACTTAATGAAACATAAAAGTGAATCTTTTGAGATATTTAGAATATTTTTCAAAATGAAGTACAAAATCAACTTGGCAAAACTGTTAAAACACTTCGATCTGATTGTGGTGGAGAATACTTAAGCCAAGAATTTGACAATCATCTTAAAGATTGTGGAATTGTTTTACAATTAACTCCACCTGGAACACCACAATGGAATGGTGTGTCTGAGTGGAGAAATAAGACTTTATTAGATATGGTCCCCTCCATTATGAGTCAAGTTGATCTTCCTTTATCCTTTTGGGGACATGCACTAGAAACTGCTTCTCTTACACTAAATAGAGTTCCAACTAAATCTGTTCCAAAGACTCCATATGAGATGTGGACTAGAAGAAAACCTAGTTTGTCTTTCATAAAGATTTGGGGTTGTGAGGCTTATGTTAAGAGACTTATATCTGACAAACATGCACCAAATCTGACAAATGTATTTTCGTAGGTTACCCTAAGGAAACTAAGGGATATTACTTTTACAACTTGTTGCTCGAGATGGTACCTTTCTAGAGAAAGAGTTTCTCTCCAAAGGAATTAGTGCGAGTAAAATTAATATCGAAGAGGTTCGAGAACCCGAAAATAACATGGAACTGATAGTTGAATCTGATCAAGTTTCACAACGAGTTGTGGAACCTAATCAGAATATTCAAGTTCCTCGCAGAACTGGTAAGGTGCGATCCGAACCTGAGAGATATGGATTTCTCATGACGGATAGCAATGAAGTGGAAGTCATAGTTGATGACGAACCTACTTCCAATCAAGAAGCGATGTCCACTCCTGATTCAGATAAATGGCTTGGAGGCATGGAATCTGAAATCAAGTCCATGTATGACAATCAAGTTTGGAACTTGATAGATAAACCCAAAGGTTTAAAAACCATATGATGCAAGTGGGTTTTCAAAAGGAAAGCTGACATGGATGGAAAGGTGCATACTTATAAAGCTAAACTTGTAGCGAAAGGCTATAGGCAGATTCATGGTGTTGACTATGATGAAACCTTTTCGCCCGTAGCAATGATCAAGTCTATAAGAATTTTACTTGCCATAGCCGCATATTTTGACTATGAGATATAGCAAATGGATGTCAAAACAGCGTTCCTTAACGGGAAATTACTTGAGGATGTTCATATGACACAACCTGAAGGTTTTGTAAATCCAGAAAATTCTAACAAAGATCCATTTATGAATTGAAGCAAGCCAGCCTCTAGGAGTTGGAATCTTCGATTTGATGAATCGGACAAAGAGTTTGGCTTCATCATGAACGAAGATGAACCTTGTGTATACAAGAAGATTAGTGGGAGCGTAGTATTATTTCTAGTGATATATGTTGATGACATATTGCTCATTGGAAACGACATTCCTGCACTGCAGTCTGTAAAGACTTGGTTAGGAAAGTGTTTCTCAATGAAAGATATGGGAGAAGCCGCTTACATCCTTGGCATAAGGATTGATCGTGATAGATATAAGAAATTAATTTGTTTAAGTCAAGATACATATATTGACAAAGTTCTTAAGAGATTCCGCATGGAAAACTCTAAGAGAGGAAATTTGCCAGTAGGTCATGGCATAACTCTAAGCAAGAATCAGTGTCCTAAGATAACTGATGAGCGTAAGAGAATGATTGGAATCCCATATGCTTCTGCTATTGGATCCATCATGTATACCATGATATGTACTAGACCCGATGTCTCGTATGCATTGAGCATGACGAGTAGATACGAATCAGATCCTGGTGAGAGTCACTGGATTGCAGTCAAGACGATTCTTAAGTACATGAGAAGGACTAAAGATTCGTTTTCTTGGTGTATGGAGGTATGGAAGATGATCTTGTTGTAAATGGTTATACAGATGCAAGCTTCCAAACTGACAAGGATGATTCTAGATCGCAATCTGGATTTGTATTTATGCTTAATGGAGGTGCTGTTAGCTGGAAGAGTTCTAAGCAAAGTACTGTAGCAGATTCTACAACTGAAGCTGAGTATATTGCTGCATCCGATGCTGCTAAAGAGGCTGTTTGGATTAAGAAGTTCATTGGTGAACTGGAGGTGGTTCCTAGCATTGCTAATCCAATAGACCTTTATTGTGATAATAATGGTGCTATTGCTCAAGCAAAGGAACCTAGATCGCATCAGAAATCCAAACACATACTTAGGCGTTTTCATATCATTCGAGAGATCATTGATAGAGGAGACATAAAGATATGCAGAGTACCAACTGATGATAATATTTCCGACCCATTAACAAAGGGTCTTCCTGTATATACTCCGGAAAAACCCACTAATTGGCTAGAGAGGTGGAGGGATCCTAGGATGTCTATTTGATTTTAATTGTTAGAGTCGCCACCTATGTTTTTAAAGGAACATAAGAAAAACCTAGAAATGGCCTAATTTATATACAAAACCAGAGATTCGGGAGAGAAGGGTTCGGGGGTTAGGTGACGGAGTGGGAAGTACTTAAACACCCACTCCGCCCCGCTTACGCGGGTATTGATACTAAAGGTGTTCTAATGCTAAAAAGTCTTTCAATTAATAAATTGTGCTAATAATTATATGATAGAGAAAAGGGGGAAATAAAAGAGAATTGCTTTATTGATTTAGTGTCAAAGGTTACATGTAATAACTATGCTAGCAATTACATAATGTGGAGTAAGAAAATTAGAGTAGCATTTAGAATGTGGGAAGATGACCTTAACCAACTTTAATGTAATAAAGTGATTATTTGCTCATGCCCCATTTGATGGGGATTGCATGCATTAAGAAGAATAAAATAAGAGAATAAAAGTGAAGTGAAGTGAAGTTGTACCTTATCAAACTTTGACATGAAAAGAGTAGAGTTTTGATGCTTGAGTTGTTTGTTAGGAGAATTCTTGAGAGAAATGTGTATAGTGTAGTTGTGAAGAACTTTCAAGTCCTTTTCTAAGGTCAAAAGAAGAGGTTTTTATAGTTGAAAAAGAGAGGAAAACATGTCCAATTGACCAATAAGAAAATAGAAGAAAATCAAATAATAAATATAAAATCAAATAAAATAAAGATCAATTTTTTTTTTTAGGGAAAATGCTAGAATATGGGATTTAGGAGTTACAAACTGAGGGGGGATGAACTTAGAGGTAAAAATGAGTTTTTGTGATCAAGGAAGAGGAGGGAAAAGACTGCAATCCGTAACTGCCATAATGGGAAGCGCGCGAGTCTGGCTTTTGGGGCGAGACGCGTGCCCGGCCCACAAGCAGTGCCGGAGCCGCCCGCGGGTAAAAATGATAGAATGACAGAATGACCCTAAAAGTTAACTCTGTTATGAAGTTTAGTCCAAAACTAACGGAATCAGTTAGGAACTTAACTGAAGTAACATAAATTAACGAAAATAAGTTAAATAAAAATACTATGTATGCAATCGGGGTGAGAGGTCCAAGGCAGGGTGTCTACAGAGCCCCTCGGCGACGTGGATTGTAAAGCAAAATGCGTCGACGAAAGAAAGACAACTGCCGAGGACGTCGACAAGAGAAAATAAAGACTCGATAAAAAGCAGGAATTATTGAAATTGCAAGGGATAGAAATGCGCTCCCTGTGTGACCGACTTTTGCTTATAGAGGACTGGCTCCGTTTATGAATCTGCTTGCTGAATCCGTTTGTGGATCCGTTTGCTGAATCTGTTTGTGGATCCGTTTGGTGAATTCGTTTGTGCATCTGTTTGCTGAATCCGTTTGTGAATCCGTCGGCAGAATCCGTTTGTGAATCCATCGGCTGAATCCGTTTGTGAATACGTTTGTTGAATCCGTTTGTGAATCCGTTTGTTGAATCCGTCGGCTGAATCCATTTGTGAATCCGTTTGCTGAATCCGTTTGTGAATCCGTTCGCCGATTTAAAGTCCGTTGAGTGGACGTGGCAGCTTGATTCCGGATGGATTTCTGATGCTGTGGATTTGATGTCGATACTTTTGATGAAGATGAGTCACATGTACTTTTGATGGAGGTATGATCACTCTTGATGATGGGTTGGTTGTGCCAAAGGGCTGCCTACGTATCCCTTGAAGAGAATCAGACCAGCGTAGTTCAAGGATGGTGGAGAGTGCTGGGGAAGAAGCTAGGAGCAAAACAAAATGAAGCACATACTTTTTACACAAGTAAGGAGACAAGAAAAAGAAAAATAAAAAACTTTTGGTCCTTTTTTTTTTTTTTTTAGTTCGTGGGTGAACCGTTTTAACCATTGTGTGTTTGTAAATCCAACCCAAGATCAAATCATGTTCGGTTGAAGTTCAGATTACCTGGCTTGAATTCTGTCGTTGTCGCCGTTGTGCCCAACGAAGATTGATGTCTAGCCCCAAGAGATTTGTTAATTATGGGGCTTCAAAAGACTTTCGATGCCGAGATACCAAGGGGTTACTGATTGTAAAGCCCTTAGAACGCCTTTGATGCCAAACTTTGTGTGACTTGTATAGCCCCAAAATAAATCAGCTCTTGGCCCATTCAAATAAATTGCCTTTTGTTGTTGACGTGAGCAAGCCCTAAGAGGAGATTATTGATACCAAACTTCGAGAGATTGCTAAGCCCCAAATGTCATGTACTTGTTGTTTGTGAGCTTCAAGAATGTGAATACCTTTCGATGTAAAGCCCCAAAAAATGTCTTGTGATCGGCTCGGTATTGAGAGCAGATGCACCGTCGGGTAGAATTCTTGACAGAGATCTCCTTCTTACTTTTACTGAGGAGATGAATAGCCTCATTGTGGTCGGTACCCATGGCGGAAAGCTTACGTAAAAAGATGCGATAATGTCTTGTGGTGTCGTCGAGGTTGCGGATGATAGGGTCTTGGTGTGATAAGGTCCCAAATGGGTATGCTTGCTTGAGTCTTCTTGAGTTGAACTGATGACGGATCTTCGGATGCAACTAGTTCTTGAGGCGTAACTTTGTCTGAGCCACACTTTTTGCTTTTGATCTTGGAGAAGGGGTGCTGAATTGCAGAAACCTTTGCATTGGCCATAACTCCGTTTGTGGAGTTAACATATTGGCATTTCCTTGAATCATTTTCCTTTTTTCTAAGACTTTCTTCATAATCTCGTCGTAAGTCACAACATAAGAATCATAAAATTCATTCATAACATCGGAGCCCTTATTTCAAACCAAAAGACCTTTGACGCGAAGTACCAAGAGACCCTTGAAGCTTGCTTGGTTCCATGAAGCCATAAGACCATTCCTCATATTGCTCGGGTATCATCCCCCAAAAATATTGTCAATTGCGAAGCCCAATATTGCCCTTTGTTTGGATTACTGTAATGTTGTAGCCCAATAAATTATAGATTGTGAAGCCCCTTGAGACCTTTGGTGCCAAACTTATTGAGGAAGCTTCCAATGTTGCATATGACTTTACTGGGGACATCGTTGGGGGGTGAAGTGAATTGCTTCTTGCTGAGGGAGCCTTTCAAACTTGATTGTAGCCCCAAGAGTACCATCATTGATTGTAAGTAGAGCAAGAAAGGCATATCCTTGATTGGGGGAATAGGCACGAGCACACATGACATAAAGGCTTTTCGACATTCCGCTTGAGAGACTTTGAGGATAGTCTCACACATCTTTCCTGAGCGTAGCCCCTAGGGATCATTAACTGTCAAATGAAGCAAAAGAAGCTCTCGTTCTTGAGTCACATAGCCCCTAGGGCGTCATCATTTGTTAAGCAGAGCAAGAGACTCATCCTTGTGTGGGGAACAACATAAGAGGACATGGCAAGAGCTACTCCATTCTCGGGAGTCTTTCGGCATACTTGAGAGGCACATACTTGTAGAAGCTTGAAAACCGAATTACATGTTGTTGCTACTCGCTGCCCAAACCAATTGACTTTCTGGGGACTATTTGTAAAACCTCGTACTCCTTAATGATGGGCTCGTTCTCGGATGGATCTTGGTTACCACGGGCCTTCTTTCTCATGAACCCAAAAATGGATATTGCAAGAACAACCTCTCTTACGCCAATAACCCAAAACGACATTTGATTGTACCGTATCTTGTCGAGCCTTTTTCAATTCCAAAGTTAAATCGGTGGGGAATTGACTTGCTGAGGAGATAGAACTTGTTTTCTTTAGAGGTCGGGGATCTCCATTTCTCTTTCCCTTCTCTCTCTCACTCTCTCATTTTTTTATGACGCACCCTGTTTTTTGCCTAGAACGCCCTTTCGGGTTTTCAATCTAGCGGGCATCTCTTTTGCGTCTTCATTTTGACTCGATTAATGAGGAAGCGTGCATTGACTCTAGCTGAGGATGGGAGGCATGTGATTTTGCGGTGGAGACCTTTTGTCACTAATGATGAGTGACATTGACTCGATTAGGGAGATAGCCCCTATTATTGACATGTATTTTTTTATTTATTTAATGACTCACGAAGGCAAGTAAGTCATTAAGAGAGAAGAGAAAGACAGTCCCAATTTGATTGCGAGAAACTGGGAGTGCAGCAAAAAGAAAAGAAGCCCCTAGACTCGACAAGGAACGGAAAGCAATTCCAAATCTAAGAAAGTTATTCAATCTTGAGGTGATTAATTCATTGGCAAATGACTCGCACAAAGATGTCTTGACAAGTTTGATAGGAAGGTCAATCATCATAACGCACTAGGGCTAAACATGTCTTATTTCTTGCATGAGACCGGACCCGAAGGTTGCCTACGTTCCTCCAGTGTAGAGACTCAGGTCACCGTAATTCTTGTGGATTCTCCTTTCGTCGTGATGAATTGTTTCTTCATCCTTTGTTGGTGGAGGAATGATGTTGTTGTTGTGAACTTCTTTGAATGAGGGGGATTTTTTTTTTTTTGGTTCCCCCTTTGCGAAATGAGATATCTCCATGGTTTTTGATCCACCTTTGTTCGTCTTTTTGATGTCTTGACTTCGTCTTCTTTATGTTTATCCCCTAGGCGTTCAAGTGATGGCCTTCATTCCAAAACTTGCTTAGACATCTTTTCATCATTTTGCCAAGAATTAGATTGAACAAATTGGAATAGTGTATGAGGACAAGAACGACTTTTTATTTGATGACTCAATGGACTCAAATATTTACATAAATGGGACGAAGAAAATTTAATGCACACTTAAGAGGACTTTTGATTTTTTTTGTTTTAATCCTATTTCTAGGTAGAGAAAGAAAAACGGAGATTGTTGTCGTCGTCCTTGCCGTCGTAGTTTTCCCCATTTCAAACCCAAGTCGTTCCTTGCTTCACAATTATCTCTTCAATAAATTCACCATTGTCAATCAAATCTTGGATGACGTTTCGGAGAGAGAAGCACCCTTCGGTAGTATGGCCACTATGCTTGTGGTAGTTGCACCATTCACTATGTGCATGATTCTTTGGTATCATCTTGGGCTTGTATCCTTCTAAAGGCTTGACATTTCCACTTGCCAATAAAATTTAGAATGCTTCGGTTTGGGTTACTCCTAGGAGAGGAGTGAAAGTTCGGTTGTTGGCGACACCTTTTTGACTTTTGAGGGGGGCCACTTGAGCATGTTTTATCGTTGACCTTTGCCTTGTTGTCGGTGAACTCTTGCAGACGGGCCTTAAGCTCGGAAACCTCTTTCTCGTGAATTCTCGTCTCGAGATCAAAACGAGCTTGCCACAAATCGTCCTTGCATCGGGCATCCTCGACAAGTCTATCCATTTGTTCCCCCATGGCTCTTATTATGTTGAAAAGCCCTTCGTTGGACACGGAAATGTTCTCACCCTTGATGTTGTTGCCGTTCGAAGCCATTGGACCTATTGGAAGAATACGGTTGATCTTAGGTTGGCCCCATAAATACCTTTTGAGTAAAATAATTTCACCCACAAACATGAGAAAAGACTCAACCACATAAGAAAATGACCTTTTTTTATTTACAAAAGTCGGAAGGACATAGTATTTTTTGGGGTTTCTAGAAAAATAGTGGAATCGTCACACTAGTATATAGACCTTCTCGTGGTCCCATATACTCATCGGATTCCACCACGCTTGTGATACCTACATGTGACGGGAATAAACTAAATTAATGTCATAAAGCATACATGCGGGGACGGAGTTTTATTTCATCCATAATAACCACTTTGGGGACGGAGTTTTATCTCTTCCATAATAACCACTTGTTTCTTTTGGAAACGGAATGTATGATTTTATGACATTAGTTTAGGGAAATCTTGACACACGAAAACCGACTTGGTCACGGAGTGTTAGAACCTAGACTAAGAATGTGTTGGCTTGTGCTCGGTTAAAGAGAAGCTTGTGCTCAGTTGAAGAGAGGCTTAAGGTCACCCCCAGCATGTAGTCGTGAACTACGCCACGGGTTGAGGTTTACCGCTTCGAAAGAGTCAAGGTCGGGTGGAGCTTGAAACTCTTTAGGAAGGGCCTCGATGGGTTTGGGGTTATAAACTTGTGCGACTCGATTGTGAGCAACTCATAAGATATGTGGATGTAGTGTGAGGTCAAGCCAAGTGAAAAAAAATTATATTTTTTTTTAAACAAAAGAAAAAACAAATAAGCACATAATTTACAACTTTCGAATCACCCGTGTGATCAATAAAATAAACAGAAAATAAAAGAGGTTATGTGCATGCCCGGTGCCCACACACTGTCATTCTGTCCATTCTGTTTACTGTTTTGTTACTGGAAAATTACCCAGAAGCGCGCGCGTTGGGCAGTGAGAGTGGGAGGCGCGCGCCTCCGAGCGTGAGAGGCCGAGGCGCCCGATTCTGGGCAGTACCTGCAAACTTATGCGTTCAAGGGATTGCCTTGACCCTAAATAAAAAATTCTTTCCCCTACAGAAACTGTCAGCACAATAACATGTAATTAAAGGACGAGATGGGAGGCGGGCGATTCTGGTGGTGAAGGTCGGAGGCGCGCGCCTTAGGCCAAGAAGGCTAGAGGCGCACGCTTCCCACCTCTTTCCACCAGAATGCAGAAATAAGAACACCAAAAGCAAAAACGCAAGTTTAACCCTCTAAGCTGTCCCCAGCGGAGTCGCCACTGTAGATACCCCGGAAAAACCCACTACTTGGCTAGAGCGGTGGAGAGATCCTAGGATGTCTATTTGATTTTAATTGTTAGAGTCGCCACCTATGTTTTTAAAGTAACATAAGAAAAACTTAGAAATAGCCTAATTTATGTACAAAACCAGAGATTCGGGAGAGAAGGGTTCGGGGGTTAAGTGACGGAGTGGGAAGTACTTAAACACCCACTCCACCCCGCTTACACGGGTCTTGCTACTAAAGGTGTTCTAATGCTAAAAAGTCTTTTAATTAATAAATTGTGTTAACAATTATATGATAGAGAAAATGGGGAAAGAAAAGAGAATTGCTTTATTGATTTAATGTCAAAGGTTACATGTAATAACTATGCTAGCAATTACATAATGTAGAATAAGAAAATTAGAGTAGCATTTAGAATGTGGGGAGATGACCTTAACCGACTTTAATGTAATAAAGTGATTATTTGGTCATGTCCCATTTGATGGGGATTGCATGCATTAAGAAGAATAAAATAAGAGAAGAAAAGTGAAGTTGTACCTTAAGAAGAGGATTTCAAACTTTGACTTGAAAAGAGTAGAGTTTTGATGCTTGAGTTGTTTGTTAGGAGAATTCTTTAGAGAATTCTTGAGAGAAATGTGTATAGTATAGTTGTGAACAAATTTCAAGTCCTTTTTTAAGGTAAAAAGAAGAGGTTTTTAAATGTGAAAAAGAGAGGAAAACATGTCCAATTGACCAATAATAAAATAGAAGAAAATCAAATAATAAATAGAAAATCAAATAAAATAAAGATCAAATATTTTGTTTTAGGGAAAATGCTAGAATATGGGATTTGGGACTTACAAACCTAGGGGGGTGAACTTGGAGGTAAAAAGAGTTTTTGTGATCAAGGAAGAGGAGGGAAAAGACTGCAATCCGTAAAGACTGCAATCCGTAACTGCCATAACGGGAAGCGCGCGAGTTCGACTTTTGGGGCGAGACGCGTGCGCGACCCACAAGCAGTGCCGGAGGCGCCCGCGGGTAAAAATGTCAGAATGACAGAATTACCCTAAAAGTTAACTCTGTTATGCAGTTTAGTCCAAAAGTAACGGAATCAGTTAGGAACTTAACTGAAGTAACAAAAATTAACAAAAATAAGTTAAATAAAAATTCTATGTATGCAATCAGGATGAGAGGTCCAAGGCGGGGTGTCTACACTTCCGCAAGCGAAGCATGATGGTTATGTTAGGTCTATGGGTATTCGATACATTAATTAGGCCTAGTGCATGTGGGAGATTGTTGGTGTTGTATGCTCTAGGCACGTTATATGAACGATTAATGTTATCACTTGCTTATGCTTTAATAAAGATATTGAATGTTTGATTATTATATATTTTGCATGTTTATTATAATAATTCCCGTCCCCGATAATTATGTTTAATTATTAGTATAAGTTTAATATATAATCATATGATGATTATGTGTATGGGATACAATTAGACTTCTGGGCATTTATTGGAGAACAAATACTGGATTGACCCCTATGAGATTTATGTCATGGTCGCAATGTCATAATTAAGTCTCATATAGTTATATCACTGGCATCTCTAGACCTGAGGTAATTACAGTCTTCCACTTGATGAACATTACGTTTGACATATTCAAACGTTATCTCTAACCGGATAGCTATAAAGAATATGATTGGCGTAATCGGAATCATGTAGGGAAGAGTAATAAGCCAAGATGGGATTTGTTCCTCGTCAAGAGAGATGTCAAGCTTTGGCCACTCGATGAATGGTATTGATGAAATGCATGGCCGTGCTCAAATAAGATTTGTATTATCAATACATTCGGGATCGAGAAAGCATTGAACTATGTAAGTTGACCATTGACCATGGCTTACGTTCAATAGACATTGTGAAACAAAGAGATTGTGTTATGTTCTATTTTAGGAAACTTTGGATTTCAAAGTTATACTAATTAGGTAGTCATAATGGCTTGCTAGAGTCCGCTTATGATTTACGAGGTTTGACTGGTTCGGACTCGTTGCCAACTTTGTATAATCCTATTGGGTCACACACGCAGAACAAATAATTAAATGGAGCGAAAAACGAGGAAACTGACCAGGACAACCGTACGGCTGGCTAGGCGCCGCACGACTATCTTGCCGCCGTACGGCTGCCCCCCGGTAGTCAGTTTAATTTAAGTCAATTCTTGTTGGACAAGAAGACCTAAGTCCTAAATGGTTTTGGACACCCCTTGTATATATTGTGACTGACGGGAATTGTTCCCTAACTATTGATTTGATCAATTCCAAACTCTTTATTTGAGAAAGAAAATACACATAATATACTAGGATCATTGTGATTGATAATTCTCAATAATCAAGTTACAATAATCATTAGGAGCTTTGAAGAATCATTCTTCAACATCGTTTATCAATCCGAAGACCTAGCAGTCAAGTTCAAGAAAGCGTTCTTAAAATCTGTTCGTTGTGTGGATCACCGGTAGAGGGAATTTCTCTTAACGCTTAATATAAGCTTTACATAATGATCTACAAGGGTTAGTTTATTTCATCTTCATATTATGAATTATTGTTCATAGCGGATCTAAGCTATTGGGTTTTATTCATGTCTTTCTTCCGCTGCGCATGATTGCACAAAACCCAACAGTTCACACATGAATTTGAATATAATAATTGGAACATTCATTTCACAGTTTTTCACACATGAGTTTGTGTTTAATAACAGAGACATTCATTTCACAGTTGTTCAAACATAAATTTAAATATAATAACTATGACATTTGTTTCTCAATTGTTCACACATGAGTTGAGTATAATAATTGAAAATTCATCCTTCATTTTTCACAAGTGACACTCATTTTCACAGTTGTGTATTGTCAAATGATCTTTAAACAATTATCAAATAAATTTATTTCGATGTTTTAAGCTAAATATTTAGTTAATAAGTGTAAAGTGACATCATGTGTTAAATAATTGATAATTCAATCTCGTAGTTATTTAAAGTTAAAGAAAGAAAAAGAACATTCTCTCATATGAACTCTATACAAATGATAAATTAATTTTTTTTATTTATAAAATTGAGTAAATATTCAATTATGAATAGAGCTCCTACAAAAAAAAATATGAGAAATATAATTTTGTTGTGTTAAATTTAAAACAATTCATAAAAGTCATAAAGATGTGGTTGGCATAGTGTAGAGTCTCCCATTTAATAAGACCAAGAGATCTTTGGGTTCAAACCTTGGTGGAGGTAATCTAATTAGCATTATTTGTAGTTGTCTAAGATGGAGGTAGGGGATGGTGGCGTCGGTGGGTGGGGGCTGCGATGCTGACCGGTGGCGGTGGGTGGTTGGGGCCGACGGTGGGCGGCGACCACCGGTGGTAAGTGGTCGGTTACGGCGGCGACAGTCAGTGGCTGTGGTGGTCAAAGGTAAAGGTGGAAGTCAAAGGTAAAGGTTAGAGGTGTGAGTAGATTTTATTTGGGTTGGGGGTATTTTTGTATTTAAAATGTGTGAGAGATTTATTAGTAAAATTGATTTGAACTCAGGGACCCTAAGGTAGAGTTTGAAATATTGTGTTTTATTGGCAAATACCATCTTCCCAATAGACTTATTAATTAAAATCCATATATTAATTGCATAGACAAGAGTTCATGAGAAGGCTATCCACATTATTCAGAGACTCATCCCAAATACAAAGGGTGCTAAAAAAAGAGCACCTCGAGACAAACAATCGGCCATCATATTGGTGGTGCGACTAACATTTACCATAGTAATTAGCTGATTGTTTCTAGCATGGATATGGTAGTAATTTTTAAAAATGCAACCCAAATAAAAGAACATCCCAATTTCGAGAATGAATGTGATTCTGTACGAGTTTTGAATCCATTGCAAATATGATTCAGAAGAGACCCAAGCGTTCCGCCCGTACATCAAGTCTTTCATCACTTTCAATCTTCCATCGCATGCCTTATTTGACAATGTCATAGGACGAACAAATGTATTTTCAAGTGTAACTCGAATACTGCCTTATATTGGCATTTAGAAAATCTACTCGAGGAGAAAATTTGGCTTTGAGAATTATATATACTAAGACATTTGGGTCGTAAATAAACTTCCAACCGTGCTTCCCAAACACACCGACGAAAACAATCCACCAGGCACAACTTATATGAATCAAAACCACGCGGACAAAGATTGGATATATACTCCACTGACAAATACAACTCTAATATTCTTAAAGTACAAAACAAACGGCTCTCATTTAGGAGAGAAAACAAAGGACTCTCAACTCGGAGTGAAATCCAAGGGTTCTCAACGATGAGAGAAAATAACATAAAACAAATAAGAAAATCACATGATGTTTGTTTGATACCTGAGAGATTAACTGGCAAAGGAGCACTCGTCTTTTCCGGGACAAATCGCCAATAATGTGCTATCGTTATTGGCCAAAAATACCACCATGATTGTTGAGAAATTGAATACAAATTTCGTCATAATAAAGAGTAGCACAAACCCGTCATTGCCATCTTATTCATTCTTTCGCCCTTTTCTCTTGTCATAAGACGAAAAATCAGATTAAAAAAAAAAAAAAAAAAAAAAACAGATTTTAAAGTTAATATATGTTCACATTTAATAATTTGCGAAATGACATTTAATAAATGTGAAGTCAGGGTGACGATTCATAATGATTGATTATTCTAGCTGCTAATTCACTAATTCAATGGTCTTTTCTACGGAAAAAATTGCATAGGAACTATCCAACTTTGACACATTAATTATGGCAAATAAAAATTTAGGACTTTAATAGAAATCGTCAAATATCCCAGTTAAAAATTGACACGTGCATAAAACGTGCAATTCAACTGAGAGTATTATTTACATTCCCGCTTGTGATTGCTTCTTCTACCACATCTTCAATGGCTTCTCTGTCTATTGCTATTACGACATGACAGAGGTTGACGGCATTAACACCGACGAGCTTCAAAACACCGCCCACCTCTACTTAAGCAACTCGGTCTCCAACATTGTCAACCGTGGCCTCAATTCCAGTGTCGTAACCTTCGGTTAATCACAAAACAATTGCCTCCTCGACATCTACAAAGGCATCGCTGTGGTTTGGGAACACATCATCACCCCACGACAAGCTCAGACCTTCTCATGGTGGTCGATGTCAGAGGAGAAACGTGGGGTCACGCTACGAATTAACGAAAGGGAAAAATCCAACATGATTGCTTCCATTGCCTCAACAGACACAAGTTTATATGGGGTCGTCACAAGTGGAAATGTCAAAAATACTCGGTTATATTGCACGTGTTACGCACGTGTCGACTTAACTGTGGATTTTTGACGATTTCAATCAATAAGCCCTAAATTAATGACTTTTAAGTAAATTGGACTCTAAATCGATCAAATCGAAATATGGGGCCTTTGATTGAGAAATGCATGTCAACATTGAGCCCTAAATTGTCATTTGCTCAATTACTTATGGGGAAATTCTATCGAAGTTTCTATAACATTATCACTCGACACACTTCAAAAAAATAAAACAAAAAAATTATCGTCAGTTTTCAACTACTCCCTCCGTCCAAGTTTAAGGTTTTTACTTTCCTTTTTGGTCTGTCCTAGTTTAAGGTTGTTAGTTGCTTTATTCTATAAATGGAAAAATATAAATGGTGCTTTGGATAATCTTGCCCTCAAAAAGTTCATTTAATTACAAAAAAACCATTACTTACCCAACTTACTTTTCACTCATTTGCTTTATGAATAGTGTTTGGACAATTATATCCTCACCTCCCTACTTTTGTTGACCATTTTTTTTTGTTTTACACTTGATTTTCTTAATAAGCATGCAAAGTCAAACTAAAAACCTTAAACGGGACAGGGAGTAACTAACAATATACTCCCCCCGTCCCTCTTTAATCTACAAAAATTACCTATTTGGTTGTCCCACTTTAACTTACAAAATTCTAAAATGGAAATGTTTTAATACTTTTAAAATGGTGGGACCCACTTGTCATACTCACAACAACTATCCACTAACTATTCTTCATCTCACTTTCTCTCTCCCACCCAACCATCTACACTCACAACAAATCACCTTTTTCACTTTTTCCTTAATTAATGTGTTCAACTCATTTTTTGTAAGTCAAAGAGGGACGGAGGGAGCAGTTGCATAGCTACCCTTACTTTGATCATATGGGTGCACATATTTTTTCCCAAACAAAAATAACAATATTTTACATATTCTAGCTACTAGTTTTATACAGGATGATCGCTTAGTTCCATCTATATGACGTAAGATTCATAAGAATAAATTGCAATTTGGAGTATACTCCAAAAATAGCATAAATTCCTCAATCACCTTCACATCCAATCCAGCTTTTACAATCGGTGGAAGGAACAACCAAACACAAGTGACCACCACAAACCCAACCGTCAACGGCACAGAAAGACACGGCGGCAGCCACCACCGGCCGCCTGCCAACTTCCTCTTCACCACCATCTCCACCACAACACAAACCCCATGGATCAAAAAGAACAAGGTCATCTCCCAAGTGGGTCCCACACGTTCAGTTAAGTAAAAGAACAAGAAAAACTCGTGCATTAAACCCGACACAAGAAAAGAAGCAAAAACAGCCACAAGTGAGGCCTTGTCCTTCCCTAATAAACCGATGGAGGCGGATCTTACGGGGAGGAATATGCTGTCACGCAGGATATTTGTTATCATGAGGTTCCATCTCCGTCCCCAGAAATCTTGAAGCGAAGTTGAAAGGTAAGGCTCATCAGAAGGCGGTTCGAGCTCTGCTCCTAACAGAGCCCGAACCACCTTACCAAAAGAAGAAACAAGAATTTCTACGTTGAGATAAACAAGCAAAGGTACAACACGAGTACAATCTTGGGCTGCATACTGTAATTATGCAACATGGTGATCAGTATTGCGAAAATTACAGTCTTTGTTGCAAGATTTAGAGGGATTTTTGTGGGTTTTGTTGGAATCGAAAAATTTGAATCTGGGTTGTCTTTGTTTAGCTTGATCTTGCAAGGGAGAGCGGCTATGGCGATGAAGAGGGGAAGGGAGTGTGGGGCCCCCTGCCGCCATGAGAGGGGACCTTTGTTGAAACAAAATAGGATTAGCTTGAAATTGGCTAGCCAGGAGATGAAGAAACTTATGATGAATTTGGTCAAGGTGAAAGAGAGGTAGAGAGGGAGGATGGTGAAGAGGTATAATATGGGTAGTATAAAGATGAATCTGTATTTCATTTTTTGAATTTTTGAGGGTATGTAATAGGAAAAGGAGAGTGATGTTAGGATTGATAAACATACAACAATTATTCTCTCAAATTCCGTCATTTTTTGGGGTTATGGACTATTGAATGAAGGATTATTTTCCAACTCTCATGACTTATAAATAACTTTCACAAAAAAAAGTTTAAAAAAAAATAAAAAATGCAGAGGGTTGTGCTGAAATTAGGGTGATACATATAATAAAAAAAAAATGAACGTAAGAGTTTGTCATCAATTTTGTACTTTTTAATTAAAAACTCAACCACTACTTTACTTTTCATAATTTACTTTAGGTTAATTGCAATTTGGTGACTTGAGTTTTAGAAGATGTTGCAATTGATTGTTGAATATGTAAATGTACAAATTTGATTCTTAACTTTGAATTTTGACCAAAATACGTTTATCCCCTTAAAGTATTAACTCAATCCCACTTTACACGCTCGATCGAATTTTGTCCCAGAGTAACACTTTAATTAACCTTTTGTCCCACTTTGCACCCTAGCACCTAACGACGTTAGAAATTTAACAGAAATTGATCATGTACATTTCATGTGAGGGTTATTTTTGTCATTCTTCTTGAAAAGATAAGGGCATAAATGTCAATTCGTATTAAGAGTGTCAATTACATCTCAACCTAACCCCACCATCCTCACCACCAGTCAATGACCACCACAGCAACTGTTCGAGCCACCACAACTGTTCGAATCAGGTAAATTCTTAGGGTGGGTTTGGCGTTGCTTCTGATTATTCGAAAGTGATTTTTCAGAATTGATTTTACTAAATGTGATTGTTCAAAACGCAATTTCTTGTTTGGCTTCAAATTTTCAAAAGTGCTTTTATGTCAAAAGTGATTTTAAAATTTTTTTGGCTACTACAAAATAAAAAGTGATTTCATAAAAATAATGTTAAAAATACCCTTATATTCATCCAATTAAAGTTATGTCAAAATTTGTTTGGATCTCAACATCATTTCGTAAAGAAACAAATATGAAATTACATAACTGAATAAAATCAAAACTGGGCTGACTGCACAAACAAGTGCCCAAGATCCATTACAATAAACATAATTAACAAAAAACAAAAGGCTGAACCATCACATTGTACCATCTTTACTTCAAGCAAAATTCTTTTGCATAGGCAACGAAAATGGTCTCTGTCTCTCTACTGCAAGTTGTGTACTGCACTTGAATAAGTCAAGTAGCCACTTAGTGTTAGATAGTTCCTGTGTAGGGCTGTTAAACGAACCGAGCCCGTTCGAGCTCGGCTCGGGCTCGGCTCGTTAAAGCTCGGCTCGAACGGGCTCGAAGTGCTATTCGAGCTCGAGCTCGAACCGAGTTTTCGAGCTCGAATTGTTATCGAGCCAGCTCGAGTTCGGCTCGTTTGTTCGACGAGCTTTGTTCGAGCTCGGCTCGTTTGAGCTCGGTAAGAGCTCGGCTCGTTCGAGCTCGGTTAGAACTCGGCTCGTTAGAACTCGGTAGAGATCGGCTCGTGTTCGACTCGTTAGAGATCGGCTCGTGTTCGGCTCGTTAGAGCTCGACTCGTATATAATATACATTATATGTATATATTATATACAACACTGTACAAGGAATAAATTATAACTAAAATATTTTTATCTTCAAAATGAATCAAACAACATTAATTGTACAACAACTAAAATTAATTTAATTTTTATACATTCATATAATGATCATATAGCGACTATACACATACAATACAATAAAGATTGTACAACAACTAAAATTAATTTATTCTATGCACATTCATTATGAAAACTTAGAGATATATACACAATAGTCGGGTTTTTTTTCCAAAACTAATTTATTATTTTCAAATGTACACATATTTGTCTTATATTATTTTTCTCATTGAAATAAAAAATAAAATTAACATCTATTATTGTAGTTATATATGCAAGTATATTTAATTACTCAAATATAGAATGAACAAAATGTTTATCATTTACACACACACACACACACACACACACACATACACACACACACACACACACACACACACACACACACATATATATATATATATATATATATATATATAGTAACACATGTTCATATACATAAATATATGTATGTATGATATGTGTGTGTCTATATGAAATATTGGATGTTATATATATATACATACATACATATAGCACATATTTATATACATTATTGGATGTTATATATATACATACATACATATAGATATAGATATATATATATATATACATACATGTAACACATGTTCATATACATAAATATATGTATGTATGATATGTGTGTGTCTATATGGAATATTGGATGTTATATATATACATACATACATATAGCACATATTTATATACATTATTATATACTCCCTATATCGTGCCCAATTTAGGACATTTTGCCATATAATATATACATACATACATGTAACACATATTTATATATATGTATATATATATATATATATACACACACACACATATCCATGTAACACATGTTTATATACATAAATATATGTATGTATGATATGTGTGTGTCTATATGGAATATTGGATGTTGTATATATACATACATATAGCACATATTTATATACATTATTATATACTCCCTCTATCCTGTCCGATTTAAGACATTTTTCCATTTATATATATATATAGATATATATAAATATATGTATGTATGATATGTGTGTGTGTCTATATGGAATATTGGATGTTATATATATATACATATATCTATATATACACACATATATATATACACATATATATACACATATATATATACACATATATATATATATATACATATATATATATATACATACATATATATACATATATACATATATATATATATATACAGATACATACATATATACATACATATACATATACATATATATATATACACATATATATATATACATACATATATATATATACATACATATATATATATATATACACACATACATGTAACCCATGTTTATATACATAAATATATGTATGTATGATATGTGTGTGTCTATATGGAATGTTGGATGTTATATATATACATACATACATATAGTACATATTTATATGAGAATTAATAATTTAGTGTAAAATATTAATTTACATAATTTATTAATGATTTAACAACCATTTTTAAATTTTTATGAGAATTTATAATTTAGTGTAAAATATTAGTTATAGTTTAAGTAAATTTGATAAGTAAATAAAAATTTGGGATATAAGGAGTATATTACAACCTGATGGTATATATACGATACAATTAATCATTTGTAATATGAGAAGTTAAATGAGCAAGAGATTTAAAAAAAAAAAAAAAAGTAAACAGGAGGTTGCATTTGTAAATTAGACACATATTTTGATATTAAAAAAAGAGATAAAAAAAATAAAAAAAATAGAGTTTTTGTTCAAAATGCAGAAAATACTTATCAGAGCTCGGTAAGGCTCGAACTCGAGCTCGTTAAGGCTCGAACTCGAGCTCGTTTGATTTCATAATTTTCAGAAAAATGTTTAAGCTTGAGCTCGGCTCGTAAAGACTCGAGTTCGAACAGCTCGTGAAAGGCTCGAACTCGAGCTCGTTTGATTTCATAATTTTCAGAAAAATGTTTAAGCTCGAGCTCGGCTCGTAAAGGCTCGAGTTCGAACAGCTCGAGAAAAGCTCTCGCGAACAGCTCGAAACTCGATTCGAGTCGAGCTCGAACGAGGAAAATGGGCTCGAGCTCGATAAAAGCTCGAGCTCGATAATTCGTTAACGAGCTCGAGCCCAAAACTCCAAAGCTCGGCTCGGCTCGGCTCGGCTCGTTTACAGCCCTATTCCTGTGTGTTGGGTATGCTTATTATAAACCACTCCTATTACCTAGATTTGATTGATCCCATAACCTAATTTTATCTTTTTGTGGACTTTAGGATATATTGTAAAGAAGTGTTAAACTTCATTTTTAGAATAGTCCACTTTGATAGTATAGGCTTTAGATTGATAGGCTGAAAATTTTCTAAGTCTGAAATTTAGTGGTCAAGACCTTGACCGTGGTAGACCACCTGGCCGTGGAAGACCACTTGACCGTGAATCACTTGACCGGAAGTCAGTGACCGTGAGCTTTGTGGCGTATCTTGACAGGTCACATTTGACCCCTCGACCGCAAGCCACTCGACCGTGAGGCCTTGACCGCAAATGATGAAGTTGTCCAAGAACCCAAGTTTGTTCAAACTTAACCATGGTCAAACTATGGTTAGTTTAGAACGTTGCAGGACTTGGATCCCAAGTAATTCAAATTTGAAATTCATCTAAGTGGGACCACCTCTTATCTGCAAAAAGGACAAACTCAGATTGAGCTCCAATCAGAATTCAACAGCTCATTGTCCTTCAACTTGGAGCCCAAGTAAATCCAACAGCTATTTTCTCATTCAAGGCTATAAATAGCCCTTAAGTTCTTCATTGAAAAGTGCTGAGATTCTAAGAGAGAAGTTGCTGTTGAAATTCTTGGTGATTGAAGATCATACTCAAGATTTCCAGAATCCTTTGAATCTTCAAAGAACTCACCTTCAAACCTTCAAAGATCTCCAGCAACAGTCAAGTCATCTCAAGCCTTGTAACACTTAAGATTCATTAGGCTCTACAATCACTTAGATTTTAAAGAGCTTCTGATTCTTACACACACACTCACCCCAATTGATCAATCACATAGATTGCATCAAAAGGGATACACTGGTCTAAGTCTAGGATTTATTCTTCATAGAAAGTAGGTGTTGATTCAAAGCTTCATCTCTGTAATCTGTACACTCAAGAATCAATATATACCTCCATTCAAAATCCAAGACTGACCATCTTGGTAAAGGACGTAGATCTTTTAACAGATCGAACCTTTCCAAATACTTGTGTCATTTTACTTTCTGCAAATTTACCTTCAAGTATTGTTCATCTTGTTCTTCACTTGTTCATATTAATCTTGTTTGTTTTTTAGTGTTTGATCTTTCAGATTTAAGAACGTATTGTGAATTGTGTTTGTTTGTTCTCCACATTGCCTAAGTTAAAATCTGACTAACTTATCTTTTGCCAAAAACTTCTAAGACAACAACTTTCAATCTCTCAACCATCTGACCGCAAATCTCTGACCGCACATCCTTGACCGCATCTTTCTTGACCGGAACTACCTGACCGTGAGAAAGAATCCACTTAGAGATTTTCATCAAAAACAACCTTACCTTATTTTTATCGAAAACTTCCGCTGTGCATATTACATCTTGACCGCACGGTTTATTACTTGACCGCAAACTCAAGATTGTAAGCACTTGGTTGAATTTTGAAAAATGGTTGAAATTTTAAGTAGGCTATTCACCCCCCCCCCCTCTAGCCTCCTTTCATACCCTTGTTGTGTCTTTGGGACCAACAAGTGGTATCAGAGCAAACACCTTTATAAAACTTCTGTTTTTCCAGCTTAACAGCTTGGGTGCCGATTCAAAATGGCAAGTCAGAAAACTATGGCAACGGTTAACTTCACTCACGTTCCAGCATTCGACGAAGATAATTTTGACGTATGGAAGCACAACATTCTAACTCAGTTCTACTCCATGGATGAGCAACTTGGTGATTGTCTTACCATTGGACCATACTTCCCAATGAAAGCTAATCCGGATCCAGAAACCAATGGTGCAAATCCGACTATCAAGAAACCAAAAGCTGAATGGACCGATGAAGAGAAAAGACTGGTTGGAATGGATGTGAAAGCAAAGAGCATACTTTTGAGTACCTTGAGTACGTCACAGCGTCGACAGATCATGGAATGTTCTACTGCAAAAGAACTTTGGGATGCAATTGAAGATTACATCGAAGGAGACCAAGCTTGCAAGGAAAGCAAAAAGTTTGCAATCCAAAGAAGATTCAACAACTTTGCTAAGATCCCCGGTGAATCACTAAGAGCCACTTATGATCGTTATTGTGAGATCGTGAGTACTTATACAGCACTCGGAAAGAAGCTTACCAAGAAAGAAATCAATGTTAATTTTCTTGCCGCTCTTGGTTCGCAATATCTACACAAAGGAAACACTCTTGAAGATACCAAGTTACTAGATGATATGTCTCTCAGAAACCTCTATGCCAACCTCAAGGTCTTTGATATCAAGCTTAACAACATTGCTGAAATGGAAGGAAAAACAAAGAACTTATCGTTGGTTGCACAAAAGGAAGAAGTGATCTAGGAAGAAGATCCAAAAATCTCCACATCTGATTTATTAGATATGGATGATGATGACTTTGCTATGTTCGTGAAAAGATTCCAAAAGTTCAGAAAGACAGCAAGACCCGGATCATCAAGCAAAACTCCAACAAGGTTCTCAAGGAGCAACTCAACAAGTAAGAAAGAATACTCCAACTTATCAAAGAAGAAAGAGGATCTCGTTTGTTTTAATTGCAGGAAACCCGGTCATTTCGCATCAGAATGCCCAATTCCCAAGTATGAGTATATGAAGAAGAAAAGCAACTTCAATCCAAGATACTCAAAGCAAAAGGGGATGGTTGTTGAAGAGGACTCTACCACAAAAGAGTTAGCTACCTGGATAGAGTCAGATTCTGATGAAAGCGATGAGGATTCTGAAGAAGGTCACATCTGTTTGGTCGTTCAGTCCGATGATGAGGATGATAATAAAAGTCGTCGCTCACCAAATGCAAAACCTAAACGGATAAGTTATACAGCCGATGAACTTGCAGAAAAAGGATTCCTAACTCCGGTTCAAAAGAATGGTGATCTTCTATTTTCAAGATGTGATGTGAGTGCAGCAAAGAAGGCTCTACTAAACCCCAAAGTGAAGGAAGTTCTGTCTACCACACCACAAGTCAAATTTGACATTTCCCCCGATGAACAAGAAAACATGTTTGCAAAAGCTGAACAGGTAATTAGTAAATTCTCTGGCATGAAGGAAGCTTTAGCACTTTCAACTGAAGAAATTTCCCAGCTTAAGACGGAGAAATCTCTATTAAGATCTGAACTCACCCTCCTTAAGGAGCAGATCAAGAGTATGACTCCTCTTACTGATCGAAACCGTTTCTTAGAAGAACAAAATGCTATATTTAAAGTTAAAAACGAAGAATTGGTTGCTGAGATAAACGACCTGAAAAGGATCACTAATGAGTGGACCAATTCTCGTGTCACTATGGAACAAATCTTAGAATCCCAAAAGTCTAGTGGTGATAAGGAAGGCTTGGGATTCCAAACTAGTGACAACTTTAAATGTTCATCTTGTTGTGAAAGAGATGAGAAATTTACCCAGCAAACTTTGGAAGGGTCAAAAGCTAAACATCAAGAATCTAAGGGTAAAAGACAAGAACCAAAGAAGAAACTAGAGTTCCACTATGTCTACCCTAAGTATCAAACTGGCAAGGCTTCAAAGTTGAAAGAAAAAGTCATGGAAGATTCTACCGCAGAGGAATACTCTGGTAAGGTACCTGGACACGACCGCGCATCAACCTCAAGATCCGGTCGAGTAGCCTTCCGCGGCATGTCGACCGCAAACAATGGTCATGCGGTCAAGTTCAAGAAATTGAACTTTGTTCAGGAGAGATCTTCCATACCAGTTAACGATG
Source organism: Campanula takesimana (assembly GCA_026119855.1). Classification (NCBI taxonomy): domain Eukaryota; kingdom Viridiplantae; phylum Streptophyta; class Magnoliopsida; order Asterales; family Campanulaceae; genus Campanula; species Campanula takesimana. The sequence goes on along the minus strand of JAOWBW010001077.1, from coordinate 156,256 downwards.
TTGTGCTCAAGACCACAACGAAGTTTGTTAACCCTCAGTTGGGTGGCTTCCACCATTGTTCCGTGTGTGATGATTATGGTCACAAGGCTGCTGAATGTCTTTTAAGATTCACATCAAATCCCAGAAGGCTTAAACCCCCTTCTGTGAGGCAAGTGTGGGTTGTTAAAAGTTGCTAACCCTTTGGACCCAAAAGAATAAAAAGGGGACCTTGTTCTTAAATGTTTATTTTATAGGTCCTCTGCTTAATGGCTGGACACTTCAAGGATAAATCAAGTTTATGGTATCTCGATAGTGGCTGCTCAAGGCACATGACCGGAGATATCGATTTATTGGAAGATGTCCGTGAAGAAAAAGGGCCATCAGTAACCTTCGGAGATAATAACAAAGGAAAGACTGTAGGATATGGAGTCATTCGTAAAGGAAAAATCACCATCCAAGAAGTCTCTCTAGTTATTGGACTAAAACACAATCTACTCTCAATATCTCAGTTCTGCGACAAAGGATTGCAATGCCACTTCACTTCAAATTTCTGTCTCATCAAAGATGGCATATCCGGCGTCACTTTGCTCAAAGGGATTCGTAAGAAAAATGTTTATGTTGTTGATTTTACTTCATCTTGCATTTCTTCTAATCTCTGTTTTGTAGCAAAGAATGTTAGTGAGAATAGTTGGCTGTGGCATAAAAGACTAAGTCACTTAAACTTCAAGTATCTCTCCAAGATTGGAAGAGAAAATCTAGTTCGTGGTCTACCCAAAGTAGCTGATCACCACGATGAGAAGTGCACAGCATGTCAACTAGGCAAACAACCGAAGGTGTCTTTCTCCAGCAAGACCACACCCTCAACTTCTAGATGTTTGCAACTGCTACATATGGATTTTTTTTGACCTGTTACTACCGCAAGTATTGGAGGAAATAGATATACCTTAGTTGTGGTAGACGACTACTCAAGATATACGTGGGTCGAGATGATGAGCTCCAAAGATGATTGTTATGACATTTTGACCGCACTCTTTAGACAGCTCCAAACACAAAAGGAAGATGACATCGTTAGTGTTCGATCCGACAACGGTACAGAATTCAAAAACAACGGTGTTGCTCAGTACTGTGATGATCATAGTATTGACCACAACTTCTCTGCTGCTGGAGTTCCACAACAAAACGGTGTAGTGGAAAGAAAAAATAGAACGTTGATAGAGGCTGGAAAGACTATGATTGCTGAAGCAAAGCTACCTCAATACTTTTAGGCTGAAGCCGTTAACACAGCATGCTTCACTCAAAATAGATCCCTCATCAACAAGACCTACAACAAAACTCCTTATGAACTTTGGAGAGAAAGAACCCCCAACATAGCATACTTCAAGATATTTGGATGCAAATGCTTCATACTCTACAACGGTAAAGAACATCGAGGTAAATTTGCTCCTAAGGCCGATGAAGGTATATTTATTGGGTATGCTAAACACTCAAAAGCTTTTCGTGTATTTAATAAAACCACTTTTAAGATAGTTGAATCTGTCCATGTTGCTTTTGATGAACATTCTCTCCTTGAGCCACATATGGCTCCAAATGTTGCTGATGATTTTGTTGAGCTTAATGAGATAGGTACAAATCAACCACAAAATCAATCAACTCAAGGAAACCCATCTACCTCAACTGCACCTCCATCTACCTCATATGAAGCACCAGAAACTACCACATCTGCTGCTACCTCAAATGGAGTTGAAGTTGAAACACCCATCAATGTGGAAGAACCTATCCCTCAAATTACTTATGATTGGGATGGCACAAATGATGTACCACTAGAAGATTTACAACCACCATCAACTCAACCAGATATACCTCAAGAAGTTCGTGAGGTTAGAGATCACCCAATTCAGAATATCATTGGTAACTTGCATTCTGGTGTTCGAACAAGAAGATCAAACTACGATGCACTTACAGCATTTATATCTCAAGTTGAACCCAAGAAAGTTGATGAAGCACTCCAAGACTCAAGTTGGGTTGTTGCTATGCAAGAAGAGCTCAACCAATTTGAAAGATGCAAAGTCTGGACCTTAGTTCCAAGGCCACAAGATCAAGGAGTGATTGGTACAAAGTGGGTGTTCCGAAACAAGATGGATGAGAATGGAAGCATCACAAGGAACAAAGCTAGGTTGGTTGCACAAGGATATAGACAAGAAGAAGGCATTGATTATGATGAAACATTTGCCCCCGTTGCAAGACTCGAAGCTATAAGGATATTCTTAGCTTATGCCTCTTACAAAAGATTCAAGCTATATCAAATGGATGTGAAGAGTGCATTTCTCAACGGAGAACTTCAAGAAACAGTCTTTGTTGCTCAACCGCCCGGATTTGAAGACCCCAAATTTCCAAATCATGTCTACAAACTCCGTAAAGCTTTATATGGACTCAAACAAGCTCCACGTGCATGGTATGATACTCTATCTAAATTTCTCCTAGAGAAAGGCTTCAAGCGTGGTAAGATTGACACAACTCTATTCATTGTTAAATATCATGATCATACTTTATTAGTTCAAATATATGTAGATGATATTATTTTTGGCTCTACTAATGAATTGTTGTGTAAGCGATTTGAGAAACTAATGAAAAGCAAATTTGAGATGAGCATGATGGGAGAATTAACATTCTTCCTTGGGCTTCAAATTAAACAATGTGCTGAAGGCATCTTCCTCAATCAAGCAAAGTACACAAATGACCTTATCAAGAAATTTGGACTTGAAAACGCAAAGGCATATGACACTCCTATGGCTACTGGTAACAAGTTAGATAAAGACTTGAAAGGTAAGAAGGTTTATCAAACCTTATACCGAGGTATGATTGGTTCTCTTCTTTACTTAACTGCTAGTAGGCCAGATATCATGTTTAGTGTTTGCGTTTGTGCTCGTTATCAAGCTGATCCTAGAGAAGCACATCTTATTGCTGTTAAACGTATTATTCGATATCTATCTGGGACTATTAACCTTGGACTTTGGTACTCCAAAGATTCAAATTTTGATCTTATAGGTTACTCAGATGCAGATTATGCAGCATGTACAATAGACAGGAAAAGCACAAGTGGAACTTGTCATTTCCTTGGAAATCGACTCGTTTCATGGGCAAGCAAGAAACAAGCCTCAGTCTCTGTATCTACCACAGAAGCTGAATATATAGCTGCTGGAAGCTGCTGCTGCCAAGTGCTCTGGATGAAGCAACAATTGGTTGACTACAGAATCAACGAAGAAAATTGTCCAATCTTTTGTGACAATACATCTACCATTGCTGTCTCCAACAACCCTGTCATGCATTCAAAAACCAAACACATTGATATCAAGTACCACTTTCTCAAGGATCATGTGGAAAAAGGTAATATCCATCTAGAGTATGTGAGTACTGACAATCAAATTGCAGATATTCTCATCAAGGCTTTGGATTCCAAAAGATTTAGGTATCTTAGAGGAGAAATGGGTATGCTAGAACTTTAATTACTTGTCCATATACTTTGATTGTGCTAATGTCTTATGTTTTATCCAAGTTCAAAAACAAGTAGGTCACGGTCAACATCCTTACCGGTAAAGCAATCACGGTCAATTATATCTCACCGATCAAGTATCCGCGGTCGAAGTATCAAGATCCTTAAAGTGTTCTGACCGCATCTATGTTGACCACATTCAATATCGACCGCATGACATGAAATTTGTTCAAGGCTTCAAAGAAGCCGACCGCATGGGAAAATGATGATATCCGTTCACTGCTTCAAAGAAGCATTCATAGGCCAAGGTAACTATCTTGACCGCAATAATCACGGTCAAGCACCTGACCGCAAAAAGCTAGGTGACCAGGTAAGTGTTTCTAACTTAGCAAATTTTCAGGATCATCTTAGTCATCCAAAGGGGTAATTTTGTAATTTCCTCTTTTCCTCGTTTTTATTTAATTCAAATCATTTGCAATTAATTTTGTTCCCTATTTATGTCCGCCGTCACTATCCATGCATTTATGGCAAAAGGACATCTCTGGTCAAATCCCTGAATTTTGCAAAGTTAACCTCCCACTTCTCTGTACAAACCGTTCCACTACTCTCTCCTCCACCTCTCTGCATATTCTTTTTATCAGAAACCCCTCCACTTTCTCTCTATTTTCTCTCTCTCTAATTCTCTCTCTACAAACCCAGTTCATCCCTCTCTCTCTCTTTCACCATTTCTTCTCACTTTCTCTATTTAAATGGCTCATAAACCCTCTCAAACAACCAAATCATCTAAGAAATCTCAAGAACCACACTCTGAAGATACAATGGTATGATTTCTTGACCCAAAACTCCTCTATTTTCAGTTTTTGTTCTCGTTTTTGGCGGGTTTCCACAACCTTTCACATTCTATTGTCTTAATTCAATCTCTGGGTTGTTATGTGCTTTGATACTTTGCATCCTAGCTATATCCATGATTTCGAGTTCAATACAATAGTTGGATTCGAGTTTGGTTTGATAAATCCCTCTATGCCATGTATATCTTTCCCTTTCATATTCTGGTAATTATGATGTTTTGGTAGTGAAATTGTTGATATTTTCTTGCTTAATCGGTTTTTGTGCCCATTTTGGTGTAATTTTTATGAATTTTCGTCAACTATATCGTATTCTGGATTTTCGCGATGAACAGTGTTCTTATGATGTTCTTCGTATTCTTGAGCAATTACTTTTTGATTCTCATTTTTTTGCTACACATAGTGTTTTGGTGTTTGTGTGTGTTTTCGAAATTTTGTTAAAATTTCACTAAGTACTCATAACTACCGCACTCTATGTCTACCGTGACTTCCTTGTCGACCGCTTGTGTCTTTAACCGCTATGGTTACTTGACCGTGCATTGTCGACCGTGCTAAATACTTTCTAACTTCTCAAACTTTTGTAGGAAGAACAATCATTTATTCCTGGATGCATTATCAATTATGAAGATCTTCAAAATGATGCCGTTGGAAGGCACATAATCAAGAGAATGAAGAAATCTGGTATTCTCCATTATTTCACTATGAATCAAACCAGTCACTACCTTGCCGCAGTAGGTGAATTTTACTCAACCGCAAAAGAAGTCAAGGGACGTGATGAGCATAACAAACCACTTCACTGGATTGAAGCTGAAGTTTATGGTCACAAAGTTGAAATTGACTACACCGACATTGCTGCCACTCTAGGCCTGGATATAGACTTTGATGCTCCTGAATCTCTGTCAACTGCCGAATATGATGGGTTAGCAGTAAGGCTGATTGGATCTGCTGACGTTTGCAAACCTTACCGCAAAGCATTTCCTGAGGTGATGTACTACATTGGTCACTTAGTTGGTCATGGTCTGCTCTGCAAAAGTGGCAATCATGGGAACTTTAACACTACTCAATGGCACCTGTCAACCGCAATCTACTTGGGAAGGAAGATGAACTGGCCTAAAATCCTTTATGGCCTGTTAATCGACCACATCAATGATTACAAGAAGCAGTTGGCTGACAAAGCCCCCACCAAGTACAAGAAAAACTCCAGGTTTCTCTCCATGATCTTTAAGTTCATTCCTGAAACGAGAAAAGCAATTGGCAAAGACAAGGATGCCAAGGTACCTATTTCTCTATCTAAAGTTTTTGATATCAAGACCATGCGTTCTACTTTCCGCAATCGGTTTGGTGATACCCAGTATCAAGAGTACCTCACCCGTGATCCAAAAGAACCCTATGTTGCTCCAAACTACACCAAAGCAGCAAGAATGGCTCTAGGTATTGATGATCCTGGAAAGTCAACTTCCATTCAGGATGAGGAAGAGACTGAAGAAGCTGAGGAAGAACAAGTGTCAAAAAGAATCAAAGGCAAAGGCGTTGCTAGTGCCTCGACCGCTCCTCCCAAAATCAGACCATTGACAGGAGTTGTTATCAAAGACCCTTCAACGGTCAAGCTCCCTTCCAGAATCCCTCCTACCATTCCAATCAAAACCAAGTCTACCGCACCCATCTCCAAAACAACGGTCTCCAAACCTGCCGTGTCCTCTCCGACCGCTCCATCCAAAACTTTAAAATCAAAGTCTCCTGTACTCCCTGCTTCGTCTCAGGGGAGAAATCCAAAAAGAGGGACCTTTCACTCAGTCCCATCCAAACCTCCAAGAAATCCAAGGTTGCAAGACCACCTCCTTCGACCGCATCTCCAGTATTCACTCCATCCGGTTCACCTATGCAGAGTGACCGTGATGATGATGTTGAAATAGCTTCTACTCAACCGCAACGTCAAAAGGTCAAGCAAACTCTTGAGTTAGTTGATGAACCAGATGATGTAGAATTGATAGAATCAAGTGGTGAATCTGGTAATCAAGATGTTGACGCTGGTGTAGATATTGAAGCTAGTGTTGGTAAAAATGCTGAGAAAACTGTTGATATTGATAGTCCTGATTTCAGTGACGAAAAGGTTGATGACCAAACTGTTGGTAAGGCTGAGTTTCAGGGTCACGGTCATGATGGCGACCGTGTACCCAGTGATCATGATGATGTGTTAGTTAAATCTCCTGCTCTCTCTCCTCCTAGAACTACTCAAGCTGCGACCGCATCTGATAGCTCGGTCGATCCTTTGGCTCATCTACTGACCGCAGTTGAAACTTTAACGCAAATCAATCTTGATACTCAGAGTGAGGTTGCAAAGCTTGCTGCAAACCAAGTTAAATTACAGAATGAGGTTGATCTGCTCAAGGCTTCAGTTGTTGAGACCATTAAGGGGGAGAGTCAGAATATTACAAAGGCTATTCTTGAAAGCCTAGCTACCGTGAACCCCAACACTGCCTCGACCGCATCCTCCTCAACCGCTCCTATTACCCATGCTGACCTAAAGGAAGAGCTCAAGTCACAATCTTTCGCTATTGACCGTTCTGTGGTCAAGATCATTGAAGGAGCTGGATTGGAGCTGACCAAGGCTATGTCCCATGATAAGAATTTTTTGCTTGAGAAAATGGATAAAGTAAAATCCTCTCTCAAGGCAGAGATCAATGCCTGTATTTCTGTAGGATTGCTATCGGTCGCCGACAAGTTTGTACCAAAAATAGAAGCTATGAGGCAAGCCATGCAAGTCCACACTCAAAGGCTAGAAGGTCAAACTTCTAAAATTGATAGGGTTTATGAAATTTCTAACACAAATGTGCAGGAAGTGATAAGCAAAATTTCTACCCTACAATTGACCGTGGACAACCTTGCTAGCTCTCAAGCCTCCTCCTCTCAAAATCAGGCGACCGGGCATGGAAGCAAGATTGCTAGAGAAGAAGAAGATGAAGGCGAAGATAGTTTTGAATTTCCGACCATGAACAAAGATTTCCTAGAGATCAACGACCTTAAGGACCCCATCATCATTCCTGGAGTTGGTCTATCAAAGAAATTCGGCTACTTTGAAGGAGATCCATACTTTGATTAACCGTATCATTTGAACTGACCGTGTGTGGTCTTTGAAACAATTTGTTGATGTTTGTCTCAAAACAATTTTTATTTCTGTTTCTTTTATTTGGGGTTGTAAAACTTTAATCTCTCTTTTGTCTGCACTCCTCACTTCAATGGTTATATTTTTGTGGAGTGCCTTTTGAATGTTTGTTTGATGCATTTGCTTACTTATTGTTATTCTCTCTAAAAATGCATTCAAACCTTATATGTCTATCTTGCTAGGATTAGTATTTTTAATCCTTTTAGGCTGATAGAAATCTATGACACTGGCTTAGAGTGTGCATTGACTTGGGGCATGAAATTAATAAAATATTATTTTCTTGAAAACATGTTATTACCAAGTACAATGAATTAGCCTTTGTTATAGTAGGTAATGGTCTCAATCAAATAGGGGGAGATTGTTGGGTATGCTTATTATAAACCACTCCTATTACCTAGATTTGATTGATCCCATAACCTAATTTTATCTTTTTGTGGACTTTAGGATATATTGTAAAGAAGTGTTAAACTTCATTTTTAGAATAGTCCACTTTGATAGTATAGGCTTTAGATTGATAGGCTGAAAATTTTCTAAGTCTGAAAATTTAGTGGTCAAGACCTTGACCGTGAATTCACTTGACCGTGGTAGACCACCTGACCGTGGAAGACCACTTGACCGTGAATCACTTGACCGGAAGTCAGTGACCGTGAGCTTTGTGGCATATCTTGACAGGTCACATTTGACCCCTCGACCGCAAGCCACTCGACCGTGAGGCCTTGACCGCAAATGATGAAGTTGTCCAAGAACCCAAGTTTGTTCAAACTTAACCATGGTCAAACTATGGTTAGTTTAGAACATTGCAGCACTTGGATCCCAAGTAATTCAAATTTGAAATTCATCTAAGTGGGACCACCTCTTATCTTCAAAAAGGACAAACTCAGATTGAGCTCCAATCAGAATTCAACAGCTCATTGTCCTTCAACTTGGAGCCCAAGTAAATCCAACAGCTATTTTCTCATTCAAGGCTATAAATAGCCCTTAAGTTCTTCATTGAAAAGTGCTGAGATTCTAAGAGAGAAATTGATGTTGAAATTCTTGGTGATTGAAGATCATACTCAAGATTTCCAGAATCCTTTGAATCTTCAAAGAACTCACCTTCAAACCTTCAAAGATCTCCAGCAACATTCAAGTCATCTCAAGCCTTGTAACACTTAAGATTCATTAGGCTCTACAATCACTTAGATTTTAAAGAGCTTCTGATTCTTACACACACACTCACCCCAATTGATCAATCACATAGATTGCATCAAAAGGGATACACTGGTCTAAGTCTAGGATTTATTCTTCATAGAAAGTAGGTGTTGATTCAAAGCTTCATCTCTGTAATCTGTACACTCAAGAATCAATATATACCTCCATTCAAAATCCAAGACTGACCATCTTGGTAAAGGACGTAGATCTTTTAACAGATCGAACCTTTCCAAATACTTGTGTCATTTTACTTTCTGCAAATTTACCTTCAAGTATTGTTCATCTTGTTCTTCACTTGTTCATATTAATCTTGTTTGTTTTTTAGTGTTTGATCTTTCAGATTTAAGAACGTATTGTGAATTGTGTTTGTTTGTTCTCCACATTGCCTAAGTTAAAATCTGACTAACTTATCTTTTGCCAAAAACTTCTAAGACAACAACTTTCAATCTCTCAACCATCTGACCGCAAATCTCTGACCGCACATCCTTGACCGCATCTTTCTTGACCGGAACTACCTGACCGTGAGAAAGAATCCACTTAGAGATTTTCATCAAAAACAACCTTACCTTATTTCTATCGAAAACTTCCGCTGTGCATATTACATCTTGACCGCATGGTTTATTACTTGACCGCAAACTCAAGATTGTAAGCACTTGGTTGAATTTTGAAAAAGGGTTGAAATTTTAAGTAGGCTATTCACCCCCCCCCCTCTAGCCTCCTTTCATACCCTTGTTGTGTCTTTGGGACCAACACTGTGGCACCTTGTACAATTAAAGTTCGTCTCGTTTCATAACCTGATGATGACGCCCTGTGAATCTGGGGTCACGGAGATAGAACTCCAACTTTGCTGTCTCTTGATCCTGATCACAACACAAACAAGAACACCGTTAAGACCAAGGCCGGGTTGGAATCCGTCTTAGGCCCTCGGGTGTGAGAGTAAGATCTCTGAGGAAAACCTAAGAAGAAGGCTCAATGAAGACCTTGTGTGTGTGAATAGGATAGAGCACGTACCTGGCCCTTGGGGGCGGATAGGAGTATTTATATGAGTAGAAGGAGGAGGTAGGTTTATGGTACCAACCGCCCTTGTACCGGATACACGCGGCAGGTCCCCATTGGTTCGGCCAGGGGAGTGGCTGAGAACGTGGCGTGTTGTCAGGGAATCATGGTTCCACCACCAACCGTTATGGTATGTCAGGTACGAACAGGTAACGTCTGTTGTACGTTTGTGACAGCTGGCTGCTGCGGGCTCCGGGCAGGAGGTTGAGTGATCAACACGGGACCCTTAGAATAGCGGGAGGCAGAGCTATCTCGGTTATGGTTATCAGGGAGCCCGAGGTTCTCGGGCTTGTTCGCTTGCGGGATTATCCGCTTGTACTGGCTTTGCACCGGGTCCGGTCCGGTCTATGGTGCTCGGTCTCATCACCTGACACTTTCAAATTTGCAAATACTTGCCTCGAGCCACTGCTGAGTAATGATCATGGTGCACTGGCTTTCTTCTTTTTCTCTTATACTGTCATCTTCAAAATTTGATTTGGCAGACACAGTTTCAGTTTGTGTCCGAGCATAAGTAGGATCAATGAACTTTGGTTCTTTTGCAGCAACATCATGCCCCTTGCTGCAATATCACTTTAAATGTAAATGTTTGACACTAGAATTAAAATAAACTTAACAAGTCAATGGGATTACAATTTATAATATTAATCCAAAAGAAGGCCTATTAATATGTCATATAGACAGATTAAAACCATGTTCAGATAGATGTGTCATGAAGAGCAGATGGGATAAAACACATTAACATTCCCCCTCCCCACCCAAAAAAATAAAATAAAAATAAGACCTATCAAGATAACAGAGACATAATCAATATACACGTTCATATTGAGTCGCCATGGATAGCTGAGGGATCAACCGTGAGTAACTAAGGAAACATATTAACTTAGGCCACAAACACACAAACACATGGTGTGCACAAATTCATAGATAGAATTCCAAGATATATACATCTAAAACATGATTGTAGAATCAATATCGTTTGAAAGAATTATCTACAAATTTACTGAATACAAAATCCAAAAAAAAAAAACAAGAAACACTTACCTCAGGATTAGAGCAAAAACGGGTGTAAGGATCCCAAGGAGGGCAGTGTCGTTGACAGTCGAAGGATAATCATAGGGATGTGGAAATTGAACATTGAATAAAGGGCAAAAATGAAGATTTGATTTTTTGAACAGATTATTGAGAAGCGATGGTTGGAAAAGCAGGGGTAGAGCAGATTCTTCTCAAACGCAAATTTCCGCGTCCTAGGCCTCCAAACGCAAAAGCGAATTTGCCTGCCAAACCCTATTTTGCGGTGCGTCAACAGAAGAACGCGCGTTTGGATGTATGAAACGCACCGCCAAACTCACCCTTAAGCCAAATTGCAACATAAATTCCCAAGAAAATGAAAATCTCATGTCTCTCACAAACACGATTTGAATCCCCATCATAAAATTCATAAATTACACCTTTCACAATGAATTCAAAATCGCATGGCTTCTTGTATAAAAAAAATAAAATCCAAATCGCATGTAATTCCTCAAGCAATTGTCGAAATATACCAAGAAGTCAGAATTTCATAAAGGATTTGCCGTATAAAGAGAAGATTTCAAACCTAATTCATTTAAATTTACCCAAATTGAGAAGAGTGTAAATTATTTGGGATAGACAGAGAAGGCGAGCAGCAAACATGGTGGAGGGGCGAACATTGCTGGAGACGTCGAAATGGAAAGTGAGACAGACATAAAAGGGGCGGGGGTAGGGTGGTGGTGGTGGTGATTTACGAGATGAAGGAAGGAATAGGTAGGAGACGGTGTTGGGTTGAGATTAGGGTGGGAGGGGGGACGAAGACGAAGCTGGACCATTGTTTTCTTTTCTTTCTCTTTTTTTTTTTTTTTTTTTTTTTTGGGTTAGTTTAGATGGAGTATTACTTGCTTCTCATTTTGATTGTATAATATATATAAATCATTCTAGTAGTATATGATTTATTTTATTTTTTTGTCATAAATAGAATTTATTATTTAAATAATATTTACTATTTTATTTTTCAAATTAATATATTTATTACCCCCTCCGTCCCGTAATGATCTTCTCGTTTGCCATTTTTCATTGTCCCAAAAAAGTTCTTCCTATTTCTACAATTTAAGCTTAAATGTGCATAAACACAACATAGCTAGTGAAGCAAGTGTTCATATCCATATAAAGTTTGAATAGTCAAACGTGAAGATCATTTTGGGAAGGAGGGAGTATTTTTTTATAAAAATAAGAAAATATTATTTTAAATAGAATGGTAAATTACTGGATAATTAAAAATTATAATGAGAATGACCAAAATACCCCTCACATGACACGCACATGACTAATTTCTGTTAAATTTCTAACATCGTTAGGTGCCAGGGTGGAAAGTGGGATGAAAGGCTAATTAAAGCGTTACTCTGGGACAAAAATCGTTCGAGGGTGCAAAGTGAGATTGGTTGGATACTTTAGGGGGATAAACGTATTTTGGCCTTGAATTTTTGTTGCAATGTGATGTAAAAATGGATGGGGTGTTAAAAAACTAATGAAATTTGGATCATGTGCCACACGCATGACATTTTAAAAGGGTATAATAGTATTTTCCCTGAGCATGATATTTAAACATGACATATCAATGGTAAAGTTGTTATTTTTTTAGAAACCCTACATTACCCCATTTTTCTCTCCTAGATCGATCGCCTCCCTTACTCCATCTCCGGCACTCTACCCCATCGCCCCTTCTCCGGCAGTCCGGCTCCCTTCCCTTCCCTCCTTTTCCCATCTCCGACCTCCTTTCCCCTTTTATCTCACCTTCGTCAGCCCAGATTTCATTCTCTCTCTCTCCATTTATGACCATCCACGAAATAAGCGCCCCAATTTCATCCATCTCCCCATCTCCGATCCCCTTCCCCCATTTTGTTCTCTTTCTCTCTCGCTCACTCTCTCCAATTTCGTTCTCTCTCTCTCCATATTCGGCATCATCTCCCTGGTATGTTCGTGTGTATGTCTTGATTTACAGATACACGTGATGTAGTGAATTTCTGTGTCTATGTGTTCGTGTGTGTAAATCACAGATCTGTAAGATCTAATGTGTTCATGGGGGGGGGGTGTTCGCCGGTGTGTAACTGTGTAGATAGTAGTGGTATTATGGTGGTTAAATGGAGATGGTATGTTTGTGAGGGGTGGTAGCAATAGTATTTGTATCAGTGGTGATGGTGGTATTAGAATGATGAAGATGGTGTCGGTGATGGTTACTAGGGTTGTGGATTTCGTTAAGTTTTCTTACATATAAGGACTTATTTGAAACTTTTTTTGTCAACTTAGTTAGTGTTTGTTAATACAAATCTCATGCCGTGCGAAAAGACTATAATACCCCTTAAAATGTCAAGTATGGTTGATGTAGGACGAGATATTAATTATTTTCTTATCTTTTATTATTTTATTTGTATTTTCGGAATTAATTTTTCTAGTAGAATTATAGGTGGTTTTAGAGTATATTTTGAGTATATTTACTAGTTTTAGAGTCCCATTAGGGTACCTTATGGGTTAGCAGTTATTTTAGGATATTATTTCTTGTTTTTCAAGTATTATGGGCACTATAAAATATGCATAAAGTTGTAATCCGAAAATTAGACTTTTAGTAATAAAAATTAAGATTGCTTTGCATCTTGTTTGGGTTTAATCCCTTAAGCCTTTGGCTTGCAGAATGATTTCTTCGGAGATTCTTGTTTTAAGGAATTTTGTTTCCTTGCCGAAGGATTTTCTTCGGTGAATCCTTGTTCAAACCCTAGTTAGTGGATTCGAATTAGGTCAAATATTCTGTTATAAATCACTAAGAGATTGGAAAAACGCAGAGGCAGAACAACTCCTTGATTTGGAGGAAGGTGCGGATCAACGTTTGCGATGTTATAAATCACTAAGAGATTGGAAAAAACTCAGAGGCAAAACAAACGGCTAAGCATGAGTATATGATGAAAATTGACGTTAATGCTGACAAACTTGATTATTTGATAGATGTATTAATTCCAAGATTGGAAGCACAAAAATATGCGGAAAATGATCGTCTTGATGAAGAACGTCGACTTGCCTCTCAACGTGCTAATGAAGAACTTTGTGATCATATTCAGGTGAGTTCGCAATTATTGCAGAATAACAAAAATATTATCAACCCAGAAAATCAAGCAGGTCCTCACGGGGAAAATCTCCACCGCGTGAAGCCGATTGAAGGGAAAGATTCAGATTCAAACGGAGAAGATTTAGTTGCAGTCAAATCCGCGAATCAGGATCTACAAATAATGAATGAATGTTTCAAAGGAGAGAAGATTAGTAATAATTTTATGTCCAAGGTTGAAGATTCAGCTTCAAAAGAAAGAATATTTTAGAGTCAAATAATGAAGGTTTGATTATTTATTTTGAAAAATTCGTTTTACCTCAAGAGCAGATCTACTCAAAATATTTATTCAAGTGGGACGGAATTTTCCAAAGTCTCGGAGATGAACTCGGGGACGAGTTCTTTTGAAGCGGTGGTGAATGATGTAGGACGGGATATTAATTATTTTATTATCTTTTATTATTTTATTTGTATTTTCGGAATTACTTTTCTAGTAGAATTATAGGTGGTTTTGGAGTATATTTTGAGTATATTTACTAGTTTTAGAGTCCCAATAGGTTACCTTATGGTTTAGAAGTTATTTTAAGATATTATTTCTTGTTTTTCAAGTATTATGAGCACTATAAAATAGGCCTAAAGTTGTAATCCGAAAATTAGACTTGTAATAAAAATTAAGATTGATTTGCATCTTGTTTGGGTTTAATCCCTTAAGCCTTTCGCTTGCACAAGGATTTCTTCGGAGATTCTTTAAGGAATTTTGGTCCCTTGCAGAATAATTTTTTAGGAGATTATTGTATTTCAAATCCTTTTACGAGGATTTGTTCATATACCTATTATTCCACTGCGTCAATGCTGCACAGACCTAAATTTCGTTATATTTTTAACACCCCATCCATTTTACACCACATTGCAACAAAAATACAAACTTAGGAATCAGATTTGAACATTTACGTATTCGATAACCAATTACAACATCTTGTAAACTCAGGTAACCAAGTTGCAATTACTATTTATTTTTGCATAATTTGCGTGCAAAGTAAAAAAAAAAAAAAAACGAAAAACGTTCAATTAGAACGGATAAAGTACAAATTAAGGGGGTGTTTGGTGCATCAAGCATCGAGTGCTTGATGCTTGATATAATGTAAGAGTGATTTGAAGGTAGGATGCATGATTTTATTCTTTTATTCAACATAAATATGTCCAACATCCTCTTAATCATTGAGAATCAAAATCCTTGCTTGACGAGTAAGAGCCTCACTCAAAATCCAACATCTAGTGCCCAAAGTGATCAAATGCATCCTACCTCCAAATTACCCTTATATTATATTAAGCATCAAGCACTTGATGCTTGATACGCCAAACACCCCCTAAATCTATACGGATGTCAACAAACTCGTACTTCATTGATATAACTAATACAATCAAAGTAACATTTAAGAATAGGCTGGTATCATGTGACAATCTCATTCTACGGCCGATCCGCCCGTTTATAAATTTTATTTTATTTTCACTAACCCTCCAACTTTTTTTCTCCGCTATATTTTCCTCGTCAACAAATGTAACACTTTTACTAAAAGAATGTAACACTTTTAAAAATGTGTTTCATTTTATTCAGAAATTTAAACTTAATTTTGCAGAAAATGGATTAATGATAGCATAAGATTGACTGCGAAACTAATGTTATATTTTATAACAAATGAATGTATTTTTTTTTCTCAATTGTAAGAGTTTTTATTCTGAGATGTAACATTTTTTTCTGAAATATAACATTTCTTTTTGAAATATAACATTTTTTTTTTGAAATGTAACATTTTTTGTTCTGAAATTTTACCATACCTTTGCACATAATTGATTGAGGATAACATAGGATTTATTGAAAAAAAAAAAAAAAAAAACTAATGTTACATTTTATTATAAAACTATTTCGTTCATTTGTGGAAATTTTTTATTGGTAAAATATATAATGATTTATCAATTACAAATGCTGAAATTAACAATTGGAATTCTGTAATGTAACTTTGAAAATTTTTTATTGGTAAAACACTTAATGATTTATCAATTACAAAAGTTTAATGTAACATTTGAAATTTTTTGTAATGTAACATACTCCCTCTTTCCCCGACTAAGGTTCTTACTTTCGTTTTTGGTTTGTCCCAGACTAAGGTTATTAGTTGCTTTATTGCATAAAATGGACTTCTCACAACAAATATTTTCTACCCACTTTCTCTCTCCTACTATCTCCTACTTTATTTTTCATACTCGCAATATTTTATTTTTTTTAATCTCCGTAGTGTCAAACTAAGAACCTTAGTCCGGGACGGAGGGAGTAATAGTTTTGCAAAAAAAAATATATGAAATAGTTTGATTTTTTTCTAAGAGAAAATAACAATTGAAATGCAACAAATTATATAAATGAACTCTTTCTCTTTTATTTAAAAGAAAAATGTATCATTTACTCTATAAAAACTGTTAAATTCATCTATATTACAAATTATATTACATATATACTTTTCTTACATGTTAATTATTACTTTCTCTAACAAAAAAAAAAAACAAAAAAAAAAAAACCTACTCCCTCCGTTTCGGATTACGGTTATTAGTTTGACTTTACACGGATATTAAAAAAAAGGTATGCCGTCTGTCCTAGAGTATATGTCCACCTTTCCTTTTTAGTCCGTCCCAGAGTATATATCAACTTCCAAAAATCGCAAAGAATCTTTACTATTAGTCCCACTCATTCTTTCTTCTACTTTATTTTTATACTCACAACACCAATCAACTTACTATTCCCTCTCATCATTCTCTCTCATACTTTACTTTTATACTCACAATACTTACATCACTTTCATAATTTCTTATTTTTGTGTAAATGGGAAGGTAGACATATACTCTGGGGCAGAGGGAGTAAATGTTATGAGTATAATAAGTAAGAGAAAGTAGGAGAGATAAAGTGGTTAAAGAGCTTTTGTTGTGAGAATGACAAGTGGGTCCCAATGTCTATTTTATATAATAAAACAACTAATAATCTTAGTCTGGGACTAATGAAAAAAAGAAAGTAAAAAACTTTAGTCTGAGACGGAGTGAGTATCAAACTACTCCCTCTGTCTCGATTTAAGGTTCTTACTTTCTTTTTTAGTCTGTCTCAATTTAAGGTTCTTACTTTACTTTATTACCTAAAATGGAAATTGAGACTCACTTGTCATTCTCACAACAAAAACTCCCTACCCACGTTCTCTCTCTTACTTTACTTTCCACACTCACAACATTATTTTTTTCTTAATCTCCGTGCAAATTCAAAGTAGGAACATTATAGTGGGACGGAGGGAGTATTTAAATTTTAGGTGGTCCCTTGTGAGAACACCTAGATCCGTCTCATAATAGAGGCGGGTCAACCCATGACACTTGTACAAAATTTTCCGCGAAGCATAGGATCCCAAGTCCCAACCCATGCTCCACTCAAAATCTGCCACATGGCAGCGACCCATGAGAAAAAAAAAAAAAAAAAAATCCAAAAATGAAAAAAAATCGATTTTTTTAAAAAAATTCATATTGTTATTTTTGGCTGTTGTAGATACCCCGGGGAACCACAGCTTGGCTAGAGCGCGCGAATTAACCTAGGATGTCTACTTGATTTTAAGAGTCGCCACCCACGTTTTAGAGGAACGCGAGAAAACCTAAGAAAAGCCAATTTTTGTAAGAAAACCAGAGATTCGAGAGAGAAGGGTTCGGGGGGTTAGGTGACGGAGTGGGAAGTACTTAAACACCCACTCCGCCCCGCTTACGCGGGTCTTGCTACTTTTGGTGTTCTAATGTTAAATGTCCTTCAATAAAAAGTGTTAACAATTAAAGTGAAAAGAAAGGGGAAAATAAAAGAGAAGTAAAAGAGAATTGTTTTATTTATTAATTTATGCTAAAGATTACATGTAACAATTATACGAAACAATTACATTAAGAAATGGAGAGGAAATTAAAGTAGAGATTAAAATGTAGGGAGATAACCTTAACCAACTTTAATGTAGTAAAGTGGTCATTTGGTCATGTCCCAATTGATAGGGATTGCATACATTACTAAGACATGTAAAATAAGAGAAGAAGAATAAAGTACCTTAAGAAAGAGGACTTCAAACTTGGACTTGAAAATAGTGTTGTTGTAGGGAAATTGTTGTAGAACAATTTGTGTAGAGTCTTGTTGTTAAGAACTCTTGTTGGGAGAATTTGTGTATAGTGTAGTTTGTGAATCAAAGTTGAGGTCTAAAAAAGAGAGTCCAAGAACTTGTGTATAGTTTTTGTAGAGAAGATGAAGTTGGTCTCTTTTTTAAGGTAGAAGGAGGGGGGTTTTTATAGGTAAAAAAGAAAGGGAAAAGTTGGAGGGAAAATGATCAATCCATGTGAGATGGATTTGACCAATAGAAAATAAGATAAATAAAATAATATATGAAATAAAAAAAAAATCAAATAATAATAAAAAGAAATATTTTGTTTTTAAGAAATGGCTAGAATAATGGGATTGAAGGTTATAAAACTAGGGGGGATGAATGTGGAGGTAAAAAGAGGCTCTTTTGTGATCAAGAAGAGATGTTGTAAATAAGAAAAGTGAGGGAAATAAGGTGCAATCCGTTACTGCCATAATGGGAGGCGCGCGAGTCCCGCTTTAGGGGCGAGACGCGCGCACAGCCCACAAACAGTGTCGGAAGCGCCCGCGGGTGGAAAAGACAGAATGACAGAAATGACTCTAAAATTTAACTCTGTTATGCAGTTTAGTCCAAAACTAACGGAATCAGTTAGAAACTTAACGGAAGTAACAGAAATTAACAAAAACAAGTTAAATAAAAATTCTATGTATGCAATCGGGGTGAGAGGTTCAAAGCGGGGTGTCTACAGAGCCCCTCGGCGACGTGGATTGCAAAGAAAAACGCGTCGCCGAAAGAAAGACAACCGCCGAGGACATCGACAAGAGAAAACAAAGACTCGATAAAACATGAATTTGAAATTTGCGAAAGATAGGGGTGCGCTCCCTGTGTGAGCGGCTTTATTGATATAGAAAGGATATGGCGGGATCCGTTTTGCTGAAGCGACATCCGTTTGCTGAAGCGGGATCCGTTTGCTGAAGCGGGATCCGTTTGCTGATGCGGGATCCGTTTGCTGAGGCGGGATCCTTTTGCTGAATGCGGGATCCGTTTGCTAAAGCGGGATCCGTTTGCTGATGGGGGATCCGTTTGCTGTGGCGGGATCCGTTTGCTGAATGCGGGATCCGTTTGCTGAATGCGGGATCCGTTTGCTGATGCGGGATCCATTTGCGGATGGCGGGAACCGAGACTCTGTCTGCCTATATGTGATATTGTTGTGTTGCTTGATGGAAAAGTGGTGATTTTGCGGCTCACCATGAACCGAGTTGTTGTCATTGAACTCTAATTGTTTGACTCTGTGGGATGCAGACGTAGTTGACGGCGGATCACTTTCTGCTGGGTATGAAGTGCCTTGAGTTGCAGATGCTGTTGACCTTGTGGTGGTACCTGTTAAGTGTGTGCTTTGCAGGCATATGTGCTTGTGACATGTATGGGATGTGAAATGGCAGTTATGAGGGAAATTGTGCTTGTGGTGTGATGTGATTTGAAAGCAGTTTGTATGAGAGAGAAGTAAAGTGATTCTGTGTGTGAAGTGATTTTTGAAAGCGTAGATTGCTTGAGATGAATGATGTTCATACCTTCACCTACCATTGCCGCTTGATTGGGGATAGATTGCTGAAGGATGTTGCTGCTTTTGATGAAGAATGTCCATGCTTTGGATGGAGAATGATGATGTTGATGGTGGTGAATTGTTCTTGCCTTTGAAGGAGTGTCGGCGAGATGTTATTCTGGATGGTGGGTTGGTCGTGCCAAAAGGCTGCCTACGTATCCCTTGAAAGGAATCAGACCAGCGTAGTTCAAGGATTGTGGAGAATGCTGGGGGAGAATGCTAGGAGCAAAGCAAAGTAAAGCACATACTTTTGCACATAGAAGGAGAGAAAGAAAAAGAAAAATCTTCTTTTTTTTTTTTTTTTTTTTTTTGGATTAGAAGGGAAAGAATATGCACATGTGAGAAAAATATTTTTTTTAGTTCGTGGGTGAACCATTTTAAACATTGTGTGTTTGTAAAGCCAACCCAAGATCAAGTCATGTTCGATCGAAGTCCGGATTGCCTCGCTTGAATGTTGTCGCCGCGGTGTCCAACGAAAATTGATGTCTAGCCCCAAGAGATTTGTCGGTTATGGGGCTTCAAAAGGGACTATTGATGCCGAGATGCCAAGGGGTTGCTGATTGTAAAGCCCCTCGAATGCTGAACTTTGAGTGGCTTATGAAGCCCCAAGATGAATCAACTCTTAGCCCATTCAAATAAACTGTCTTTTGTTATCGACGTGGGCATGCCCCAAGAGAAGATCATTGATACCAAGCTTTGAGAGATTGCTAAGCCCCAAATGTCATGGGCTTATCAAGTTTGTAGATGGCGGGATGTGGAGACCTTTCGGTGTGAAGCCTCAAATTTTCTTGGAATTGTATTGAGAGCAGATGCACCATTGGGTAGAACTCATGAAAGTTATCTTCCTCTTTCTCTTGCTTGGAGATGGATGGCCCTTTTTGTGGTTGATACCCAAATGGCGGAAGGCCCATGTTGGAAGTATAGTATGGTCTTCGGGAGATGTCTCGTGGGAGATGGTGATGTTGTTGCAGATGATAAGGTCTTGGTGTGATAAAGTCTCGAATGGTATGTTTGCTCGAGTCTTCTTGAGTTGAACCGACGGCGGATCTTCGGATGCAGCCTGTGCTTTTGATCTTGGAGAAGGGGGTGCAGTACTTGCAGAAACATTGGGATTGGCCGTAACTCCTTTTGAGAGACTTTAAGGATACCCTCACACATCTTTCTTGATCGTAGCCCCTAGGGCTCATTAACTATCAAATGAAGCAAAAGAAGCTCTCGTTCTTGAGTCACATAGCCCCTAGGGCATCACCATTTGTTGAGCAAAGCAAGAGTGACTCATCCTCGTGCGAGGGAACAAACATGAGAGGACATGGCAAGAGCTATTCCATTTCTCGGGAGCCTTTTGGCGTACTTTAGAAGCACATACTTGCAGAAGCTTTGAAAACTGAGATACATGTTGTTGCTATTTGCTGCCCAAGCCAATTGACTAGCTAGGGATTATTTGTGCAACCTCGTGCCCTTTTATGATGGGCTCGTTCTCAGATGGGTCTTGGTTACCACGGGCCTTCTTTTTATGAACCCAAAAATGCATACTGCTGGAGAATGATGCCGATAACCCAAGACAACCTTTGATGGTGCCATATCTTGTCGAGCCTTTTACAATCCCAAAGTTGACTCAGTGGGGAGTTGATTTGTTGAGGAGATCCAATGTAGAGTTTGTGCAGTTGTATTCCTTAGAGGCCGGAGATCTCCATTTCTCTTTCCCTTCTCTCTCTCACTCTCTCATTTTTTTTTATGACGCACCCTGTTTTTTTGCCTAGACCGCCCTTTCGGGTTTTCAATCTAGCGGGCATCTCTTTTGCGTCTTTTTTTTTTTACTCGATTAATGAGGAAGTGTGCATTGACTCTGGCTAAGGAGATAAGACATGTGATTTTGCGGTGAAGACCTTTTGTCACTAAAGGTGAGTGACATTGACTCGACTAGGGAAGTGTCCCTAGTATTGACTTTGTATATATATATTTGTTGAATGACTCACGAAAGCAAGTAAGTCATTAAGAGAGAAGAGAAAGAAAGGCCCAATTTGATTGCAAGAAATTGGGAGTATGCAGAAAGAATAGAAGCCCTAGACTCGATAAGGAATGGAAAGTGATTCCAAATCTAGGAAAGTTGTTCAATCTTGAGGTGATTAATTCATTGGCAAATGAATCGTACAAAGATGTCTTGACAAGTTCGAGATGAAGGCCGATCACCATAACGCGCTAGGGCTAAACATATCTTCTTTCTTGCATGAGACCGGACCCGAAGGTTGCCTACGTTCCTCCAGTGTAGAGGCTCAGGTCACCGTAGTTCTTGTGGATTCTCCATTCGTCGCGATTGTTGTCGATGTTGCTTCGTCCTTCGTTTGGTGGAATGATGTTGATCTTGTACTTCTTTGATTGAGGGGTATTGTTTTTTTTTTTTTTTGTGCTCTAACTTTTGCCTAGGTTGATTTGAAGATTTCAACCTAGCGAGCTTTGCTTTTTTTTTTTTTTTTTTTTTTAAATCCCCTTTTTGAAAACTTTGCTTGATTTCTCCATGGTTGTTGCTCCTTGATATCTTGGCTTTTTTTTCGTCGTTGATGTCGTCGTCGATGTTTAGCCTCTAGGCGTTCAAGTGATAGCCTTTGTTCTAAAACGTGTTTAGACATTTTTTCATCATTTTGCCAAGAATTAAATTGAACAACTTGGAGGAGTGTATGAGGACAAGAACGACTTTTATTTGATAATAAGACTCGACATTGAACATGGGACGAGAGAAAACTTTATTGCACACTAAAGGGGACTTAGACTCCTTTTTTTTTTTTTTTTTTTTATATATATATCTCCTATTTCTAGGTAGAGAAAAAGAAACGGAGATTGTTATTGTAGTCCCTATTGTCGTTGTAGTCTTCTTTGTGGCATGATCTCTTGTTGAGGCCCCATTTCAAATCGAGCCCCTTCCTTGATGAGTTTTTGCATGTTCTCACTCTCTGACTGTTGTTCTTCACCCACGGTAAATTCACCATTGTCAATCGAATCTTGGATGATGTCGCGGAGGGAGAAGCAATCCTCGGTGAGATGACCGCTGCATTGGTGATAGTCACACCACTTGTGGTAGGCATGGTTGCGACGTAACGGTTGTGGTTGCTTGTACCCTTGGAGAGGAGAAACTTGTCCCTTGGTTTTGAGAGCTTCGTAGGCTTTGGTGATGGTCATGCCATTGAGAGGGGTATAGACACGGTCGTTGGTGGCACCTTTGTGACTTTTGAGGGGTGAGCCACTTGAGCGTGCTTTACCGTGGACCTTTGCTTTGCTGTCGGTGAGCTCTTGCAAACGAGCCTTAAGTTCGGACATGGTTGGACACGGAAGTATTCTCACTCTTGTTGTTGTTGCCGCTTGAAGCCATTGGACCTATGGAGAAAACACGGTTGATCTTAGGTTGGCCCCACAAATACCTTTTGAATCAAATGATTTAACCCACGAACAAGAGAAAAGACTCAAACCACATAAAGAAAAATGACTCTTTTTTTTATTATTTACAAAAGTCGGAAGGGCGTAGTCCTTTTTGGGGTTTCTAAGAAAAGATAATGGAATCGTCACGCTAGTATATAGACCTTCTCGCGGTCCCATATACTCATCGGATTCCACCACGCTTGTGATTCCTACATGTGACGGGATTAAACTAAATTAATGTCATCAAGCATACATGCGGGGACGGATTTTTTATTTTCGTCCATAATAGCCACTTTGGGGACGGATTTTTATTTCGTCCATGACAACCGTTTGTTTCTCTTGAAAATGGCATGTATGATTTGATGACATTAGTTTAGGGAAATCTCGGTACATGAAAACCGAATTGGTCACGGAGTGTTAGAACCTAAACTAAGAATTGTGTGGGGGTGCTTGGCTAAAAAGAGGCTTAAAGGTCACCCCCAGTATGTAGTCTTGAACTACGCCACGGGCTGAGGTTGACCGCTTCGAAAGAGTCAAGGTCGGGTGGAGCTTGAAACTTCCTAGGACGGGCCTCGACGGGTTTGGGGTTAGACTTGTGCGACTCGATAGTGAGCAGTTGATAAGAATTGTGCGCGTAGTGTGAAGTCTAACAAGTGACAAAATATTTTTTTTTTCAAAGGAAATAAAAAAAAACAAATAAGCACGTAATTTACAACTTTTGAATCACCCGTGTGACCGATAAAAATGAATAAACAAAAGTAAAAGGGGGTGTATGCAGGCCCGGTGCCCACACACTATCAAAACTGCCCATTCTGTTCACTGTTCCGCTTACTGTTATGTTCTGGAAAATGGCCCAGAAGCGCGCGACTCAGGGCGGTTACGTGGGAAGCGCGCGCATTGCGCCATGAATGTGGGAGGCGCGCGCATCTGGGGTACCTGTCAGAATGTCAGAAGAAACCGCGGACTCAGGGGATTGCCCTGGTCCCAAATTATGTAACTTTCCCCTGCAGAAACTTATTAGCATAGAAATATGAAACTTGAAGGACAAGATGGAAGGTGGGCGATTCTGGTAATAAGGGTCGGACGCGCGCGCTTTAGGCCAAGAAGGCCGGAGGCGCGCGCTTCCTACCCTTTTTACCAGAATGCCCAGAAAACAGATATAAGAACACCAAAAGCAGAAAATGCAAGTTTAACCCTCTATGTCTCCAGCGGAGACGCCACTGTAGATACCCCGGGGAACCACGGCTTGGCTAGAGCGTGCGAATTAACCTAGGATGTCTACTTGATTTTAAGAGTCGCCACCCACGTTTTAAAGGAACGCGAGAAAACCTAAGAAAAGCCAATTTTTGTACGAAAACCAGAGATTCGGGAGAGAAGGGTTCGGGGGTTAGGTGACGGAGTGGGAAGTACTTAAACACCCACTCCGCCTCGCTTACGCGGGTCTTGCTACTTTTGGTGTTCTAATGTTAAATGTCATTCAATAAAAAGTGCTAACAATTAAAGTGAAAAGAAAGGGGAAAATAAAAGAGAAATAAAAGAAAATTGTTTTATTTATTAATTTATGCTAAAGATTACATTTAACAATTATACTAAACAATTACATTAAGAAATGGAGAGGAAATTAAAGTAGAGATTAAAATGTAGGGAGATAACCTTAACCAACTTTAATGTAGTAAAGTGTGAAATTGTTTGTCAATGACTTTCTGAGAACAGATGTTACCTCAAGTGTTAGGTAACACCCCAGGTAACACACGTTGACGGACAGAATACACACCCGAAAATATAAGAGTTTTGCAGCAGAAAAATAAATAGCACAAGAGATATATTTTTCTCAAGTTATATAAATATAACTTGAGATGCCTAAATGGCGAAAACTTTATAATCAATACCAATTACAAAGTCAAAAAGTTCCCTATAGCTAGTATGATATACACTTTATGGAACCAAAATAAAAACAAAGTACAATGATCCTATCCTAGCCAAAACACACTCAAACCCGAAGTATTTGAGTGTGGAAAAGAGTGTATGGGAGGAAGGATACAAAGGAGCCAAGAAGTACTTTGTTCTTGTGCTATGGATGTGTGTAAATTTTGGCTTGTCTTCAATCTTCTCATCCAAGCACTATTTATAGCCTTCAATACTTGATGGCTACACAAAGAAACAGCCTTGGGGCTGCCTTCCACGTTGTGAGAGAGTGGGGAGAGTGAGTGAGTTTGTTCTCCACAAATTGTGCAAGACTTGGTCCACTTTCCATGATTTTCTCAACAGAAAACTTCATGCCCAAGTCTATGCATCACCGTGTTGTACTCCAAGCTTCCAACGCCTTGTACTCTTCATTTTAATCAGCAACAAACTCTTGGAATAAGTCTTCCCACGTTTTTATCATTTACCCACATGTTAAAGATGTTGAAAGTTATCCATAAATCACCATTTATGAATAACTCTTCTTTAATCCATTCTCCATGTATTTAGCTTTAATTTCCACCTTAATATAACCTCAAATATGGACAAAAAATACATCCATCTAGACAATAATATTAGGACATTAGTATAAAAATTATTATGGAAAGAAATGTAAAACTATAACACATTTTTCGCCGGGTAGCACATGACTGCCAGCGATAACATCTGAGGTAACACCTCTGTTTACACTAACAATCTCCCCCTTAGTTTGTGTATTTCTTTCCAACCTCCTAAGTGATGGTACATGTAACATATGTTACCCATATACAGTATAACAGAGCATTTCACCAAAGATTAACTCCCCCTTAATCATGGAGTTAACCGAAACAACAAAGATTTACTTAATATACTAATTGTAAAGTAGAACCATGTTTAATACAATTAGTAGTTTAAAACAAAAAGTAAATCAAAGTTTTAAAATCCAAAAAACCACAAGTCATAAACCAAAGCATAACCACCAAAGTATTAAAGTTCTAAATTAAGAACTAAAATACGAATTGTTTTAAAAACCAAACCACCACAAACGAAAATTGTTTTTGAAACCATTCAAAAGTACCATAAAAGCCGTTGGCAAGATCAACTTTAAACAAGGTTATTCTTCTTCTTATTCTTGTTCTCCATCATCTGGCTCATCACTAGTACCAGCATCTCCAGTAACATCTTCAGCAACACGAGCTGTACCAATATCACTAACAGCATCAGTAGCAGCATCAGTAGCAGCACTAGTACCAGCACCAACATCTCCCCCAGGTTGGGAAGAAATCAAATTAATGAAGTCGATGGTGTCTTCTTTAAATGGAGGAAGAAGGGGCTTTTCTTTTGGGTTTCTTGGTGGCGGTAACAGGTGGTTGAGAGGCAGTCACGGTTGGGGTAGGTTGGACTGAAGTAGCAACCATGGAAGGATCATCAATGGACATGGCCATAGATGGAGAGATATTGGAAACCATGGGAGATATGTCCATAGGTGAAGTAACACCCGAGACAACACCCGGTGACTCCTCTTGAGGTACAGATTGGTTAGGGTTTTGGGAAGGTGAAGCCATTGTTGAATTTTGAAAGGTAGAAAAGGAGAATTTTTTTAGAAGGGTTTTTGATTTGGGGAAGGTTGCTGAGATAGAGAAAAAGCGATGAAGAGGAGGGAGTATATAGGTGCGTTTGAGAGAGAAAGAGAGAGTAAATAGGGATAGGATTTTAGGAGGTTAAGGAATGTGAATAGGAGAAGAAATTAATTTAAACTTAACTCTTATCATCTAAATTAACTAAGACTCCTACATTTACTCACATTTTAAACAAACCTAATCAAACTCTCCCTATTTACTTGCACACAAAATACCCAACTCCCTACACATCCGGCCTACACAAACGGCAGCCACTTTTTTTTTTTTTTTTTTTTTAAGTTTAAAAGAAAAGGAAAAAAAAATAAAAAAAATAAGTAAAAAGAAAAAAGGACGGGTAAAAGAAAGAGTAACCGATTCCCACACAAAAATGAAGATAGAATCCAATATTTTAGGGAAATAGTTACTAGAATATTTTACCACAATTAAAAAGATTTGTTTAAGACTTTTTCAAAATTGTAAACTCTTTAAAAATAAAAGACTTTCAAACTTTGAAAATTTAATGAACAAATCCGAATATAAAAAATAAAAAAACTAATGTAGCACACACTAATGTGTTAATGGCAACGATGGTAACACTTAAGTATCATTTGTGATAAACATCCCTTGATAAAATTAAAACAAAACATTTTAAGGCAAGCCTCATTTTTAAAACACTTGAGGCAGAGATATGCCTCTTTAATAAGCAATTGAGGCTTAACAAGCTTTTTCTTTATTTTCAAGTATTTCAAGCATAACAAGCTTGTTTTTAATTTACGCATTTTTTAAACATATTAACACTTCTTTATCTACAAGGAAGCATCGTAGTAGCGAGCTCCGTGCCCCGAGTCCTTATAAAGTGTAAATATGCTTAGGTGATTTGTACCTTTCAAGTAGGATACACTGTAGCTGCGAGCTCCATGCTCCTAATACTTAGTACAAGTCACAAGATAACATCTCCCTTTGGCAAGAGTGCATCGTCGTAGCGAGCGTAGTGCCCCGAGCTACTAAGAAAATATTATCTAAACTTTTTAGCCTTTATGCCTCTGATTTTATCAAAAAGTTAGTGAATTTGTCACTTTTGAGTACAAAGGGAATTTTATCAAAGATGTTACCTTGGGTGTTATCCTACCATAACAAAAAGGTCAGTATGTGCCACCGTCAATGGATAGAAAAAGCTACCCACTGACAGATTTAAAACAGAGAAACATAAAAAAAATGATTTTTTTTTTGTTTTAATAAAAAATAAAATATTATACAACAACAAAGATGATCCAAGGGGTTTAAACAAGACACAGAACAAGAGACTTCTTCAAGTTAAAAATCTCTTATGGTTAAAAACTTGAATTAAATATTCATCTTTCAAAAAAATATTTTTAGAATCAAGCATAGAAAGAAAACATGAATGGTTTACCATGTCTCGATAATTAACCGGTTCCTTACCTCTAGTTTGTATCCATTCGTCTAATCTCCCTATCACTTGGGATATAGGATGATTCTTTTGAATATTCAACGGGGGAACTCTTCTGACGGGATCATCTACTCTATTGGAGTCCTCATTATTTTCATTTTCTGCAACTGGACTGACTTCGGATGTTATCTCTGGTGTTGCCTCAGGTGCGGTAACACTGGGGCCAACATCTGGTCCAGCACTTATGACAACATCTGGTCCAACATAAATGTCAAATTCACTTTGAGGTTGTTCCATCTGTATCATGAGAGGATAATCACCTGGTTTATCTGTAACACTTAACAGATCGTCAAAAACAATGTTCACAGATTCTTGAATAGTTCCCAAGCTTAAATTATACACTCGATATGCATGATTGTCTTGAGAATATCCAAGAAAAATGCCTTTATCACTCTTAGAGTAAAACTTAGCTAAGTAATCCCAGTCTTTTAATATGAAACATACACACCCAAACACATGAAAGTAATGTACATGTGGTTTCTTTCCATTCAAAATCTCATAGGGTGTCATTGTTAAACTAGGTCTTAGAAAGAATCTATTTGAAATGTGACAAGCCGTGCTCAAAGCTTCAGCCCAAAATCTTTTTGAAATCCGTTTTGAAAATAACATGACACAGGCCATATCAAGCAATGTCCTATTTTTCTTTTCGGCCACCCCATTCCGTTGATGTGATTTTGATACCGAAAAATCATGGTTTATCCCATTTTTCTTACAAAAAGTATAAAAGGAAACATTTGCAAATTCTTTTCCATGATTAGATCTTATACGAAAAATAGGTGAGCAAAACATGTTTTTGATTTTGGAGTGCAAGAGTTTAAATTTATCTAAAGTTTCAGATTTTTCTCTTAGGAAATATACCCATGAAAACATAGAGAAATCATCAACTATAACAAAAATATACCTCTTACCTCCCAAGCTTTCTACCTCGATTGGACCCATCAAGTCCATGTGCAAAAGCTGAAAACAATGTGTTGTCCCGAAGTGTTGCTCTTGGTGTTGGGCAGCACACTGGGTAACACGAGTCTCCTCATTTTTAAGGCAGTCTCCACAAACCATTTTGTTATTAAGATTCAGTTTAGGGACTCCTTTGACAGCCTCAAACTTGAAAATGTTCTTCAAGTTTCGATAATTGGCATGTCCAAACTTTTGATGCCACAATGTAGTGACATCTATTTTTGCCAAATGGCACACCTGTTTGTCTTCAACAAGATAACAATTGTCACTTGATCTAATTCCTGTCATCACACAATTGTTAGTATAATCAAAGACTTCACAAGCATTTTTGTTGAATTTTACCTTTAATTTGTCATCACAAAGTTGGCTAATACTAATTAAATTAGCAACAAGACGATCTACATGTAAGTCATTTTTTAAGGTAGGAAAACCAGTCACATTTAGTATCCCTTTTCCTATTATATTGCTTTTACTTCCACCACCATAAGTTACACTACCTCCTTGAAAAGATTCATAGTCTTTCAAAAACAACTTTGTTCCCGTCATGTGATGAGAACATCCACTATCAAAGTACCATGATCCTTTAATATTTGTTTTTAAGGAAGTGTAAACAACATCGCATATCAATTTAGACTTAGGTTTCCATGTCTTCTTTTTTGTGTTTTTGACCTTCTGACAGAATGTGCTATCTGGAGTGCTGGGTAACACTTCAGGTAACACAGAATAACTGGACTGTTTCTTTGAAAGAGTATTACACTTATTTTTAAAATGTCCAGAGGTGTGACAGTATTGACACACTTTTCTTTTGTTAGAAGAGTCATTAGAGAAAGAATTTTGATCAAAAGCACGTTCTTTCACAAAACATATTTCATGTTCATCACAACTCAAAGAAGAAATAATTTTATCTAATGATTCTCGGAAACCAATACCTGCTTTGAGAGGCTTACTCAAATTGAGAATCTCATCAAATTTGGATGATCCGATGTTGATTTTCTTCAAGGTGGTTTCGGCTAAAGTCAATTTGGCCTTGACTTTCTCTAGCTCGGCATCCCTCTTGGATGCTTGAACTTCCAAGCGAGTCAAGTAGGCCTTGAGTCCATCATTCATCTTGGTTAAAGTTTTAACCATTTTGTTCTCTTTCTTCCATTCCTTGAGCAACTCCTCATAAAGGTTTTTTAACCCATCAATGAGTTCATCTTTGCTCAGCTCATCCTCTTGTGAACTTCCTGCATCAAGGTTAGCGGAAACCACGAAACAAACATCAATATATGAACTGAAATTGTTATACCTGACAGGTGTGGTCTTAGATGTTATCTCAGTGGACGTAACATCTCTGGTAACATGTTCAGTCTGCGAGTCATTTAGTGTGATAAACATGTTTGTTTGTTCTGGTTCTTCCTCCTGGACTGGTCCCTCATCTTCATTGTCACTCAGGGATACCCATAGGTTCTTTCCCTTCTTCCGTAGTGTGTTGGCACACTCGTTTGCGTAATGAGCCCATCCCGAACAAGCATGACATTGAATTGAATCAATGTATTTGGGATCAGACCTTGATTGATCTGAGGATGCTCTACGCATAGGGGCTGACTTTTGAGTAGATGGGAACGTCCTTCTTGGCATCGAATCATACACCTTGGTTTGTTTCTCCTTTGCTTTTACCTTCACTTTTTCATTGTTAAACTTTTTAACCATTGCATTATATTTTCTAGCAAGTAAAGCAACACTGGCACTTTCATCCAATTCTTCAAAAATTTCATCTTCATCATCATTTGAAAAATCTGAGGATTGCACTTTTAAAGAAACATTTTTTCCTTTAGAAGCCTCACTTTGTTCAAGGATATTTGACTCAAAATTTTTCAAAATGCTCATTAAAGAATTGATGTTCATGGTAGAAAGATTGTGAGCTTCTTCAATAGATGAAACTTTCATATTGAATTTCTCGGGAAGAGTTCGAATAGCTTTTGAAACAAGTTGTTTGTTGGTAAAAGTTTCACCCAAAAGTTGACACTCATTTGAAATATCAAACAATTTTTCAAAATATGAAGAAATAGTTTCGTTTTCACTCATCCTCAACCTTTCAAATTTGCCAGTGAGAGTTCTAAGCTTATTTTCACGCACACTGGTATCACCTTCACAAAACCTTTGTAAAGTTTCCCATGCTTCTTGAGCAGTGGAACTATTTTGAATAAGTTTGAAAATATGCATATCAACCCACTCAAAAATAGCATTAAGTGCTTTTTCATTGAAATTTGCTAGATTAATCTCTTCATTAGTCCACTCAGATTCAGGTTTGACTTGTACGTCACCATCTTCATCTGGAGGTAACATAGGAAGAGAGTAACCATTTGTTATAGATCGCCAAGCTCGAAGATCAATTGATTTGATATGCGAGCGTAGGCGGATCTTCCAATAAACATAATTCGAGCCATCTAAAACAGGAAGACATTTCTGATTAGGATTAGCAGGATCGAAAGCCATGACAAACTGGAACGAACCACTTAGTATGTCAAGTGACCGGGCTCTGGTGCCAATTGAAATTATTTGTCAATGACTTTCTGAGAACAGATGTTACCTCAAGTGTTAGGTAACACCCCAGGTAACACACGCTGACGGACAGAATACACACACCCGAAAATATAAGAGTTTTGCAGCGGAAAAATAAATAGCATAAGAGATATATTTTTCTCAAGTTATATAAATATAACTTGAGATGCCTAAATGGCGAAAACTTTATAATCAATACCAATTACAAAGTCAAAAAGTTCCCTATAGCTAGTATGATATACGCTCTATGGAACCAATATAAAAACAAAGTACAATGATCCTATCCTAGCCAAAATACACTCAAACCCGAAGTATTTTAGTGTGGAAAAGAGTGTATGGGAGGAAGGATACAAAGGAGCCAAGAAGTACTTAGTTCTTGTGCTATGGATGTGTGTAAATTTTGGCTTGTCTTCAATCTTCTCATCCAAGCACTATTTATAGCCTTCAATACTTGATGGCTACACAAAGAAACAACCTTGGGGCTACCTTCCACGTTGTGAGAGAGTGTGGAGAGGGAGTGGGTTTGTTCTCCACAAATTGTGCAAGACTTGGTCCACTTTCCATGATTTTCTCAACCGAAAACTTCATGCCCAAGTCCATGCATCACCTTGTTGTACTCCAAGCTTCCAACGCCTTGTACTCTTCATTTTAATCAGCAACAAACTCTTGGAATAAGTCTTCCCACGTTTTTATCATTTACCCACATGTTAAAGATGTTGAAAGTTATCCATAAATCACCATTTATGAATAACTCTTCTTTAATCCATTCTCCATGTATTTAGCTTTAATTTCCACCTTAATATAACCTGAAATATGAACAAAAAATACATCCATCTAGACAATAATATTAGGACATTAGTATAAAAATTATTATGGAAAGAAATGTAAAACTATAACACATTTTTTGCCGGGTAGCACATGACCACCAGCGATAACATCTGAGGTAACACCTCTGTTTACACTAACAAAGTGGTCATTTGGTCATGTCCCAATTGATGGGGATTTCATACATTACTAAGACATGTAAAATAAGAGAAGAAGAATAAAGTACCTTAAGAAAGAGGACTTCAAACTTGGACTTGAAAATGGTGTTGTTGTAGGAAAATTGTTGTAGAACAATTTGTGTAGAGTCTTGTTGTTAAGAACTCTTGTTGAGAGAATTTGTGTATAGTGTAGTTTGTGAATCAAAGTTGAGGTCTTAAAAAGAGAGTCCAAAACTTGTGTATAGTTTTTGTATAGAAGATGAAGTTGGTCTCTTTTTTAAGGTAGAAGGAGGGGGTTTTTATAGGTAAAAAAGAGAGGAAAAGGTTGGAGGGAAAATGATCAATCCATGTGAGATGGATTTGACCAATAGAAAATAAGATAAATAAAATAATAAATGAAATAAATAAAAGAAAATCAAATAATAATAAAAAGAAATATTTTGTTTTTAAGAAATGGCTAGAATAATGGGATTGGAGGTTATAAAACTAGGGGGGATGAATGTGGAGATAAAAAGAGGCTCTTTTGTGATCAAGAAGAGATGTTGTAAATAAGAAAATGGAGGGAAATAAGGTGCAATCCGTTACTGCCATAATGGGAGGCGCGCGAGTCCCGCTTTAGGGGCGAGACGCGCGTGCAGCCCACAAACAGTGTCGGAAGCGCCCGCGGGTGGAAAAGACAGAATGACAGAAATGACTCTAAAAGTTAACTCTGTTATGCAGTTTAGTCAAAAACTAACGGAATCAGTTAGGAACATAACGGAAGTAACAGAAATTAACAAAAACAAGTTAAATAAAAATACTATGTATGCAATCGGGGTGAGAGGTCCAAAGCGGGGTGTCTACAGCTGTTTTTTAGGAATGCCAAAAGTAATGCTTAATATAACTAAATGTAACTACTGTGTTACTTATAAGTAAACGTAACACCTGTTTTACAAAAAAAAAGTTCATTTACTCGTCTTTCAACTCTAATACTAACTATAAATACGTGTAACACTAACAATAACTAAATGTAATTATCTTTATACTGAAATGTAATAGTGTTTTTTTTGCAGAATAATTGTTTTTTTGAGTATTTTGATTTTATTTTTTAAAAGAAACTAACATTTGAAAAATAACAACTTATATACATGAATGTAATGTTTGTACAAATAAATGAAACAGTTTAGTAGACAAAATTTTAACAGATTTCTATAGATAATGTAAAACTTTTACATGTATCATGATAAAATAAACCCATTGTAACTTATTATTTGAAACCATATAGATATACTATTATACAAGTAAACGTAACTGTTTTACGATGATATTATACAAGTAAAATGTAACATTCATTTATAAAAATTATTACTTTCTTATTTTTATAATATTATTAACACACGTGTTTATAGTTCTAAAGTGCAAAAGGTTTGAATTATTACTTTTCTAGAATTATTATTTTTCTATACATATGTGTTACAATTATGTATAAACACTATTACATATAAGTAACACATTTGTATCATGATAAAATAAACCCATTGTAACTTATTACTTTTCTGTATATATGTATTACTTTTATGTATACAAAATGTTATTGTTGGTCCCAAAGACCCAACAAGGGTATGTAAAAGGCTAGAGGGGGGGGGGGGTGAATAGCCTATTTAAAATTTCAACCCTTTCTCAAAATTCAACCAAGTGCTTACAATCTTGAATTTGCGGTCAAGTAAAAACCACACGGTCAAGGTGTAATATGCACAGCGGAAGTTTTCGATGGAAATAAGGTAGAGTTGGTTTTGACTAAAAACTCCAAGGAACACCAACATTCACGATTAACCAGGTTACGGTCAAGTGAGTTCGGTCAAGGAAGGGTGCGGTCAGGAAACTTGCAGTCAAGAGATGGTTGAGAGATTGAAAGTTGTTGTCTTAAAGTTTTGGCAAAAGATAAGTTAGTCAGATTTTAACTTAGGCAATATGGAGAACATACAAATACAATTCACGACAGTTCATAAATCTGAAAGATCAAACACTAAAACGACAAACAAGATTAATATGAAGAATAAAGAACAAGATGAACAATACTTGAAAGTAAATTTGCAGAAAGTAAAGATCAGTAAGAAAATGACACAAGTATTTGGAAAGGTTCGATCTATTAAAAGATCTACGTCCTTTATTAAATGGTCAATCTTGGATTTTAAATGGAGGTATATATTGATTCTTATGTGTACAGATTACAAAAATGAAGTATTGAATCAACACCTACTTTCAATGAAGAACAAATCCTAGACTTAGACCAGTGTATCCCTTTTGATTCAATCTATGTGATTGATCAATTGGGGTGAGTGTGTGTGTAAGAATCTGAAGCTCTTTGAAATCTATATGATTTAGAGCCTAAAGAATCTTGTGTGATACAAGGCATGAGATGACTTGAATGTTGCTGGAGATCTTTGAAGGTTTGAAGGTGAGCACTTGAAGATTCAAAGGATTCTGGAAATCTTGAGTATGATCTTCAATCACCAAGTATTTCAAGAGCAATTTCTCTCTTTGAATCTCAACAATGTTCAATGAAGAACTCAAGGGCTATTTATACCCTTGAATGAGAGAATAGCTGTTGGAATTTCTTGGGGTCCAAGTTGAAGGATAATGAGCTGTTGATTTCTGATAGGAGCTCATTCTGAGTTGTCCCTTTTTGCAGATAAGAGGTGGTCCCACTTAGATGAATTCAAATTTGAATTACTTGGGGTCCAAGTCAAGTTTTGCAACGTTCTAAACTAACCATAGTTATGGACAAGAGTCAGATCATGGTTAAGTTTGAACAAACTTGGATTACTTGGACATATTCATTTCTTGCGGTCGAGGACTCACGTTTAAGTGCTTTCCGGTCGAGAGGTCTTCCACGTTCAGGTGAATTACCACGGTCAAGGTGAGTTCTCACGGTCGAGGACTTGACCACTAATTTCCAGACTTAGAAAATTTTAAGCCTATCAAACTAAAGCCTATACTATCAAAGTGGACTATTCTAAAAATGAAGTAACACTTTTTATAATATATCCTAAAGTCCACAAAAAATAAAATTAGGTTATGGGATCAATAAAATCTAGGTAATAGGAGTGGTTTATAATAAGCATACCCAACAATCTCCCCCTATTTGATTGAGACCATTACCTACTATAACAAAGGCTAATTCATTGTACTTGGTAATAACATGTTTTCAAGAAAATATTATTTTATTAAATTTCATGCCCCAAGTCAATGCACACTCTAAGCCAGTGTCATAGATTTCTATTAGCCTAAAAAAGATAAACAAAATTCTAATCCTAGCAAGATAGAAATATAAGTTTGAAAGCATTTTAGAGAGAAATAACAATACGAATGAAAAATGCATCAAACATTAAGGGCACTCCAAATAAATATAACCATTAAAGCAAAGGGAGTGCAGAGCCAAAAGAGAGATCAAGTTTTACAGACCTGAATAAAAATAGACATAAAAGTAAATTGTTTTAAGACAAACATCAACAAATTGTTTTAACATGACCACACACGGTCAGTTCAAAAGGGGTGCAATAATCACGGTAGGGAACTTAGAATTTATTTGAGAATCTAACACCAGGAATGATAATGGGATTGTTGAGGTCGTTGATCTCCATGAAGTCCAAACTGTTCACGTGTGGAAATTCAAAGCTATCTTCTCCTTCATCTTCATCTTCTCTAGCAATCCTATTTCCATTCCCGGTCGCTTGATTTTGAGAGGAGGAGCCTTGAGATCCAGCAATGTTGTCCACGGTTAATTGAAGAGTTGAAATCTTGTTGATCACTTCCTGCATATTTGTGTTAGAAATTTCATAAACTCTATCAATCTTGGAAGTTTGGCCTTCTAGCCTTTGAGTATGGACTTGCATAGCTTGTCTCATAGCTTCTATCTTTGGCACAAACTTATAGGCATTGATTTCTGCCTTAAGAGAGGTCTTCACTTTATCCATCTTCTCAAATAAGAAATTTTTATTGTGAGACATCACCTTTGTTAACTCATTGCCAGCTTCATCAATAATTTTGACCACAGAACGGTCAATAGTTTTAGATTGTGATTTGAGCTCTTCTTTGAGATCAGCACGAGAAAGAGAAGCAGTTGAGGTGGATATGGTCAAAGAAAAGTTTGGATTCACGGTAGCTAGGTTTTCAAGAATGGCCTTTGTGATATGCTGACTCTCCCCATTAATGGTCTCAATAATGGAAGAGGTGACTTGCTGCTGAAGAGAGGCATTGGAGGCTTTGAGCTGATCAACCACATTTTGCAATTTAACTTGGTTTGCAGCAAGTTTGGAAACCTCACCTTGTGTGTCCAAATTGATTTGAGTTAAGAACTCAATGGCATTCAATAAGTGAGACAATGGATCGACCGAACCACCAGCAGAGGTCAGAGGAGCTTGAGTAGAACGAGGGGGTGAGAGAGCAGGAGACTTAGTCAAATCATTATCATGGTCACTGGGTACACGGTCATCTGTAGTACCTTGACCGGTACCCTCAATCTCTATCACATCATCAGGCTTTTCAACCACAACGGTAGGCTTTGCAACTTCATCAAAAGTTTGGTCATCAATCTTATCATCACTAAAATCAGGACTGTCCACATCAACAGTTTTCATCACTGCACTAGCACCTTGATTATCATTCTTTCCGGATTCATCACCGGATTCCAACAACTGGACATCATCAGGCTCATCAATCAGTTCAAGAGTATGTTTATCTCTTTGTCTTTGCGGTTGAGTAGGAGGGACATCAACATCCTCATCACAGTCACTTTGCATAGGTGAATCGGATGGAGTAAATACAGGAGAGGCGGTTGAAGGAGGAGGTCTGGTAACTTTAGATTTCTTGGAGATTTGGATGGGACTAAGTGATAGATCCCTTTTCTTGGATTTTTCCCACTTAGATGAAGCGGGGAGTGCAGAGGGCTTCGATTTGAAAGATTTGGATGGAGCGGTCGGAGAGGACACGGTTGGTTTGGAGACCGTTAATTTTGAGAGAGGCGCGGTTGACTTGGTTTTAACTGGAGCGGTAGGAAGGATTTTGGATGGGAGTTTGACTGTTGAAGGGTCCTTGATAATGACCCCTATCAAAGGTTTGGGTTTGGGAGGAGCGGTCGAGGCACTAGCAATTCCTTTGCCTTTAATTCTTCTAGACACCTGTTCTTCCTCAGCTTCTTCATCATCCTCTTCATCCTGAACCGATGTGGATTTATCAGGAGCATCAAGTCCCAGAGCAATTCTTGCAGCCTTGGTGTAGTTTGGAGCAACATAGGGTTCCTTGGGATCACGGGTCAGATATTCTTGATACTGAGTATCACCAAATCGGTTACGGAAAGTGGAGCGCATGGTCTTGATATCAAAGACCTTAGATAAAGGGATAGTTACCTTGGCATCCTTGTCTTTTCCAATTGCTTTTCTAGTTTCAGGAATGAACTTGAAGATCATGGGGATAAACCTGGAGTTTTTCTTGTACTTGGTGGGGGCTTTTTCAGATAACTGCTTCTTGTAGTCATTGATGTGATCAACCAGTAGGTTATACAAGATTTGGGGCCATTTTCTTGCCCAGGTAAATTGCAGTTGCCAATTTCCATTGAGTGGTATTGAAGTTTCCATGGTTGCCACTCTTGCAAAGTAAACCGTGGCCAACCAGGTGACCAATATAGTACATTACCTCAGGAAAGGCCTTGCGGTAAGGCTTGCAAACATCAGAGGATCCAATCAATCTTATTGCCAACCCATCATATTCCTCATCAAATAAGGACGTGGGTGCATCAAAATCGATGTCAAGGCCAAGGGTAGCAGCAATGTCGGTGTAGTCAATTTCTACCTTCAGACCATATACTTCAGCTGCAATCCAATTTAGTGAATTATTTTGTTCATCTCTTCCCTTGACTTCTCTAGCAGTAGAGTAGAGTTCACCCACAGCGGCAAGGTAGTGACTGGTTTGATTCATTGTAAAATAATGGAGGATGCCTGAATTTTTCATTCGTTTGATTATGTGACGACCAATAGCATCATTCTGAATGTCCTCATAGTTGAGCACGCAACCTGGAATAAAATATTGTTCTTCCTGAAAAAAAATTGAGAAGTTAACACAAGTGCGGTCGACCAATGTGCGGTCGAATGACCAAATGATGCGGTCGATAGGCACACGGTAGACAGAGAAGATGGTTAACAAGAAAGTACTTGGAAACATTTCAATGAGATTTCTAGAACACGCACAAACACCGAAACACTATGTGTAGCCAAAAATTGAGAATCAAAAAGTGACTTTATCAAGAACATGAAAAGAACATCATAAGAACACCAATAACGCTATTCATGGCGAAAACCTAGAAAACGATTCTACGCATGAAAATCCATAAAAATTACATCTACAGGTGCATAAGAACCGATTACACTCAAAATCATCAACAATTTTACTATCAAAACATCATAATTACCAGAATATGAAAGGGCAAAGTGAACAAAAAAATTTAACAAAAGCTTCAACAAATCCATGGCATAGAGATATTATGATAAATGAAACACGAAACCGATCATGGAACTGACTTCGAAAAAGAGAATCGAACAAGAACTAACATTATCAACACCAAAACAACTCATACAATCGAGTACACAGTCAAGAATATGAAGGGGCTTGAACCCGAAAAAAAAAATCCAAAATGAGAGAGATTAGAGTCAAGAAATCATACCATGGTGTCTTCAGAGAGTAATTCTAGTGATTTCTTTGTTGATTTAGCAGGTTGAGAGGATTTGGGAGCCATTTATATAGAGAGAGTAATGAATGGCGAGAGTAGAGAGAGAGATGAACTGGGTTTGTAGAGAAGTAGAGAGAGACAGAGAGTAGAGAGAGAGAGTGGAGGGGGGGGGTTTCCTGAAAAAAGGAGTTTGCAGAGAGGTGGAGTTGAGGAGGTAGTGGAACCGTTTGTGTAGAGAAGTGGGAGGTTAACTCTGCAAAACTCAGGGATTTGACCAGAGATGTCCTTTCGCCATAAATGCATGGATAGTGACGGTGG
The DNA here is from genome assembly GCA_026119855.1 of Campanula takesimana. Lineage (NCBI taxonomy): Eukaryota > Viridiplantae > Streptophyta > Magnoliopsida > Asterales > Campanulaceae > Campanula > Campanula takesimana. The sequence goes on along the minus strand of JAOWBW010001077.1, from coordinate 116,750 downwards.
ACATAAATAGGGAATAAAATTAATTTCAAATGATTTGAATTAAAATAAAAATGAGGGAAAAGAGGAAAACAGAATTATCCTTTTGGATGACTAGAAAGATCCTAAAATTTGCTAAGTTAGAAACACTTACCTGGTCACCTAGCTTGTTGCGGTCAGGTGCTTGACCGTGATTTTTGCGGTCAAGATAGTAGGTCAATAAAAGCTTTTCTATAAAGCAGTGAACCAATGTCATCATTTTCTCAAGCGGTAGGCTTCTTTAAAGCCTTGAACAAATTTCATTTTTTCATGCCCACATTTATGCGGTTAACAAAGGTGCGGTCATTACACTTGGATGGGTCTTGATGCTTCGACCGTGAATACTTGATAGTCGACCGTGACTTACTTGGTTTTGGACTTAGATAAAACATAAGACATTAGCACAATCAAGATATATGGACAGTAATTATAGTTCTAGCATACCCATTTCTCCTCTAAGATACCTAAACCTTTTTTAATCAAGAGCCTTGGTGAGAATATATGTAATTTGATTGTCAGTACTCACATACTCTAGATGGATATTACCCTTTTCCACATGATCCTTGAGAAAGTGGTACTTGATATCAATGTGTTTGGTCTTTGAATGCATGACAGGATTATTGGAGACAGCAATGGTAGAGGTATTGTCACAATAGATTGGACAATTTTCTTCTTTGATTCCATAATCAACCAGTTGTTGCTTCATCCATAGGACTTGGCAGCAGCAGCTTCCAGCAGCTATATATTCAGCTTCTGTGGTAGATACAGAGACTGAGGCTTGTTTCTTTCTTGCCCATGAAACTAATCGATTTCCAAAGAAATGACAAGTTCCACTTGTGCTTTTCCTGTCTATTGTACATGCTGCATAATCTGCATCTGAGTAACCTATAAGATCAAAATTTGAATCTTTGGAATACCAAAGTCCAAGGTTAATAGTCCCAGATAGATATCGAATAATACGTTTAATAGCAATAAGATGTGCTTCTCGAGGATCAGCCAGATATCGAGCAGAAACACAAACACTAAACATGATATCTGGCCTACTAGCAGTTAAGTAAATAAGAGAGCCAATCATACCTCGGTACAAGGTTTGATCAACTTTTTTACCTTTCAAGTCTTTGTCTAACTTGTTACCAGCAGCCATAGGAGTGTCGTATGCTTTTGCATTTTCAAGTCCAAATTTCTTGATAAGATCCTTTGTGTACTTTGCTTGATTGAGAAAGATGCCTTCAGCACATTGTTTAATTTGTAGCCCAAGAAAAAATATCAATTCTCTCATTATGCTCTCTCAAATTTGCTTTTCATTAGCTTTTCAAATCGCTTACACAAAAATTCGTTAGTAGAACCAAAAATGATATCATCGACATTTATTTGAACGAGTAAAGTATGATCATGATATTTAGCAATGAATAGAGTTGTGTCGATCTTACCACGCTTAAAACCTTTCTCTAGGAGAAATTTAGATAGAGTATCATACCATGCTCGCGGAGCTTGTTTGAGTCCATATAAATATTTACGGAGTTTGTAGACATGATTTGGAAATTTGGGGTCTTCAAATACGGGCGGTTGAGCAGCAAAGACTGTTTCTTGAAGTTCACCGTTGAGGAACGCACTCTTCACATCCATTTGATATAACTTGAATCTTTTGAAAGAGGAATAAGCTAAAAATATCCTTATAGCTTCGAGTCTTGCAACGGGGGCAAATGTTTCATCATAATCAATGCCTTCTTCTTGTCTATATCCTTGTGAAACCAACCTAGATTTATTCCTTGTGATGCTTCCATTCTCATCTATCTTGTTTCTGAACACCCACTTTGTACCAATTACTCCTTGATCTTGTGGCCTTAGAACTAGGGTCCAAACTTTACATCTTTCAAATTGGTTGAGCTCTTCTTGCAAAGCAATAACCTAACTTGAGTCTTAGAGTGCTTCATCAAGTTTCTTGGGTTCAACTTGAGATATGAATGCAGTGAGTGCATCATAGTTTGATCTTCTTGTTCGAACACCAGAATGCAAATCACCAATGATATTCTGAATTGGGTGATCTCTGACCTCACGAACTCCTTGAGGTACATCTGGTTAAGTTGATGGTGGTTGTAAATCTTCTAGTGGTACATCATTTGCGCCATCCTAATCATATGTAATTTGAGGGATAGGTTCTTCCACATTTATGGGTGTTTCAACTTCAACTCCATTTGAGGTAGCAGCAGATGTGGTAGCTTCTGGTGATTCATGAGTGGTAGATGGAGGTGCAGTTGAGGTAGATGGGTTTCCTTGAGTTGATTGATTTTGTGGTTGAGTTGTACCTGTCTCATTAATCTCAACAAAATCATCAGCAACATTTGGAGCCATATGTGTCTCAAGGAGAGAATGTTCATCAAAAGTAACATGGACAGATTCAACTATCTTAAGAGTGGTTTTATTAAATACACGAAAAGCTTTTGAGTGTTTAGCATACCCAATAAATATACCTTCATCGACCTTAGGAGCAAACTTACTTCGATGTTCTTTACCGTTGTAAAGAATGTAACATTTGCAACCGAATATCTTGAAGTATGCTATGTTGGGGGTTCTTCCTCTCCAAAGTTCATAAGGAGTTTTGCTGTAGGTCTTGTTGATGAGGGATCTATTTTGAGTGAAGCATGCTGTGTTGACGGCTTCAGCCTAAAAATATTGAGGTAGCTTTGCTTCAGCAATCATTGTCTTTCCAGCCTCTATCAACATTCTGTTCTTCCTTTCCACTACACCGTTTTGTTGTGGAACTCCAGCAGCAGAAAAATTATGGTCAATACCATGGTCATCACAGTACTGAGCTACACCATTGTTCTTGAATTCTGTACCGTTGTCGGATCGAACACTAACAATGTCATCTTCCTTTTGTGTTTGGAGCTGTCTAAAGAGCGCGGTCAAAATGTCATAGCAATCATACTTTGAGATCATTATTTCAACCCACGTATATCTTGAATAATCATCTACCACAACTAAGGTATATCTATTTCCACCAATACTTGAGGTAGACACATGTCCAAACAAATCCATATGTAGCAGCTGCAAACATCTTAAAGTTGAAGGTGTCGTCTTGCTGGAGAAAGACGATTTTGGTTGTTTGCCTAGTTGACATGCTGTGCACTTTTCATCGTGGTGATCAGCTACTTTTGGTAGACCACGAACTAGATTTTCGCTTCCAATCTTGGAGAGATACTTGAAGTTTAAGTGAATTAGTCTTTTATGCCAAAGCCAACTATTTTAGCTAACATTCTTTGCTACAAAACAGAGATTAGAGAAATGCAAGATGAATTGAAATCAACAACATAAACATTTTTCTTACGAATCCCTTTGAGCAAAGTGACGCCGGATGTGCCATCTTCGATGAGACAGAAATTTGAGGTGAAGTGGCATTACAATCCTTTGTCGCAGAATTGAGATATTGAGAGTAGATTGTGTTGTAGCCCAATAACTAGAGAGACTTCTTGGATGGCAATTTTTCCTTTTCGAATGACTCCATATCCTACAGTCTTTCCTTGGTTATTATCTCCAAAGGTTACTGATGGCCCTTTTTCTTCACGAACATCTTCCAATAAGTTGATATCTCCGGTCATGTGTCTTGAACAGCCACTATCGAGATACCATAGACTTGACTTATCCTTGGAATGTCCACCCATTAAGCAGAGGACCTATAAAATAAACATTTAAGAACGAGGTCCCCTTTTTATTCTTTTGGGTTCAAAGGGTTAGCAACTTTTGACAACCCACACTTGCCTCACAGAAGGAGGGTTACTCTTTCTGGGATTGGGTGTGAATCTCAAAAGACATTCAGCAGCATTGTGACCATAACCATCACACACAGAATAATGGTGGAAGCCACCCAACTGAGGATTAACAAACTTCGTTGTGGTCTTGAGCACAACATCGTCAACTGGTATGGAAGATCTCCCTTGAACAAAGTTCAATTTCTTGAACTTGACCGCTTTTCCCTTGTTTGCTGTCGACATACCACGGAAGGCTACTCGACCGTGACTAGAGGAGGAGGCATGGTCGTGTCCAGGTACCTTACTAGAGTCTTCCTCTACGGTAGGATCTTCCATGGCTTTTTCTTTCAACTTTAAAGCCTTGCTAGTTTGTTTCTTAGGGTAGACATAATGGAACTCTAGTTTCTTCTTTGGTTCTTGTCCTTTACCCTTAGATCCTTGATGTTTAGCTTTTGACCCTTCCAATGTTTCCTTGGTAAATTTCTCATCTCTTTCACAACAAGATGCACATTTAAAGTTGCCACTAGTTTGAAATCCCAAGCCTTCCTTATCACCACTAGGCTTTTGGGATTCTAGAATTTGTTCCATAGTGACACGAGAATTGGTCCACTCATTAGTGATCCTTTTGAGATCATTTATCTCAGCAGCCAATTCTTCATTTTTAACTTTAAATATGGCATTTTGTTCTTCTAAGAAACGGTTTCGATCAGTAAGAGGAGTCATGCTCTTGATCTGTTCCTTAAGGAGGGTGAGTTCAGATCTTAATAGAGCTTTCTCCGTCTTAAGCTGGGAAATTTCTTCAGTTGAAAGTGCTAAAGCTTCCTTCATGCCAGAAAACTTACTAATTACCTGTTCAGCTTTTGCAAACATCTTTTCTTGTTCATCAGGGGAAATGTCAAACTTGACTTGAGGAGTGGTAAACAGAACTTCCTTCACTTTGGGGTTTAGTAGAGCCTTCTTTGCTGCACTTACATCATATCTTGAAAACAGAAGATCACCATTCCTTTGCACTGGAGTTAGGAATCCTTTATCAGCAAGTTCATCAGCCGTATAGCTCTTCCATTTGGGTTTCATATTGGGTGAGAATTGATTATCATCCTCATCATCGGAATGAACGACCAAACAAATGTGACCCTCTTCAGAGTCCGCATCGCTTTCATCAGAATCTGACTCTATCCAAGTAGCTAACTCTTTTGAGGTAGAGTCTTCTGTTGGTAGTGGTGCCCTAGGCACGTTTAATAAACGTTGTAATTGTTATCATTTATTTCATATCAATAAAGAGATGTTTTGATTATTATTATTGTTCATGTTTACTTATAATAATCTCCGTCCCTAGTACTTGTTAAGCACTAGTATAAAGGCTAAATGATCATGCGATGATCATGTTAGATTTATGGGTACTTGTTTGGAACAAGGTACTGGACATGACCCGCTGTATGAGATTTATGTCATGGTCCATGTCAAACATATATCTCATATTAGTTATGTCATTTGAATCCTTAGACATGAAGTTATTATAGTCTTCCACTTGATGAACATTATGTTTGACATATTCAAACGCTACCTTTAACCGGGAAGTTATAAAGGGTATGATTGGCATAATCGGATTCACGTTGGGAAGAATAATAAGCTAAATGGATTTGTCCCTCCACGGAGAGATGTCAAGCTTGGGCCCCTCGAAGGAATGATGTTGATGAAATGTTCGGCCGGACTCAAATGGATTGATTGGATCAATAGCATTTCGATTATCAACATATTCGGAATCGAGAAAGTATTGAACAAAACAAGTTGACTGTTTGACCATGACTTGTGTTCAATGACGTCGAGGACAAAGGGATTATGACATATTCTAAAGGAATGCGAACTTGTATCTAGTTATACTATTTGGGTAGATATGACGGTTTGCTAGAACCTAATCATATCTTATGGTTTCATGTTTGAACCCATTGCCAACTTAGTATAATCCTAGAGGGTCACACACAATAGAACGAATCTTTAAAAGGACTACATTGGAATTTTGGAAATTCTGGACATTCTGGGGAAGTGGGCGACCGCACATAATGGACTGGGCGGCCGCACAATTATCTCAGTTTTGTACCAGTTTTGCTTCAGATAGTTGTGCGACCGCACAGTGCATTCTGGGCGGCCGCACAGTACTGTCGGGTGGCAGATTCCTAATTTGATTAGGAAACGAATTTTGGACGGATTTTGACACAAGTTTCCTATTTGGAATAGGTCATACTTGTGTATAAAAGACCAAATTCGGCCAGCACTCTAAGCTAATGATTTTGTGAGTCTCAAAGAGTTTGAGAGAGGGTTTATTTTGTTCTAAGACATTCTTGGTTGAAGAACAAAATAATACACAAAATAAATTCCATATAGTTATTTTGATTGTGAAAAAGTGTTTCACAATTTGGTCTAGCAACCAAGATCAAATAAGCTCCTTTGATATTCGTTCGAAGTGTGGATACCGCTAGAGGGTGAAAATCATCATCTTCAAAGTTCGTGTTCAAGCTTTGTGATCGTGATCAAGTCTTCAAACCTCCACCAAAGACCAAGAGAATTTGATAACAATCAAGGGTTAGTTTATTCCTTTATTCTTATGTTGTATTTGATTTAATCATATGAACGGATCCATGGCTTTGGGTTTCAAAATTTTAAATGCTAAATTCCGCTGCGCATGTATCTACGAAACCCAACAGTGGTATCAGAGCCCCGTTCATGTTGATTAAATCAATACTTGGATCATGTTATATGTATATAAATTGTTTATGTGCCTTGCATGATATGAATATTGGAATATATGACGTTTATGTGTTATGTGATTTTATGTGGTTTATTGTTTTGCAACTTTAATCGCACGATTCAATCGCAATAAATAAATTATGATGGATTCAGAATTGTTGATTATTAATTTTTGATTGGATCAAAGTTTTAATAATCGGGGAAAAACGATTTTAAGACAAAATTTTCGAACTTTGAAAATTCTGCACATTCTGATGGCACTGGGCGACCGCACAAAACGCCTTGGGCGGCGGCACAGTGTTGGGCGACCGCACAAGGGTTTTTGGGCGGCCGCACAAGGGGATCAGAAGGTCTGATTTTGGTCAAAAACAGAATCTGGAATTTTTCGAAAAATTCAACAAAACCAGTAACAGAACCAGTCCAGACTTGCTGATCTGGAATGGGTTTTGGGTAGTTGGTTTGTGTGTGGATTTTGGGGTTTGATTTTCCTATTTGTTTTAGTCTTGTGATTCTAAGATTGGTTCAAGGTTTGGATGGCTAATCTGCGTTCATCGAGATTGTGTTTCCCAAACTTGATCGCAATCAAAGTTTCAAAGATAAAACGAAGTTAGAATTATGAAGAGTTCATAATTGCTAAAATTGAGAAACAAAGTTCTTGATTCAATGATTGGAGATCCATGTGGAATTGTGAATGCAATTGGCCTACGTTCATCGAGACCATCTATTGCTTAGTTTCGGCCACATGGACTACTTTCTTGAATTAGTGCGGGATTGTGGTTGCCTGATGGCTTAGTTCGACCGCACTTCTTGTTGTCTTGATTTGGAGATAATAACCAAAGTTGAAATAGTCTCATCCTCATAATTATAGAGAAACCAATGACACATAAATACCATGCTTAAATTAATGGAGATTAATTTAGTGGCTAAACTTGATGTGTAACATGTTTATATTATGTGCTCATAAATGTGTTACATGCTATATGTGATGAACCTTCAAAGAAAGTTTTAAGTCCTTTTGCCATGCCATGATTAAAACACTTGTTTATACATGAGTAATTTTATGTGGGCTCGCCAAAGCGAGGTGCATTGACTTTATTCATGTTTGAGCAAGATGAGTGAATAAGAGTTTCCTATGCGTTTAAAATGGTTGGACTTAATTAAGCGTCAAAACAGTTTTGGGCTTAAGGCAAAGATGAGATTTAACATGCTTTTTGAAATTGGATTTCTTAAAGAATCTCATGAAAAGAACTGAGAGTCATATGAGATATGATTGACAAGAGTTGTCTACCTAATTGATTTAATTTTGAGCGGTGCGCCAAAGCGTACTCAAAATTAGATTAAAGCGGGATCTCAACCCATTTAAATTATACTATACATTGGATGTTTAAAGAAGGTTGTATAATTTGGTGGGAGTATTTTGTTTTAAAATACATTATTTATCTCTTTAATGAAAACCGGTACTTATTAAATTTTGGAAATTTTTGCATATTTGTAGATAATGACTAATAACACTCAATCAATGTCGTTGCGATCGATCCTTGAGAAGGATAAGCTCGAAGAGAATGGTACCAACTTTATGGATTGGATCCGTAGCATAAGAATCGTTCTTAGGCAAGAAGATAAGTTGTACATTCTCGATGGGCCTCTCCCTGCTGAACCACCGCCTACTGCCCCTAGGGCAGAAAGAGACAATTACAAGAAACATCGTAATGATTCTAGAGATGTAAGTTGTCTCATGCTTGCTGCTATGTGTTCAAAACTCCAACAAAGTTTGGAACATTTGGAAGCCTATGAGATAGGCGTGGAGTTGAGAACCATGTTTCAAGAGCAAGCTAGGCAAGAGAGGTACAAGACCATTGTTGCATTCACTACTAGTAAAATGAATGAAGGGCAACAAGTGAGTCCTCACTTTCTTAAAATGAAAGGTTATGTAGAGCACCTTGAGAAACTTGGCTATCCAATCCCATTGGAGCTAGCCACGGATCTCATTCTTAATTTATTGCCTAAAAGTTATAATCAGTTCGTAATGAATTATAACATGCATGGAATGGATAAGAATCTCTCTGAGTTGCATGGGATGCTCAAAACTGCAGAGATGAAAATTGTGGAGAAAGGTTCTCCCATGCTCTTGGTTCATGGTGGGAAGAAGGCTAGTGCCAAAGGAAAGGGTAAGAAAGTTGTCAAACCCAAAATAAGCAAGGCAAAGGTTGCCAAGGCTTCTGAGGCAAAACCTGATTCACAAAAGGATGCAATATGTTTCCATTGTCAAGAATTGGTCATTGGAAACGTAATTGCAAGGCTTTCTTGGAAGAGCAAAAGAAGAAGAAGAGCAGCAAGGCTGCGTCGACTTCAGGTATCTATATGATAGATATTCTCCTTTCTACCACTGATTCTTGGGTATTGGATACCGGATGTGGTTCTCACATTTGTCTAAATGTGCAGGGATTAAAGAATAGGAGACTGCTTAAAGAAGGTGAAGTAGATCTACGTGTGGGGAATGGAGCAAGAGTTGCTGCATTAGCCGTAGGGACTTATGAAGTCACTTTACCTTCCGGATTAATTCTTGTTTTGAACAATTGTTATTATGTTCCGGATTTAAGCAGAAATATTATTTCAATTTCTTGTTTGGATAATGAAGGTTTTAAGTTTCTTATTGAGAATAAGAAATTTTCTATTTATTTAAATGATGTGCTTTATGGTATTGCTAATTCATTTAATGGCCTTTATATCTTGGATGTCAAGAATGAAAATAATGTCTATCATGTAAATAAGAAATCTAAACCTAATGATGTAAATCATACTTATTTGTGGCATTGCCGTCTCGGTCATATTAATGAGAAGCGTATCTCAAAACTCCATGGGGACGGACTTTTGGGTTCATGTGATTTAGAGTCATATGATACTTGTGAGTCGTGTCTTCTTGGAAAAATGACTAAGACACCTTTTACCAAGTTGGGTGAAAGGGCAAGCGACTTATTGGGGTTGATACATTCCGATGTATGCGGACCATTAAGTAGCAATGCTAGGGGAGGATTTCAATACTTCATAACCTTCACTGATGATTATAGTAGATTTGGGTATGTTTACCTAATGAAACATAAAAGTGAAGCATTCGAGATATTTAGAATATTTCAAAATGAAGTAGAAAAACAACTTGGCAAAAGTATAAAGGCACTTCGATCAGATCGAGGTGGAGAATACTTGAGTCAAGAATTTGATGATCATCTAAAGAATTGTGGAATAGTTTCACAATTGACTCCACCCTGAACACCACAATGGAATGGTGTGTCCGAGAGGAGGAATCGGACTTTGTTAGACATGGTTCGATCAATGATGAGTCAAGTTGATCTTCCAATATCCTTTTGGGGTTACGCTCTAGAAACCGCTGCTTTCACACTAAATCGTGTTCCAACTAAATCGGTTCAAAAGACTCCATATGAGATGTGGAGCGGAAAGAAGCCTTGTCTATCTTTCATGAAGATTTGGGGTTGTGAAGTTTTTGTCAAAAGACTTATCTCAGACAAACTTGCACACAAATCTGATAAATGTATTTTCGTGGGATATCCTAAGGAAACTAAAGGATATTACTTTTACAACCGAGAGGACAACAAAGTGTTTGTTGCCCGAACTGGTGTCTTTCTAGAGAAAGAGTTTCTCTCCAAAGAAATCAGTGGGAGTAAAATAAATCTTGAAGAAATTCGAGACCCAGAAAATAACATTGAACCAATAGTGGAACAAGAACAAGAACCACAAGGAGTTGTGGAACCTGTTCAAAATACACAAGCATCTCGCAGATCTTGTAGGTTACGATCCGAGCCCGAGAGATATGGATTTCTCGTAACGGATAGTAATGAGGTAGAAATCATTGAGAATGATGAACCGTCAACCTACCAAGAGGCGATGTCTTCTCCTGATTCGGACAAGTGGCTTGGAGCTATGGAATCCGAATTGCAATCCATGCAAGACAATCAAGTTTGGAATTTGATTGATGCGCCCGAAGGTGTAAAAACCATAGGATGCAAATGGGTCTTCAAGAAGAAGACTGACATGGATGGGAAGGTGCATACTTACAAAGCTAGGCTTGTAGTGAAGGGTTATAGGCAAGTTCATGGTATTGACTATGATGAGACCTTTTCACCCGTAGCAATGATCAAGTCTATAAGAATTTTGCTTGCCATTGCCGCATATCATGACTATGAAATATGGCAGATGGACGTCAAAACCGCTTTCCTGAATGGAAAACTCCAAGAGGATGTGTATATGACACAACCAGAAGGTTTTGAACAAGATTCTAAGGTATGCAAATTGTAAAGATCCATCTATGGATTGAAGCAAGCTTAAAGGAGTTGGAATCTCCGTTTTGATGAATCGGTCAAAGAGTTTGGTTTCATCAAGAACGAAGATGAGCCTTGTGTATACAAGAAGATTAGTGGGAGCATAGTGCTATTCCTTATTTTATATGTGGATGACATATTGCTCATTGGAAACGACATTCCTACACTTCAGTCTGTGAAGACTTGGTTAGGAAAGTGCTTCGCAATGAAAGATATGGGTGAAGCCGCATATATACTTGGCATTAAGATCTATAGAGATAGATCAAGGAGGCTACTTGGTTTAAGCCAAAGTACATACATTGACAAGGTCATTAGAAGATTCCGTATGGAAAATTCTAAGAGAGGCGCCTTGCCCGTGTTACATGGAGTTTCTCTAAGCAAGACTCAATGTCCTAAGACAAACGATGAGCGTGAGAAAATGAATGATGTTCCATATGCTTCGGCAATTGGGTCCATCATGTATGCCATGATTTGTACTAGGCCGGATGTATCCTATGCTTTGAGCATGACAAGTAGATACCAATCCGACCCTGGCGAAAATCACTGGATAGCTGTAAAAGCGATTCTTAAGTACTTGAGAAGAACTAAAGACTCGTTTTTGGTCTATGGAGGAATGGCAGATGATCTCGTTGTAAATGCTTACACGGATGCAAGCTTCCAAACCGACAAAGATGATAGCCGATCGCAATCGGGTTTTGTGTTTATGTTAAATGGTGGAGCTGTAAGCTGGAAGAGTTCCAAGCAAAGTACAACCGCTGATTCTACAACAGAAGCTGAGTATATTGCTGCATCGGATGCTGCAAAAGAAGCTGTTTGGATTAAGAAGTTCATAACTGAACTTGAAGTGGTTCCTAGCATTGCTAATCCAATAGACCTTTATTGCGATAATAATGGTGCTATTCAAGCAAAGGAACCAAGAGCACATCAGAAATCCAAACACATACTTAGGCGTTTTCATATCATTCGAGAGATCGTTGATAGGGGAGACGTAAATATATGCAGAGTACCTACTGATGACAATGTTGCGGACCCGCTGACAAAGGGACTTCCACAAGCTAAACATGATGGTCATGTTAGGTCCATGGGTATTAAATACATGGGAGATTGGGCCTAGGGCAAGTGGGAGATTGTTGGTAGTGGTGCCCTTGGCACGTTTAATAAACGTTGTAATTGTTATCATTTATTTCATATCAATAAAGAGATGTTTTGATTATTATTATTGTTCATGTTTACTTATAATAATCTCCGTCCCTAGTACTTGTTAATCACTAGTATAAAGGCTAAATGATCATGCGATGATCATGTTAGATTTATGGGTACTTGTTTGGAACAAGGTACTGGACATGACCCGCTGTATGAGATTTATGTCATGGTCCATGTCAAACATATATCTCATATTAGTTATGTCATTTGAATCCTTAGACATGAAGTTATTATAGTCTTCCACTTGATGAACATTATGTTTGACATATTCAAACGCTACCTTTAACCGGGAAGTTATAAAGGGTATGATTGGCATAATCGGATTCACGTTGGGAAGAATAATAAGCTAAATGGATTTGTCCCTCCACAGAGAGATGTCAAGCTTGGGCCCCTCGAAGGAATGATGTTGATGAAATGTTCGGCCGGACTCAAATGGATTGATTGGATCAATAGCATTTGGATTATCAACATATTCGGAATCGAGAAAGTATTGAACAAAACAAGTTGACTGTTTGACCATGACTTGTGTTCAATGACGTCGAGGACAAAGGGATTATGACATATTCTAAAGGAATGCGAACTTGTATCTAGTTATACTATTTGGGTAGATATGACGGTTTGCTAGAACCTAATCATATCTTATGGTTTCATGTTTGAACCCATTGCCAACTTAGTATAATCCTAGAGGGTCACACACAATAGAACGAATCTTTAAAAGGACTACATTGGAATTTTGGAAATTCTGGACATTCTGGGGAAGTGGGCGACCGCACATAATGGACTGGGCGGCCGCACAATTATCTCAGTTTTGTACCAGTTTTGCTTCAGATAGTTGTGCGACCGCACAGTGCATTCTGGGCGGCCGCACAGTACTGTCGGGTGGCAGATTCCCAATTTGATTAGGAAACGAATTTTGGACGGATTTTGACACAAGTTTCCTATTTGGAATAGGTCATACTTGTGTATAAAAGACCAAATTCGGCCAGCACTCTAAGCTAATGATTTTGTGAGTCTCAAAGAGTTTGAGAGAGGGTTTATTTTGTTCTAAGACATTCTTGGTTGAAGAACAAAATAATACACAAAATAAATTCCATATAGTTCTTTTGATTGTGAAAAAGTGTTTCACAATTTGGTCTAGCAACCAAGATCAAAGAAGCTCCTTTGATATTCGTTCAAAGTGTGGATACCGCTAGAGGGTGAAAATCATCATCTTCAAAGTTCGTGTTCAAGCTTTGTGATCGTGATCAAGTCTTCAAACCTCCACCAAAGACCAAGAGAATTTGATAGCCATCAAGGGTTAGTTTATTCCTTTATTCTTATGTTGTATTTGATTTAATCATATGAACGGATCCATGGCTTTGGGTTTCAAAATTTTAAACGCTAAATTCCGCTGCGCATGTATCTACGAAACCCAACAGCTTCTTCAGCCATCATTCCCTTTTGCTTAGCATACCTTGGAGCGAAGTTGATTTTCTTCTTCATATACTCAAATTTGGGAGTTGGACATTCTGATGCGAAGTGACCTGGTTTCCTGCAATTAAAACACACAAGATCTTCTTTCTTCTTGGAGAAGTTGAATTTCTCTTTCTTCTTTGAAGGGCTGCTCCTTGAAAATATTGATGGAGCTTTGCTTGTTGATCCGGGTCTTGCTGTCTTTCTGAATTTTTGGAATCTTTTAACGAACATAGCAAAATCATCATCGTCCATATCAAGTAACTCTGATGTGGAGATTCTTGGATCTTCTTCTTCGATCACTTCTTCCTTTTGTGCAACCAACGACAAACTCTTTGTGTTTCCTTCCATCTCTTCAATGTTGTGGAGCTTGATATCAAAAACTTTGAGGTTGGCATAGAGGCTTCTGAGTGACATATCATCCAATATCCTGGTATCTTCAAGAGTGTTTCCTTTGTGAAGATATTGAGAACCAAGAGCGGCTAGAAAATTTACATTGATTTCTTTCTTAGTAAGCTTCTTTCCAAGTGCTGTATAAGTACTCACGATCTCACAATAACGATCATAAGTGGCTCTTAGTGATTCACCAAGGATCTTAGCAAAGTTGTTGAATCTTCGTTGAATTGCAAACTTTTTGCTTTCCTTGCAAGCTTGATCTCCTTCGATGTAATCTTCAATTGCATCCCAACGTTCTTTTGAAGTAGCACATTCCATGATTTGTCGAAGCTGAGATGTACTTAAAGTACTTAGGAGTATGCTCTTTGCTTTCACATCCATTCCAACCAATCTTTTCTCTTCATCGGTCCATTCAGCTTTTGGTTTCTTGATTGATGGTACGTCTGCATTGGTTTCTGGATTCGGATTAGCTTTCATTGGGAAGTATAGTCCAATGGTAAGACAATCACCAAGTTGCTCGTCCATAGAGTAGAACTGAGTTAGAATGATGTGCTTCCATACGTCAAAGTTATCTTCGTCGAACGCTGGAATGTGAGTGAAGTTAACTGTTGCCATAGTTTTCTGACTTGCCATTTTGAATCGGCACCTAAGCTGTTAAGCATGAAAAACAGAAGTTTTATGAAGGTGTTTGCTCTGATACCACTTGTTGGTCCCAAAGACACAACAAGGGTATAAAAAGAGGCTAGGGGGGGGGGGGTGAATAGCCTATTTAAAATTTCAACATTTTTTCAAAATTCAACCAAGTGCTTACAATCTTGAATTTGCGGTCAAGTAAAAACCACACGGTCAAGGTGTAATATGCACAGCAGAAGTTTTTGATGGAAATAAGGTAGAGTTGGTTTTGACTAAAAACTCCAAGGAACACCAGTACTCACGGTTAACCAGGTTACGGTCAAGTGAGTCCTGTCAAGGAAGGGGTCCGGTCAAGAGACTTGCGGTCAAGAGATGGTTGAGAGATTGAAAGTTGTTGTCTTAAAGTTTTGGCAAAAGATAAGTTAGTCAGATTTTAACTTAGGCAATATGGAGAACATACAAACACAATTCACGACAATTCATAAATCTGAAAGATCAAACAATTAAATGATAAACAAGATTAATATGAACAATAAAGAACAAGATGAACAATACTTGAAAATAAATTTGCAGAAAGCAAAGATCAGTAAGAAAATGACACAAGTATTTGGAAAGGTTCGATCTGTTAAAAGATCTACGTCCTTTATCAAGATGGTCAGTCTTGGATTTTGAATGGAGGTATATATTGATTCTTGTGTGTATAGATTACAGAGATGAAGTATTGAATCAACACCTACTTTCTATGAAGAACAAATCCAAGACTTAGACCAGTGTATCCCTTTTGATTAAATTTATGTGATTGATCAATTGGGGTGAGTGTGTGTGTAAGAATCTAAAGCTCTTTGAAATCTATATGATTTAGAGCCTAAAGAATCTTGTGTGATACAAGTCTTGAGATGACTTGAATGTTGCTGGAAATCTTTGAAGGTTTTGAAGGTGAGCACTTGAAGATTCAAAGGATTCTGAAAATCTTGAGTATGATCTTCAATCACCAAGTATTTCAACAGCAATTTCTCTCTTTGAATCTCAGCAATGTTCAATGAAGAACTCAAGGGCTATTTATACCCTTGAATGAGATAATAGCTGTTGGAATTTCTTGGGGTCCAAGTTGAAGGACAATGAGCTGTTGAATTCTGATTGGAGCTCATTCTGAGTTGTCCCTTTTTGGAGATAAGAGGTGGTCCCACTTAGATGAATTCAAATTTGAATTACTTGGGGTCCAAGTCAAGTTCTGCAACGTTCTAAACTAACCATAGTTATGGACAAGAGTCAGATCATGGTTAAGTTTGAACAAACTTGGATTACTTGGACACATTCATTTCTTGCGGTCGAGGACTTACGGTTAAGAGCTTTCCGGTCGAGAGGTCTTCCACGGTCAAGTGAATTACCATGGTCAAAGTGAGCTCGCACGGTCGAGGACTTGACCACTAATTTTCCAGACTTAGAAAATTTTAAGCCTATCAAACTAAAGCCTATACTATCAAAGTGGACTATTCTAAAAATGAAGTTTAACATTTTTTACAATATATCCTAAAGTCCACAAAAGATAAAATTAGGTTATGGGATCAATCAAATCTAGGTAATAGGAGTGGTTTATAATAAGCATACCCAACAGTTACATATAAGTAACACGTTTGTTACATTTAGTTATAGTAACTGTTAGGAATTTAGTGGTATCCCGTTGCAATCTAGATCAAGAACACAATAAACTCACAAGCACAATTATGAGAGAATTACACACACAAGAACACAAGAATTATTTACCCGGTTCGTTCAACACATGAACTACGTCCGAGGGCAATTGCCAAGCCAATATATTATTAAACACCTTTTAATATGTTGCTACAATGTGTTCTAGGTCATATCTATGCTTATATAGCAGTACAAGGAATCCCTATGTCGATTTGGTAGAGATTGTATCAAAATAGGAAACAAATAATTTCTGGCCGACAGACCAAGCGTTCGCCTGGAGACCACCGAGCGCCCGCTTACTCCCTTTTTTCAGAAACTGATTCCCGCTGTCAAGACTGGGTGCCCGCCTGGTATGGACCAGGCGCCCGCCTGCTTCTCCGCCCAAGAATTCTCCTCTGTTTTGAACTCCTTCTTGATCTCACCAACTCCTATGACTTAGACTCCTTCGTTTCCTCGTAGTTTAGGACTCCAATCCCAACAATCTCCCACCTGGAGACTAAACTCATAAGCACAGAGACACCCATCAACTCCCACCACGGAATGAACACCTTCGAACACATTTTACTCCCATATTGACTTGAAATTACCGAGCCTCCTGCTCAAGTAATAAGGCGAGTTGAAACCAAGCGACGTTTCAACCCCTCTGTGTTAGATTGTTCTTGCCTCCCCAAATCAGTTTCTACCTTGATTTCTCCCCGCAAGTCTAACTTCGCCTTCTCCCTCCAGACCCACCTTCCTTACAAGCTTCCCCTTGAAAATTGGACATACCTTGTTTCTTGAATCGTCTTTTCTTGGTCTGAACACGCTTTCTGTTAGGGTACTCGGACTTCCAAACCACGTTGATCAACTTTGTGTCCCTCTCCCCCCTAACATACCGTTTCTTGATGTCTCTCCTTTCTACACCAATAGGCCGGTTCTTTAGCCTCTTGCTCCCACCCGAGCGAACATCGACATTGTAGGTAGAGTACAACATCTTCTCCTTGACCCCATGAGCTATCACCTTAGCTTCTTTTTGTTGGGTTTCGGAGTAACATGCGCAGCGGAATTTTCACGTTTAAAATTTAATGAAACCCAAAGCCCATAGATCCATTCATATAATTAAGTCAAATACAATATGATGAATACTATAATACTAAGCCTTGATGCCTTTGATTTTGCAACCTTGAATTCGATGGAGGCTTGAAACCTTGATCACGAACATAGCAAGAATCACGAACTTTTAAGATGATAAGTTTCACCCTCTAGCGGTATCCACACCACGAACGAATATCAAGAACACTTGATCTTGGTTGCTAGACCAAATCATGAAACACGCTTTCATGATGTATAGAACTTATATGGAATTATTGTGGGTGTGATATTCTTGTTCTTCAATCTAGGGATTTCTTAGAACAAGAAAACCATCCTCTCAAACCCTTGGAGGCAATCAATAATGATACAATATCAATTAGGTTAATACCTAATAAAGAGAGGTGTATTTAAACTCAAAAGTCCTAAACCCATTAGGAAATTTAGTCCAAATCCCGTCAAAAATCGAATTAGGAAAAACCAGGCCCGAAATTCACTAGACCCGATCGGGTATAGGAAGTAGCCCGGTCGGGTCAAGGAAGTAGCCCGGTCGGGTCAAGGAAGTTGCCCGGTCGGGTCCTTTGTCTGCTGGAACCAATATCCTGTTTTTCTTAAATTCAATTTTTCGCTCTTTTACGGAATTCCAATTCTAGCCCTTTTGTAAATTCGTTCTTTTGTGTGTGACCCTCTAGGATTACACTATGTTGGCAATGGATTCAAACATGAAGCCATAAGATCTGATTAGGTTCTAGAAAACCTTCATACCTACCCAAATAGTGTAACTAGATACAAGTTCGCATTCCTTTTAGAACATGTCACAATCCTTTTGTCCACGATGTCATTGAACACAAGTCATGGTCAACAAGTCAACTTGCATTGTTCAACACTTTTCTCGATCCCGAATATGTTGATAATCTAAATGACATCGATCCAATCAATTCACTTGAGTTTGACCAAACATTTCATCAACAACCTTCCTACGAGGGGCCCAAGCTTGACATCTCTCCGAAGAGGGACAAATCCATTTAGCGTATTATTCTTCCCTACGTGAATCCGATTATGCCAATCATACCCTTTATAACTACCTGGTTAAAGGTAGCGTTTGAATATGTCAAACATAATCTTCATCAATTGGAAGACTATAATAACTTCATGTCTAAGGATTCAAATGACATAACTAATATGAAATTTATATATGACATTGACCATGACATAAAGCTCATACCGCGGGTCATGTCCAGTACCTTGTTCCAAACAAGTACCCATAAATTTAACATGATCATCCCATGATCATTTAGCCTTTATACTAGTGCTTAACAAGCTCTAGGGACAGAGATTATTATAAGCAAACATGAGCAACAATAATAATCTTAACATCTCTTTATAATCATGAATAAAATGATAACTTATACAACGTTTAACAAACGTGCCTAGGACACTAACACCAACACTTTTGTGACTTCCCAAGACCCACCCATGAAGGTTACACCATACCCTTCATCATCAAGTTGTCCAACGGAAATCACCCTCCTCCTCAAATCTGGAACATGCATCATATCGTGCAATTGTAAAACAGCCCCATTAGGTGTCTTCATCATCATATCCCCCTTACCTTTGATCTTCAATGGTTGATCATCACCAAGATAAACAACCCCAAAATCTCCCGGTTTGTACCGCTTCATTGATTCTGCATCCCCACTAGCATGACAAGAAGCTCCAGAATCCAACACCTAATCTTCACCCGACTGCTCCTCTTCTAGGATTAATACATCCTCATCCACCATGTGTGCATCACCATCCTTATCCGTACAGTCATAACTAATATGACCTAGCGCGCCACAATTGTAGCACTTGACCGATTTAATTTTCCCCTTTTTCGGTCCTCCCTTTCCCCTAGTTCTCTCCACCCTAAGTGCAGCCCCATCTGCGGAATATTCCCCCTTTTTCTCTTTCCTTCTCAATTCCTCTTGAAGGAGGAGATCTCTAACTTCCGTATTCACCAATAGTGCCTTCGACGTACTAATCGTTATGACAGTAACCTCCCAACTATATGGCAACGATTTTAGAAGAAAGCATGCTAGCACTTCATCAGAGAAAGTAATATCGACACTTTTTAATTGGTCCACCATACCTTTAAAACTTCCGATATGACTCGCTGCTGTCTGCCCCTCTGACATCTTCGCATTCGCAAACCTCTTTATCAAATGCACCTTATTGATATTAGACGGTTTCTCATACATGTCTCTAGGTATCCAATACCCATGGACCTAACATGACCATCATGTTTAGCTTGTGGAAGTCCATTTGTTAGCGTCTCTGCAACGTTATCATTAGTTGGTACTTTGCATATATATTTACGTCTCCCTTATCAATGATTTCTCGAATGATAAGAAAACGCCTAAGTATATGTTTGGATTTAGGATGTGCCCTTGGTTCCTTTGCTTGATCAATAGCACCACTATTATTACTAACAAGGTCTATTGGTTTTAGCAATACTAAGAACCATCTCAAGTTCACCAATGAACTTCTTAATCCAAACTACTTCCTTTGCAGCATCCAATACGGCAATAAACTTAGATTTAATTTGTAGAATTAACTGTACTCTGCTTGGAACTATTCCAACTTACAGTTATTTAACACAAAACTCGATTGCGATTTTCTATCATCTTTGTCGGTTTGGAAGCATGCATTCGTGTACCCATTTACAACGAGATCATATTTCATTCTTCCATACATAGATCAAAAACGAATCTTTTAGTTCTTCTCAAGTACTTTAAGAATTGTTTTTGTAGCCATCCAGTGATTTTCACCGGGGTCGGATTGACATCTTCTCGTCATGCTCCAAGCATAAGATACATCTGGCCTAGTACCTATCACGGCATACACGATGGATCCATTTGCCGAAGCATATGGCATCTCACTCATTTTTTCATGCTCATCATTTGTCTTAGGACATTGAGTCTTGCTTAGAGAAACTCCATGCAATATTGACAACTGTCTTCTCTTAGAATTTTCTTGCGGAATCTTCTAATGACCTTGTCAATGTATGTACTTTGGCTTAAACCAATTAGCTTCCTTGATGACAAGGACATATGCGGTTTCTTCCATATCTTTCATTGAAGCACTTTCCTTCGTGTAGGAATGTCGTTTCCAATGAGTAATATGTCATCCACACATTTAAATAAGGAATAGTACTATGCTCCCACTAATCATCTTGTATATACAAGGTTCATCTTCGTTCTTGTTAAAACAAAACCATTTTGATTTATCAAAACGGAGATTCCAGCTCCCATAAGCTTGCTTTAATCCATCCAATGGATTTCTGCAACTTACATAATTTATTAGAATTTTCTTTGACTGTCAAAACCTTTAGGTTGTATCCAATACATCCTTAAGTTAGTTCCCGTTGAGGAACACTTGTTTTGACATCATTTTGTCAAATTTCATATTCCAAATATAAGCATGTGACTATGAGAATTCTAGTAAGTTTCTCGCTACCCATGTAAGTTTTCTCCAAGAAAACTCAATCTCATCCTTTGGTTTTTACACCTTAGGATAGAATGATCAAGTTCCAAACCTGATTATTACAATGGATTGCCTTTTAGACTTTATGACTCCAAGTCATTAATCTAAATGTGGAGCGGACATTGTACCTTCGATAGGTGGTAAACGTGTCATCTTTCAATGAACTTTAACTCAATACTTTCAAATATTTCTTGTTATAGATTGTATCATATCATGTATGCAAGTACTTTGTATAACTTGAACGGACTTTTCACGACTCCTTGTGAAAACTTGTTCAATTTCCATCTTAGGTTAAATTATATTTTCTAGGTCTCGAACCATTCGAGATATATTTTACTCCCACTGATTCTTTTAGAGATAAATGACTTATCAAGAAAAGCACCATCATAAGTAACAAACCATTTGTTTCTTATGAGTAAAACATTATCCTCAAGTTTCCTTAGGATATTCCATGAAAATATATTTGTTAGATTTAAATGTGAGTGTGTCCCAGACAGCTCCTTTCCAAAAGGTCTCACCATCTTAAATGTTTATGAAAGACAAACCAAGTTTTCTTTCACCATTTAACCTCTTTTGATCGAACTCAAATTAGTGTAGTTATAGCGGTTTGTAATACATAACCCCAAAATTAATAATGGAAGATCAATTTGACTTTATCATCTAATGAACCATATCTAATAAGGTTCTTGTACTTTCACGTAGACACATCATTTAGAATGGTGTTCTTAGTGAAGTTAATTGTGAAACTATTTCACAATTTTGACGATGACTGTCAAATTCTTGGTTTAATTGTTCATCATCTTGATCGAGTCAGAATCTTTGAATAATTTTACCTAGTCCAACCAAAATTCTCTTTTAGCATTGCTACTTAATGTACCATATGCATGGACATGTATTAGGTCAAGTAAGATATTAGCCTTTTACTGCTCATAGTGTAAGATGTCTTGGTCCAAGTAAATAAGATTTGCATAAATCATGTGATTCCAAATCATATGACTTAAAACTCCGTCCCATGGAATTTTAGATATGCATCTCTCATTTATTTGATCAAAACAATAATGCATAAAGAATTTGATTATTTATGTTATAATCCTCTGTTATTATTTCGTTTTTCAAGATTTAGGATATAAAATTTATTTATATGATAACACAATTAAGTAAATCATAATAAATAAAACACCTTTCTTATTCCAAATAAGAAATAAATATCCTTCATTATCTTATAACAAAATAATATTTTCTACTTCATAAGTAAAGTCACTTTACAAGTGTTCCACGAACAATGTTGCAACCATTGCATCATTACCATTCATAGATCAAACTTTACTATAAGTAGTCTTTCAATTTACGAATTATTGCGATATCGAATACCCAATAATTAAATTTAGAAATATTAATTTATAACATAAATATTTCCAAGCGGTAGTCCCACTACCATTCCTTTTATTGATCATCCAGAATTTTGACTACAATTCTAAATGGTCAATCCAATTGCCATTTTACTAAATTGCATCAATTAGAGTTATTATTTTAACCACAATTATTTCTTTTAAGTTTGACAAGTCTGTCTTACCTTTCCTTTGGCATTTGGCCTCCTTTCCACCATGAACCATGAGCATTGGAGAACATTTCTCCATCATCTTCATCTCCGCAGTTTTCAGCATATCATGCAACTCGGAGAGATTCTTATTCATTCCAAGCATGTTATAGTTCATCATGAAGTGATTATAACTTTTGGACAATGAATCAAGAATGAGATCCATGGCTTGCTCCAATCCAATTGGACAACCAAGTTTCTCAAGATGCTATATGTAGCCTTTATCTTAAGCATGTGAGGTTCCACTTATTGCCCTTTACTCCTTTTGCAAAAAGTGAATGCAATAATGGTTTTATACCTCTCTTGCTCAGATTGCTCTTTGAAACATGTAACTCAACTCCACGCCTATCCAATAGGCTTCCACAAGTTCCAAACTTCGTTGGAGTTTTGAGCACATAATCGCGAGCATGAGACAACTCATATGTTGGAACAATTTTCATAACCCCTGAATGCCACGCTCATTTCAAAATAAGATTGAGGAAAAAGATGAAGCGGAAGCGATTAAGAACAATTACATGTTGAATCCATATGAATGTTGTAGGGAGAAATGAAGAACAAGAAGAAGAATAAAATAGGGAGAGTGTTCTTCTAAGTGATAATGTCTCTTTTTCTCTCAAAGTCTTCTAACAATATGAAGATAAATTTAGATGAGAATGCAAGAATTCATTAGTCTCTAAGGGTTGATGGAACACCCTTTATATAGGAGACTTGGTGACATTTCACTTAGGGACCACACCCTTTCAAGATAAGTGATATTATATTACCCTTTTGCCCATCACAATTAGGTAATTATATATCCAGGAATTCTACACATTTCATTATAAACTATACTTTAAAATTAACATTATAATCATAATTTTATGAATGGAAGTCTAAATGATTTGTGTTGCAAGCCATGTCCCAACAATCTCCCACTTGGGTTGCAAAACAAAGTCCTTCCTTTAAATCATGAATATAACACAAATGACAACCATAATGTGCGCACTTTATTGTCATTTATAACAATCTCGTCCATTAGCCATACAAGTATAGGACTAAAGGGGCAGTCGTTGTAATTGATTCGCAACTAAACCCACAATAATCACGTATACAAATCCAACTAAATGACATAGATCAAAAGTATAGATGTGTAGCATGGAATCATAATGAATATATACATATTCTTCCAACTAGTCCAACTTAACCAAATAAGATAAAAAATAATAGAACAATTAATGAAGTACAATACAAAACTCCCACTAAATTAAATGTTATCAAATTGTTACACCCATATGAGCAACATGCTCGTGAAACACTAGAGATGATAACGTTTCATAAATGGATCCGTTAAATTATGGAGTTTGTTCTAATAAGTTGTATTTCTCTGTTCATTTTGTACTCTTTTCTTTATAACAAGATACTTTATGTCTAAATCCATAAACCTTTTGTTAGAGTACGGAACTGCTACCTGATAGTCATATCTTAATTGGTCTTTCAATACTTGTTTTGACAAATCACAGTCCATTAAAACTTATGTAGCCATGTAATTTTAACAAATATCGGAATACCAAATGATCTCAGGATTATCCGATTAAAAATAGGCATGTAGATCTTTATGTTTTGTATATACTATATCATTCTTTTGGCTACTACTTAATGTTGTTTCTGGATTGCTTTGGTATTGATCAAGCATCCCAACATTGAATGCAAGACTTACGCATTTATTAAGCTTTCTTACTGCTGATGCAAAGAGGGATATTTTCTATATACTTGGATTCATAATTAACTTTAGGACACTGTTTGAGACTAAGCATGTCTCCATTAAAATTAGGGGTATCAAGTGGTTTATAGTTTTGCATGCTATACCTTTTGTAATTCCTTTTCTATATAGGCCTTTTGTGATAATCCCAAAATACTCCGTGAGAACTCACAGTGAACTTGGATTCCTAATACAAAAAGATGCCTCACCAAGAATTTTCATTCCAAAGAAATTTCTTAGTTTCCTTATTAAGGTTTAAAACATTACTAGCAAGCAAATATTACCCACATATAAGATCAAAATTATAATTTTTACTCCCACTAAACTTATGGTATACACAATATTTATCAAGATTTATTTCAAACCAAATGAAAGAATAACTTGATTAAATTCTAAATACCATTAATGAGAAGTTTGCTTAAGTCATAAATGAATTTCTCCATATAGATAGTTTGCTTAATGACTCCATTAAGAAAAGTTCTCTTTAATATCCATTTGATGAGGCTTAAGACACAAATTGCTACTAGTGCCATAATGGTTCTAAAAGAGTTTTTAGAAGATACCGGAAAATGTTTCTTTCTTGATAATTAATGCCTTTCTTATGAGTTAAAAAAATCTTTAGCAACTAGATGGGCCTTATATCTTTCAACATTACTTTTGTGAATCCTTTTAGGTCTTAGAGACCCATTTATAGGTTTCACATTTTTAGGTAATGTAAAAAGATCCCAAAAGTTATTATTTTTCAAAGATTTCAACTCTTTATATATGGTATTAATCTACTTATGAGAATTATGACTATTAATGGCTTTATGGTAGATGAATGGCTCATCTCCCACTAAACCTATGTGTCCTTAATTTCTCAGTAAGATACATCTCATAATTATCCGGTATTGCAATCCTTCTTACTCTATTGTATCTCTTTAAGGGAACCGGTTCTTACTAATTTTGAGGTTGTTGAATTTCCTTCTTATGATCAACATTTTCATGTTGTTCAATATTTATAGGGAAACCATATTTATTTTGAATTGTATGTTCTTCTTGAATATCAAGTACAAAATTTGAAATCCAATTGGAACTTATGGAAGAGGTGAAGAAATGGATACCTCTTCTTTTCCAAATTCAAAATATTACACCTAATCTCCCACTAAATTCAACATCCTCAAAGAACCTAGCTTTTCTCGTTTTAAAATGTTCAAATTTTCGGGTTGTAAAATTTATATATCCCCTAGATCTGTCGGCTTACCTCATGAATAACTACTAACAATCTTATGTCTAACTTGCCTTTAGTAGACTTATAAGGTCTACCCTTATGTTAGACAACCCCATAAATGAAGATGATTTAAGTACGTGTTCCTTATTCGTCCCAAATCATAAAGGGTTTTTATTAGTAGCTTAGAGGGAGCTTTAATGAGAATAAGGGCTGCGGTTTTAATGTATCGCCCATAATGAGTGAGGTAAAAGAAGCACAAAACATGCTTATTACCATTTCCTTAAGGATTTTATCATGTCTCTTGTGTACATTATTCATACTAGGCGTACCCGGCTTAATGTAGATGGAGACAATCCCACACTCTTCAAAATAGCGAGTAAAAATGACCTAGACGTTGTTCCCTTTAACAATCATTCCAACCATGATATACTCTATCATGATTGGACCTAATGTTCTTAATAGTCTTTCAAAGTTGATTTCCAACTTTGACCTCATAAGACTTGAAAACGTCCATAACTTGAGTCTTTGCATGAAGTAATAAATGCATCCATATTGCGAGTAGTCATTTATAAACGTAATAACTATTGTTGACCTTTCCACGAAGGAATAATGAATGGCCCACAATGTTCATATGTATTAGTTTTAAAGACACTTGATACTCTCGAGAATACTATTCTTTTAATGTTTGTATATTTCCTTTAAGGCATTTAATGCAAAAGTATTTTCCAAAATATCAAGTTTATTTAAGATTTTCTTTAACATAAGCTTATCAATTTTCCTCTTGAAAATATGACCCAAATGCCTATGCCTTAATGAAAAATAAAATAAAATTTACTTGATAACTTTTGCTTTCTAGTTTTGGTTTCATTATTAAGGGACACATTTATTGTTTGAATAATGTCAAGTGAAGAAAGAATACTTGACAAAGTACTAGTGCCAACAACCTTTGGAATTAAAATAGAGATCACACTTATTATTAATGAACAAGAGTGACCTTCCTTGTCCAATATTGTGATAAATATCATAATTCCATTTAAATGATGGTACAATAAATATATTATTTAATACAAAATAATACTTAGTACTTAACAATAATTTAAATGATCCATATGCCTATAACTCTAACCGGATTCCTAGTTTCCATATAGATGAATTTCTTCATCTTTACTAGGTCTTCAGTAATTTAGGCAATCCTACTTGAACATCCTTATGTGATTGGTTGCACCAAAATCTAATCACCATGTAAATGTAGGAACTGAAACCAAATTAGCCTTAATACAATACAAACAAGACCAAATGATATACCTCTCACGCCAAACGTGAGACTTAAGATAATCGAACTTCATGTTAGTAAGGTCCTTGCAAAAGAAACATTTATTTTCTTTATGATCATGAGATGATCCCTTAAGCTTCTTTTTACTTGTAACCACAGTTTCTTTCCCTCTTCTCTTGTCCCATGAGAAAAGGTAGATGCTAAATGAGTACCTTTAGTTCTAAATTATTCTTAACTTATCTTCTTCTTGTGTCATAAGTGAAAGTAATTCATTAATATTTCACTTATCTTTTTGACATTGATAGGTCACTTCAAAGCAACCAAACCAAGGAAGAAAGATTAAAACTAAATGGACAAGAATATCATCCGATATCCTTAACTTAAGTGCCTTTTCGTTTCGTCAATAGATGAACTATTTCTAAAATGTACTCCCTTAAATTCCCGGTACCCTTTATACCTTATGGAAACAAGTTTCCTCAGGGGTATCAAGGAATGTTTGTAGCATCAATATCCTCGGAGACACCGTCCAAAAGGTCTCCGGGACAATATTCTTTATGATCATTAGGCTTACGCGGTTAGAGCGTGTCACTTCTCAGCACACAAGCAATAAGAAGAGAAACGGATCCCTTAATGCGAGTTCTATATAGCCCAAGATTATAATTATTTGTTTTCCAAGTTTTATAATTAGTCCCACATTGCAACGGTACTCATAGCAGTAATTACAGATGAAGCAATAAATAAATTTGTTAAAATTTTGAGAACAAGAATGAATACAAAACATAAATAAGAAACTACACAATAAATAATGATTAATTATATCAATAAAATCCATGAACATGACATCAAAACTAATCTTTGGATTGCGAGTTGACTCATAAATGATTGCCTTAGGCAACAAGTAATTTGAACTTATATTTTAATAAATACTTAATCTTCCTTTGGGCTGACATAAGTACCTAAGAAAATAACTTAATGTTTATTTTACTTGTTACTACATGAATGCCCAAGTTTAGTCAAATGTCAAAATCTTCTTTGAAAAATTCAAGCCATTCACATATCAACTTAAACATCCAACACTTTACAATTTTAGGGTTTAAATAACGTAAATCACTTAGGCGACAATATCATTTAAACAATGAATAAAATTGTCAAAGCATATAATTAATCAAGGCCTTAGGGTTTGAAAAAATGTATATTTTGTTCAAAAGAGGAGCAAAATTGTGCAACATCTTTGAAAAAGCAAAAACCTGTGAATAGTGAATATGCGCGACCGGGCAATGCCTAATACCCGATCGGGCAACATACAATGCCCGACCGGGTGGAACCAAAGACCCGACCGGGCAAACACATTTAGTCAAACCGGGTGTTTTCTTGATGTCCGATCGGGCAGAACATAAGACCCGACCGGACGGAACATAATACCCAACCGGGCTAAAGCCACCGTTTCATGCATTTTTGTTGCACTTTTTCCATATTTTGTCCCAAAAGGCATGAATAACAAGTAGATCCGCATGGTATGTACTTAAAACATAAAACCATATTATTTAGGATAATTTTAAAATTAATGGAATCAAGTAAGTAGATCCACATGGTACATGGTATGTACTTAAAACATAAAACCATGTTATGAAGGGATAGTCTAACTTGAACCATTTTAATTTAATGAACAAAACACTTTCAAACCATTTTCTGAATTTTAGATGATGATTATCAGTACTCTATGAACGAATTAGAGTCCCTAATCAACATTAAAACTTAATGATTCAACATGGAAAATGAATCAAATTGAAAGTACAAAACTTTCCCAAAGAAGAACCCAAACTTAAACCAAAATGAATGGGGCTCTAATACCAATTGTTGGAACAATTTTCATAACCCCTGAATGCCACGCTCATTTCAGAATAAGATTGAGGAAAAAGATGAAGCGAAAGCGATTAAGAACAATTACCTGTTGAATCCATATGAATGTTGTAGGGAGAAATGAAGAACAAGAAGAAGAACAAAATAGGGAGAGTGTTCTTCTAAGTGATAATATCTCTTTTTCTCTCAAAGTCTTCTAACAATATGAAGATAAATTTAGATGAGAAAGCAAGAATTCATTAGTCTCTAAGGATTGATGGAACACCCTTTATATAGGAGACTTGGTGACATTTCACTTAGGGACCACACCCTTTCAAGATAAGTGATATTATATTACCCTTTTGCCCATCACAATTAGGTAATTATATATCCAGGAATTCTACACATTTCATTATAAACTATACTTTATAATTAACATTATAATCATAATTTTATGAATGGAAGTCTAAATGACTTCTGTTGCAAGCCATGTCCCAACATCACATTCCTAGAATCATACTCATGATTCTTGTGATTGTTTACTCTGGCATTGGGTTCTTTAGGAATAGGCCCATAAAGAATGTACAACCCATCTTCTTGCCTTAGAACGATTCTTAGGCTCAGGATCCAATCCATGAAGTTTGTAACATTCTCTTGAAGCTTTATCCTTATCAAGGATTAATCGCAACGATTTTAGTTGTCATTATCTACAACTCATGCAAAATTTCCATTTTTTTTACAAGTACCAATCTCATTAAAGAGATAAAATAATGTATTTTTCCAAAAAATACTCCCACTAAATTATACAACCTTCTTATACATCCAATGTATAATATAATTTAAATGGGCTAAGATCCAACTTTAATTTAACTTTGAGTCCACGGAGGCGGACCGCTCAAAACTAAATTAATTAGGTAGATAATCATGTCAATCATATCTCATATGACTCTTAGATCATTTTCTGAGATTCTTTAAGAAATCCAATTTCAAAAAGCATGTTAAATCTCATCTTTGCCTAGGCCCAAAACTGTTTTGACGCCTAATTAAGTCCAACCATTTTAAACGTATAGGAACCATTCAATTTAATGCACCTCGCGGAGGCGAACCCACATTAAATTAATGAACCTCATCTTGCTCATTCATGAATAAAATTAATGCAACTCGCGGAGGCGAGCCCACATGAATTCACCCATGTACTTACAAGTGTTTTAATCATGACATGGTAAAAGGACTTAAAACTTTCTTGAAGGTTTATCACATATATCATACAACACATTTATGAGCACATAATATAAACATGTTACATATAAAGTTTAGCCACTAAATTAATCATCATTAATTTAAGTATAATATTTATGTGTCATTAGTTTCTCTATAATTATGAGGATGAGACTCTTTGAACTTTGGTTATCATCTCCAAATCAAGACAACAAGAAGTGCGGCCGACACTAAGCCATAAGGCAACCACAATTCCGCACTAATTCAAGAAACCAAGAAAGTAGTCCATGTGGCCGAAACTAAGCAATAGATGGTCTCGATGAACGTAGGCCAATTGCATCCACAATTCTACATGGATCTCCAATCTTTGAATCAAGAACTTTATTTCTCAATTTTAGAAATTATGAACTCTTCATAATTCTAACTTCGTTTTATCTTTGAAACTTTGATTGTGATCAAGTTTGGGAAACACATTCTCGATGAACGTAGATTAGCCATCCAAACTTTGATCCAATCTTAGAATCACAAGACTAAAACAAATAGAAAAATTAAACCCCGAGATCCACCCCGAACCCCAAGATCCACCCGCCCCAGACCAACAGGTCTGGCTGGGTCTTGACTTGGGTCCGGTCGGACCTCCTCCGAAAAATCCCAGATTTTTAAAGTTTCCAAATTTTGTCTCAAAATTGTTTTTCCCGATTCGATTAGGATTTGGTGTTCTTGGTGATATCAATCACCATGATCATCAAAACCTTGAATGAACAATTCATGAATCCTTTAAAGTATCAAAACTTCGATCCAATCAAAAGTTGATATCCCAAACAATTTTAAATCCACCATAATTTTTATTGCGATTGAATAGTGCGATTAAAGTTTATAAAACAATAAACCACATAAAATCAATATAACACATAAACATCATAATCCCAATGTTCATATCATGCTAGGCACATAAATAAACAATTTATATACACACAACATGATCTAGTATTGAAATAATCAACATGAACGGGGCTCTGATACCACTGTTGGGTTTCGGAGTAACATGCGCAGCGGAATTTTCACGTTTAAAATTTAATGAAACCCAAAGCCCATAGATCCATTCATATGATTAAGTCAAATACAATATGATGAATACTAGAATACTAACCCTTGATGCCCTTGATTTTGCAACCTTGAATTCGATGGAGGCTTGAAACCTTGATCATGAACATAGCAAGAATCACGAACTTTGAAGATGATAAGTTTCACCCTCTAGCGGTATCCACACCACGAATGAATATCAATAACACTTGATCTTGGTTGATAGACCAAATCATGAAACACGCTTTCATGATGTATAGAACTTATATGGAATTATTGTGGGCGTGATATTCTTGTTCTTCAATCTAGGGATTTCTTAAAACAAGAAAACCATCCTCTCAAACCCTTCGAGGCACTCAATAATGATACAATATCAATTAGGTTAATACCTAATAAAGAGAGGTGTATTTAAACTCAAAATTCCTAAACCTTTTAGGAAATTTAGTCCAAATCCCGTCAAAAATCGAATTAGGAAAAACCAGGCCCGAAATTCACTATGCCCGATCGGGTATAGGAAGTAGCCCGGTCGGGTCAAGGAAGTTGCCCGGTTGGGTCATTTGTCTGCTGGAACCAATTTCCTGTTTTTCATAAATTCGATTTTTCGCTCTTTTACGCAATTCCAATTCTAGCCCTTTTGTAAATTCGTTCTTTTGTATGTGACCCTCTAGAATTACACTAAGTTGGCAATGGGTTCAAACATGAAACCATAAGATATGATTAGGTTCTAGAAAACCGTCATACCTACCCAAATAGTGTAACTAGATACAAGTTTGCATGTCACAATCCTTTTGTCCACGATGTCATTGAACACAAGTCATGGTCAACAAGTCAACTTGCATTGTTCAACACTTTTCTCAATCCCGAATATGTTGATAATCCAAATGACATCGATCCAATCAATTCACTTGAGTTTGGCCAAACATTTCATCAACATCATTCCTACGAGGGGCCCAAGCTTGACATCTCTCCGAAGAGGGACAAATCCATTTAGCTTATTATTCTTCCCTACGTGAATCCGATTATGCCAATCATACCCTTTATAACTACCTGGTTAAAGGTAGTGTTTGAATATGTCAAATATAATCTTCATCAAGTGGAAGACTATAATAACTTCATGTCTAAGGATTCGAATGACATAACTAATATGAATTTATATATGACATTGACCATGACATAAATCTCATACCGCGGGTCATGTCCAGTACCTTGTTCCAAAAAAGTACCCATAAATCTAACATGATCATCCCATGATCATTTAGCCTTTATACTAGTGCTTAACAAGCTCTAGGGACGGAGATTATTATAAGCAAAAATGAGCAACAATAATAATCTTAACATCTCTTTATAATCATGAATAAAATGATAACTTATACAACGTTTAACAAACGTGCCTAGGGCACTAACACCAACACTTTTGTGACTTCCCAAGACCCACCCATGAAGGTTACACCATACCCTTCATCATCAAGTTGTCCAACGGAAATCACCCTCCTCCTCAAATCCGGAACATGCATCATATCGTGCAATTGTAAAGCAGCCCCGTTAGGTGTCTTCATCATCACATCCCCCTTGCCTTTGATCTTCAATGGTTGATCATCACCAAGATAAATAACCCCAAAATCTCCTAGTTTGTACCGCTTCATTGATTCTGCATCCCCACTAGCATGACAAGAAGCTCCAGAATCCAACACCCAATCTTCACCCGACTGCTCCTCTCCTAGGATTAATACATCCTCATCCACCATGTGTGCATCACCATCCTTATCTGGACAGTCATAACTAATATGACCTAGTGCGCCACAATTGTAGCACTTGACCGATTTATTTTTCCCCTTTTTCGGTCCTCCCTTTCCCCTAGTTCTCTCCACCCTAAGTGCAGCCCCATCTGCGGAATATTCCCCCTTTTTCTCTTTCCTTCTCAATTCCTCTTGAAGGAGGAGATCTCTAACTTCCGTATTCACCAATAGTGCCTTCGACGTACTAATCGTTATGACAGTAACCTCCCAACTATATGGCAACGATTTTAGAAGAAAGCATGCTAGCACTTCATCAGAGAAAGTAATATCGACACTTTTTAATTGGTCCACCATACCTTTAAAACTGCCGATATGACTCGCTGCTGTCTGCCCCTCTGACATCTTCGCATTCGCAAACCTATTTATCAAATGCACCTTATTTATATTAGACGGTTTCTCATACATGTTTGACATCATCTGTCCCCACCGTTGTCTTGGCCTCCATCGCGTTCTGTGCAACGTCGTTGGTTAGAGCGCTCCTCACTGCTCCTAACGCCTTTCGATCTAACGTCTCCCAATCCCCTTGTGACATGTCTTCGTGTTTCTCACCTAAAGGTTTATGAAATCCTTACAATAAAGATAATCTTCAACCCTTGTCCTCCAAAACGTGAAATTCACACCGTTGAATTTCTCGATTGAGTTCTTCATCTTGATTGCTTCACAAAGTCCCCAAGAACGTGATTCAAAATAATCAACGAATGAAAATTTGAATCCTCCTAACCCAAGCTCTTGATACCAGTTGTTGGGAATTTAGTGGTACCCCGTTGCAATCTAGATCAAGAACACAATAAACCCACAAGCACAATTATGATAGAATTACACACACAAGAACACAAGAATTGTATGAACTACGTCCGGGGGCAATTGCCAAGCCAATATATTATTAAACACCTTTTAATATGTTGCTACAATGTGTTCTAGGTCATATCTATGCTTATATAGCAGTACAAGGAAGCCCTAGGTCGATTTGGTAGAGATTGTATCAAAATAGAAAACAAATAATTTCTGGCCGACAGACCAAGCGCCCGCCTGGAGACCACCGAGTGCCCGCTTACTCTCTTTTTCCAGAAACTGATTCCCGCTGTCAAGACTGGGCGCCCGCCTGGTATGGACCAGGCGCCCGCCTGCTTCTCCGCCCAGGAATTCTCCTCCGTTTTGAACTCTTTCTTTATCTCACCAACTCCTACGACTTAGACTCCTTCGTTTCCTCGTAGTTTAGGACTCCAATCCCAACAGTAACTACTACCTCCGTCCCAGTTTAAGGTTCTTAGATTGTCCTAGTTTAAGGTTCTTAGTTTTTTAGAGGCTTATTTAAAAGAACTTTGAGCAAGCGATGAAAATTTTAAAACTTGTTATTGGTACACCATTATAGAAATATTATCAATAACAACTTTTAGATCTTCATTATGATAATTGGATTAACCAATAATTATTGCTCAAAGTTCCTTAAGAGAAACATAATAAAAAAAAAAACTAAGAACCTTAAACTGGGACGAAGGGAGTATTACTTTTGCCAAACAGAAAAAACACCAAAAAATATAAAAACTTAAAAAAAAAAAAAAAAAAAAAAAAAAATTGCCCGCGGGTCATAGGTCTAGGTCGTGAGTCAAAAACACACCAATAACCCGGATCCATGACCCGTCTCTACTATGGGACGGGTTTTGGTGTTCTAACCTAAGTTTTTGTCTTAAATTTTTCTAACAAAATATAGTTACATTTTTCAATAATTTCTCGAGACAAAACTGTTTATTTTTCCATAAAAAGTGTTACATCTCATGGGACGAGCAACTCAAATTTTTTTGTATGTTAAAAAATGATTTTAAAAAAATAATTGAAAACCATTTTATGATCTATCTGGTTTAATTGTTTCGTCGAGATGAAAACAACAGTCTTTTCAGATATCTTTTTCGACTTTAAAATCTTAAGATATAACATTTTAAAGTTATTTGAGTTTTTTTAGGCGGGGCAGACAACTTAGAGAATGGGCCGGCAGCTCGACCCGTGAACGGTCTCTATCACCTGTGAATACCCCTTTCTGATGCAGCGTCGCGCAGGAAGTTTCATGTGATAGTTATTTAATAGAAGGAGATATTCATAGCAACATTAAAATATGAGAATCGCCGTGCCGTTTTAATTAGCCAAAACATTGAAAAAATCTATTATTTCATATACATAGGTTCGGGGGTCAAAATACGATAAGAGAAAAATATTAAGCGTTATCACTCCTATCGCCCGAATGATCGGTCTTTCTATCATGATGGGGTGTAGGTTGTGTGTGGTGTTTTGAGACCGGATCCGAAGATTGCTTACGGTCTTCTCGATGTGAGATGCTCAGGTCAGTGTAGTTCGAGAAGAATTTAGAATAGGAAGAAGAAACGGGATCATGTATATTGAATGGGGAGTATTTACCTAAATATTAGGGTTTAGAAGTAGTTCCTAGATCATGTTCGGGTTGATGAATCCTAGATCATCATCGGCTATGAAATAACATATTAATCATGAAGATCGAAACCCTAAATCTAGCATAAATAAGGTTTTAATCTAAGAACATGAAGAACATGTGAAGAACATATTATGAATATAGGAATGTTATGAAGAACATACGAATAAACATGTTAAGAACATGAATATTATAGATCTAAGATTTTTAAAAAGCTCCGTTAAAAATTACCATTTAGACGCTTAATTAGCAAACAACTGGCTCACACAGCTCTACCACACAAGCCCTTAATTGTGTTGGCAAGAATACACATAAGGAATGGAATCATGTATAAGGAATACTAGGGGAAAACAATCACTCACACATCAATGACAAGAATTGTCGCATGGCAACCTGTTTTGTTGGGTGGCAAAACTATATAATGCCACGCGGCATAACATTTTGTCACGTGACATTTTTTTATCAAAAATGCAGCTTGATCATTTTAACAAAAAATGCAGTTTTATAAAATGTAAACAATTTACAAAACAATGAAAGAATGAAAAAAAATAAACTGCAGAATTGTGAAAGTCAACAAATTTAAGACATAATTAATTCATTGATCAATTGAATGATTATGAATTAGTAATCCTCTACATGATCATAAGTGTTAACTTAGATCAACGTAGGAACAAATATAGAAATATCATAATAACAACAATCAGATGATATGGTTATGATTTTAACATGGAATCAAAAGAAGAAAAAATTGATTATACCAAAGCTTGATAAAAAGAAATTATAGGATGTTTAGGAGGAGAGAGAAAAGAGAATATCAAGTTTAATGAGAGAGGGGAGAGAATTATGTTTTTATTGGGGAAATTCAGCCGAGTAACAGTACCTCAAATCGTATCAAACAATGATGTCTAACTTACTATTTTCAGAGAGGCTTATCGACATTCTAAACAATTGTACTTTGCTTAAGC
Source organism: Campanula takesimana (assembly GCA_026119855.1). Classification (NCBI taxonomy): domain Eukaryota; kingdom Viridiplantae; phylum Streptophyta; class Magnoliopsida; order Asterales; family Campanulaceae; genus Campanula; species Campanula takesimana. Next base: position 80,779 of record JAOWBW010001077.1, on the reverse strand, counting down.
TGTCATTAATCCACCCATGTTTTTTTTAGCAGTTTTAACCATCCAACTTTATTTACGTTTTTAATAAAACCCAAATGGCCTAACGACATCCAATAATGTTAGAAAAACCTAACAAAACCTAAACTAATCTAACGCTAGTTAACGAGAGTTAACTTGGATGTCATTCATTCTTAATTTATCCCTGATCTTCTTCTCCATACAACTGCCACCAACATGCCACCATTGCAGCCACTTAAACCACCATTGCAGCCACCATGCAAAAGCAAATTCCTCATTCCCAAAGTTAAGAAAAACCCAGATCATTCTACATACCCAAAGTTAAGAAAAACCCAGGTCATTTCTACATACCCAACCAAATTCAAGCAAAATCAAAAGTCGAAACTCTGAACTTAAAAATCCAAATCCAGATTTACAGTCTAAAGCAAAGATCGAAATCAAAGAAATTTGAAACCGATCTCAAAATTCAAAAGAAAATCTCAAGAAATGAAACCCAGATCTGAAAAATCGTAACCCAAATCTGAAAAAAAATGGGAAATCGAAAATAAAAAAATCTTTCAAATACAAAGATCTAATATAGAAAATTGAAACCCAAACCATTTTAAAATGCTAATGCTTTTGATTTTGAAACCCTTTCAAAATCTAGCCTTGAAAGAGGCCGTCGACGCTGAGGTTTTGAATGTAGCTTGGGAGGGGGACGATCAAAAGGCCGTCGATGAGGATGGTGAATTGAAGCAGGTTATCGGCCAAAAGCTGTACCGTTTGGTATTGAAGCAGGCCATCGATGAGGCGTTTGAGTCCAAATGTGATGCTCAAGCTTTGAGTCAGTTCAATGATTTAGCAGCTCTTGAAGGTAGTAATGATTGGAAGAGGAATGGAACTGCTATTGAAATGGACCATGAGTTTGGGGATTTTGTAAAAGCTAGGGTTTTTGGTGAAATTGAAGATGTAAAGTCTGTGAAGGAGAGAGAAGACCAGGGATAAATTAAGAATGAATGACATCCAAGTTAACTCTCGTTAACTAGCGTTAGATTATGTTAGGTTTTGTTAGGTTTTTCTAACATTATTGGATGTCGTTAGGCCATTTGGGTTTATTAAAAATGTAAATAAAGTTGGATGATTAAAACTGCTAAAAAAACATGGGTGGGTTAATCGACAGCTTAAGCAAAGTACAGTGGTTTAAAATGTCGATAGGCCTTTCAGAGATTTCAAAGCGGAAGACTAATGAGAAAGAATACATGATTAGGATTCCATATGCTTTGGCGATTGGATCTATCATGTATGTCATATCATGTACTTAGACGGGATAACTCGTATACTTGAAGTATGATGAGAACAAACTAATCATATCCTAGTGAAAGTCACTAGATAGTGGTCAAGAATGACCTTATGTACTTGAGAAGAACTAAGGATGCATTCTTGATGATTGTTGACATGGGAGATGATCTAGTAAATGGTTACATAGATACATGCTTCCACATCGACAAGGATAATTAAATCGCAGTATAAACATAAGTTTAAAGTAAGTGCTATTAGTTGGAATAGTTCCAAGCGAATACACTATAAATTATTCTACGAATAAAATTGAGTATTTGGTTACAAGAGTTGTAACTAAATGAGATGTTTCAATATAAATGTTATTAGTAAAACTAGAAATAGTTTTTAGTACTATTAATCCTATGGACCACCGTTGTGAAATAATTGTTATTGCATAAGCTAAGGTGCCAAGGACTCGTCTATGATCCAAACACAAACTCAGACGTTTCCATCTCTATGAGAAATCGTTGACATGGGAGATGTCAAAATATGCAAAATATCTTATGATGATAACAAGGATAATTTTCCTACATACGATTCTCCACATGCTGTTATGATGGTCATAAGCTAAGCTCAATGGTATTGGATACGCATTGATTGGGCTTAGTGCAAGTGGGAGATTGTTGGAGATTATGCCCTAGGCCATTGAGAAAGGCCTTACGTTACATCATGTTCTCATTTGTTATGGAGATAACAAACCTTGGATTATTATATGTTTTACATGTTTATTATAATAATCTCCATCCCTAGTACTTATGAAGAACTAGTATAAGTTTAATTGATGGTCATGTGATGATCATGTGTATATGATACAAATTAAGCTTATGGGTACTTGTTGGTGAACATGTACTGGACTTGACCCGCCTATGAGATTTATGTCATGGTCACATGTCATAATTAAATCTCATGTAGTTATATCACTTGATATCCTTAGACCTGAGATTATCATGGTCTTCCACATGATGAACATTATGTTTGACGTACTCAAACGCTACACCTAGCCGGGTGGTTATAAAGGCTACGATTGGCATAATCGGATTCTTGTAGGGAAGAATGATAAGTCAAGATGGGATTTGTCCCTCTCTCAAGAGAGATATCTGCTTAGGCCACTCGAAGAGTGAGATTGATGAAATGCGTGGCCACGCTCAAATGAATTGATATGTTCAATGTCATTTGCTCATATTAATCTACTCGGGATCGAGAAAGCATTGAACAAGATAAGTTGACGTGGACCATGACTTATGTTCAATATGATATCGTGTGACAAAAGGATTGTGATATGTTCTATGAGGATAACGAACTTCGTTAAGTTATATTAACTGGGTAGTCATGATGGCTTGCTAGAGTCCGCTAATGACTTATGGGTTTTACCTTGGTTAGACTCATTACCAACTTAATATAATCATATGGGGTCACACATAAAAGAACGAATCAAAGAAAAGGTTAAAATTGGAATTGCGTAAAAGAGCGTAAAAATCAGAATTAAAGAAATCTGAGAAAATAAGGTTTCTAGAAGGGTGGTCCGGGCGGACCTTACAAAGGACCCGGGCGGACCTCTTTGGTGCCCTGGGCAGACCACCCCTCCAGAAAGTCTGTTTTTTTCCTGATTCGATTTTTGACGGGATTTGGACTAAATTTCCTAAATGGTTTAGGACTTTTGAGTTTAAATACACCTCTCTTTACAAAAATATAAACCTAATCAGAATATATTATTATTGGTAGCCTCCATGTGTTTGTGAAACATATTCTTGAGTTTAGATTATGAATCAAAAGCTCAAGAACACCAATAATTTCATATAGCCTTTGAAGATTAGAAAAGTGTGTTTTCTAATGTGTCTAGAAATTCAAATCTAGAATGGTTCTAGATATTTTTTCGCGTGTGGATACACATAGAGGATGTTTTGCTTTAGCATCTTAAGTTCGTGTTCCTGTGATCCTGATTCAAAGAACGCCAAGAACGAGGAGATCAAATCTTAAAGCTTGAAGACTTGAAGATTTGAAGATCCGAAAATATTAAACGCGCAACATGGTTAGTATTCTAAATTCATCTTGATATTAATTTAATCATCATGAATGGATCTTGGGGCTTAGGGTTTTGTTGATTGTTATCGCTTTCTTCCGCTGTGCATGTTGCCTCAAAACCCAACACTATTAACATATAATAATGAGATTATATTGAAATTTTTAAGCGAATAAAAAACTCTAAATAAATTATATGAGGGCCGGATACACGAAAAGACAAGTAGGGGTGGCAAATTGGGTGTTTTGGGTTTACCCATTAAAGTTAAAATACCCGTGTATCCAATGGATTTTTAACTTTAATGGGTAAACCCAAAACACCCAATTTTCCACCCCTAAAGACAAGTATAGATTAGGGTCAGGAGCAGATTTATGTTAGGATGGGTGTGTGGGCCATGACCCACACAAAATTATTAGTTACGAAAATTACCAAGATATATCAGATAAGTACATTACACTTTGATTATAATTCAATAGAAGTTTCTAGATTAGTGAAAAGTTGTAATCATTTCACCAAGTATAATCATTCCACCACGTAAATCATTCCACCATGTGTTTTAAAATAAGTGGAAACAAACGAGCACCTTAGTACTACCCTAAACTTGGAATATTTGATGTTAATAAATAGGGATCGAGAACCACAGCTCTCCCTCACATATTCTCTATTAAGTAGGGTGGGGATGTGTGACTCCCTGGGTCCCTTCTTTATCCATTTTTTTTTACTTCCAAAACGGATTCTTTTCTTTTTCATCGATTCCACTTAACTTGCAAGTACCGTCGTCGAGGGGCTTTCTAGTACCCTATTTCAGAAAATAACATTTTCGTAGTCAAAATAACTGAAAATGACTTTAAAGAATTAAAAATATGCCAGAGACATATATATTAGGAATTTCTACATGGACTATTAGGGAAATACTATTTGAAATGTTGTTTAGGCGGGAATTATGAATTCATAGTTTTGCCACACCACAAAACATAATCTTTGCCCCGCGACAAAAAGACTAAATATTTCCAAGAACATTGTCATCAGACAACCTTGCAAGTTCTTCTCCAAGAGTCTTGCATACTGAACAATTCAGCACTTTATCTTTACAAGTACTTTGACACAAACCAATCAACTTCCTAGATTTATATCAATAGATATTAATTCCAAGGATATAAGCAGCTTCTTCCTTAGTCCTTCATTAAGAAACTCTTTCAAAATGAATTATATGTCAACCACATATACAAGACTAGGAATTAGACTATGCTCCCACTAATTTCTTAGCAAACACAAGTCTCATCTTTGATGAATTTCAAACGATTTGAACACTTTCATCAAAATGATTGTTTCCACTTCAAGAAGCTTGCTTCAATCCATCACATGGATTTTCGCAACTTACATACTTCTTTAGAATTTTCAATTTGTCAAAATTCATATTCCAAATATAAAGATATGACGATGAGAATTCTAATATCTTAAAGCATGACTACGAGTGAAAAAGTTTTATCATAGTCGAAATATGATTCAACCTTTTCACATTTAGTCTTGCTTAATTAGTATGTTCCTTGCTACCCATGTAAGTTTTCTCCAAGAAAACTCAATTCCATCCTTTGGTTTTTACACCTTAGGTTAGAATGATCAAGTTCCAAACTTGATTATTATACATGGATTGCCTTTTAGATTCTATGACTCCAAGCCATTAATCTAAATGTGGAGCGGACATTGCATCTTGATAGGTGGTAAATATGTCATTCTCAATGAGCTTTACCTCAATATATTCTATTTTGAGAAATTCAATATTTCTTGTTATAGATTGTATTCTATCACATATGCAAGTAACTTGTGTAACTTGAATAAATTTTCACAACTCCTTGTGAATCTTTGTTCAATTACCATCAAAGGTTCAATGTAATTTTTTTTTTAGGTCTCGAACAATTCGAGATATATTTTACTCCCACCGGTTCTTTTAAAGATAAACAATTTAGCTAGAAAAGTACCATTGTAAGCAACAAACAATTTATTTCTTATGAGTAAAATAATATCTGTTAGACTGTTATCCTCAAGATGTGATAATATCAGTGTATTAGGGATATTATCACGTGTTATCTTTGTGAATATTGTTGTTATTATCCCTTGTACATATCATACTTAGTTTGATAAATATTAGTTACTAGAGATAAATATTAGATAGCTAGAATAGTGGATCTTGGCTAGTATAAGAACCCATGTAACTCCCTGTGTAAAGATCATCGAAAATACAATCTTTCATGGTATCATGAGACCGGGGCGACTTCTCTTGAGTCTTCCACTGCGCCTCTCTCGTGACTACTCTGTCTTTCGTTCCCTTCTCCCTCCTTTCCCAAGCATGTCTGCTAAGTCATCGTTTCACCCAGCTTTGGCGGTTTCCAACATCCGGAACCACATCGCTCTTACCCTCGACTTAGAGAATTCTCAATTTGCTACATGGGCTGAACTTTTTAAAGTTCATACTAGGGCTACCAAGGTTCTGTCTCATATCATCCCATCCGCAAAGGGCAAAGAGAAAGAACCTTCAACTGATGAAGAACTTGACTTATGGTCTACCTTGGATGCTGTCGTTCGTGGTTGGATCTACTCTACCATCTCAAGTGATCTCCTCACCACCATCTTGGAGCCGGATAGCATGGCTAAAGCAGCTTGGGATCGTCTCCGTGACATCTTTCAGGATAACAAAAACTCGCGGGCGGTAGCACTCGAGCAGGAGTTCTCTAGTACAGTGATGGCAGATTTTTCCTCGGCCTCAACCTATTGTCAGCAACTTAAACAGTTGGCCGATCAATTGAAAAATGTCGATGCTCCGGTCACCAACGACAGGCTTGTACTCCAGATGGTTGCGGGTCTCACTGATGCGTTTAATGGTGTTGCTACAATGCTTCGTCAGAGTGACCCAATCCCTCAATTCTATCAAGCCCGATCGATGGTCAATTTAGAGGAGGCTGGTCTTGCTAAGAAGGCATCCGTGGGCTCGGCGCTGATGGCTAGGGAGGCTGCTGCTCCACATGCTCCGATGGCTCGGCTTGTTCCTGCTACTCCGACTAATGGGAATCGGACTTCAACACACTCTGGTGGTAAGGGTTCCGGTACCGGGAAGAATAATAAAGGCGGTGGCAAGAATGGTCAACAATCTGGAAGTGGCCAACGGCAACAGGCTGGTACTAATGGGTCCGGTCCATTTTTTCCATATCACCCTAACTGGGCCTCGGGTGGACAGCCTCAGTGGGGAAATGGATGGGCCTGGCCATGGGCCTCTCCCCTTTGCCCATATCCTATATCCGGTCAATCTGGTCAATGGCCCAAGGCACCTTCCTCTCAATCCAGACAGTCTTCTAGCATCCTTGGCCTACGTCCCCAAGCTTACACTGCTACTAATGCTTCCCTGACTGATGTTGAGGCGGCTATGCACACACTTGGGTTGACTCCGCCCCCTACTCCGACTTGGTACATGGACACTGGGGCCATCGACCATATGTCTTCCTCGTCAGGTAATCTCACTTCTTATTTCAATACGAGCACTCATAATAATATCATTGTTGGTAATGGCCATTCGATTCCAGTTAAAGGTTTTGGCGACACTATACTAGATCCTCCACTTCCGCCTCTCGCACTAAATAAAGTTCTTAACGTTCCTAATATTGTGAAGAATATAATTTCTGTTCGAAAATTTACCATTGATAATTCCGTTACAATTGAGTTTGACTCTTGTGGCTTTTCTGTGAAGGATTTCCGCACGGGGAGGCATCTCATGAGATGTGAAAGTCATGGCAATCTATATCCGCTCACTCCGCTTCTTACCAAGTCTAGTTATGCTTTTGCTGCTTTTCCCCCCACTTTGTGGCACGAGAGATTGGGTCACCCGGGATCTTTTATTATTGAGTCTTTTAGAAAAAATAAGATGATCATGTGTAATCCATCAAGATCTTCACATGCTTGTCATGCGTGTTCGTTAGGAAAACTTATTAGATTACCTTTTGTTTCTTCTTGTTCGAGTACTATTTTGCCATTTGATATTATTCATAGTGATATTTGGACTTCTCCAGTCCTTAGTAATTCGGGTCATCGTTTTTATATGTTATTATTGGATGATTACTCAAATTTTCTATGGACTTTTCCGTTATCTCAGAAATCCAATGTTTTTTCTACTTTTCTTGAATTCCGAACACACATTTGTACTCAATTTGAGAGAGAGATTAAAAATATTCAATGTGACAATGGCAGAGAATTCGACAATACCATTTTTTGGGAATTGTGCAAACAAAATGGGATTTCCTTCCGTCTTTCTTGTCCTTATACGTCATCCCAAAATGGTAAAGCCGAACGATCAATTCGCACCATCAATAATATGGTTCAAACTCTCCTACATCATGCATCAATGCCATCCTCTTTTTGGCATCATGCACTTCAAATGCAAACCTATCTTCTCAATATTCTTCCTCATAAGAATATGGACTCTTTATCCCCACTTCAAATACTCTATCGTAAGATTCCGTCTTATTCTCATCTCCGTGTATTTGGTTGTTTGTGTTACCCACTTTTTCCCTCTACAACCATACATAAACTACAAGCCCGCTCCACTCCTTGTGTTTTCTTGGGTTATCCCACAAACCATCGTGGATATAAATGTTATGATCTTTCATCTAAGAAAATTATACTAAGTCGTCATGTCATATTTGATGAAAAAGTTTTTCCTTTTCCTAAAGATCAGACACCTTCGTCCAATTCATATAATTTCTTGGACACTCCTCTCAGCCCACATATATTGCAACAATGGGCTGCTCCTTCATCATCTCCAGTGGATCACAGTAACCTTGGCCCAACCTCAACATCTTCGGCCCAAGCCTCACCTGATCCACTTTCCCCCTTAGTAGCTCAGCAGCCCAGTCCGCCTACTCCTTCTGGGCCAATCTCTCCTGGCCCAACTCCTAGCATTTCGTCTGGCTCCCTTCCTGCGCCTCCAGTCCAGCCATCTCTCCCTCTTGTATCTCACGGCCCAGTCACCCGAAGCTAGTATGGTATCGTTAAACCCAAGTCATTGTTTAACCTCAATACCACTTCTAAATCCGAACTTCCTCGTAACCCAGTGGCTGCCCTTAAAGATCCAAATTGGAAGATGGCTATGAATAATTAATTTGATGCTCTTATTGAAAATAAGACGTGGGATTTGGTACCCCGTCCCCCTGTTACTAACATTATTCGTTCTATGTGGATTTTTACTCATAAGCATAGGTCTGACGGTTCGTTGGAAAGGCATAAAGCGTGTCTGGTGGGTGCTGGTAAAACTCAGCAGGTGGGCGTTGATTGTGGGGAGACTTTTAGCTCGGTTGTCAAACCGGCTACCATTCGGACTGTTTTGAGTTTGTCTTTATCCAAAGGTTGGCCTATACATCAACTTGATGTCAAGAATGTGTTCTTGCATGGTGATCTCCATGAGACCGTGTATATGCATCAACCATTGGGTTTTCGAGACAAGCGTTTTCTAGATCATGTTTGTTTACTCCGCAAATCTCTCTACGGGCTTAAACAGGCTCCCCGAGCATGGTACAAACGATTTGCGGATTATGTCTTCACACTTGGTTTTACACATAGTAAGTCCGATCATTCTTTGTTTATTTATCGCAAGGGTGTCGACATGGCCTACTTGCTACTCTATGTAGACGACATCATTCTCACAACATCTTCTGAAGCTCTCCGCTGCTCTATTATGTCTCAACTTGGGTTCGAGTTCTCTATGAAAGACCTTGGCCCACTCAGTTATTTTCTTGGGATAGCCGTCACACGGCAACCTTCTCATCTCTTTCTATCCCAACGAAAGTATGCCTCAGAAATAGTGGACCGAGCGGGTATGACTTCTTCCAAACCGGCTCAAACTCCGGTTGATACTAAACCCAAAGTGGGTTCGGATTCTAGCCCTCTTTATGCAGATCCGCTTCTCTATTGCAGTCTTGCGGGTTCTCTCCAGTACCTTACATTCACTCGGCCAGACATTACATATGCTATCCAACAAGTATGCTTATTCATGCATGACCCTCGAGAAATACACATGCATGCACTCAAGCGTATTATTCGTTACATCAGTGGGACTCTTGCGCATGGGTTGTATCTATATCCCTCGAAAACTTGCTCCCTTATCTCCTATACGGATGCCGATTGGGGTGGGTGTCCTGACACTCGTCGATCGACATCTGGGTACTGCATGTTTTTGGGTGATAACTTAGTGCTTGGGCTGCGGAACGCCAACCCATGGTCTCTCGCTTCAGTGCCGAGGCGGAGTATCGTGGGGTCGCTAATGTTGTCTCTGAATCTTGTTGGTTACGCAATCTTCTCTTTGAGTTACATTGTCCCATACAGAAGGCTACTCTTGTCTACTGTGATAATGTTAGTGCCATATACCTCTCGGGTAATCCTGTTCAACATCAACGCACAAAACATATTGAGTTGGATATACATTTTGTTCGTGATAAGGTGGCCCGAGGAGAAGTACGGGTCTTGCATGTACCGTCTCGACATCAAGTAGGGATATCTTTACCAAGGGTATTCCACTGATTTTATTTGAAGATTTTCGGGACAGTCTCAACGTCCGTCCGCCTCCCGTTTCGACTGAGGGGGTGTGTTAGACTGTTATCCTCAAGATGTGATAATATCAGTGTATTAGGGATATTATCACGTGGTATTTTTGTGAATATTGTTATTATTATCCCTTGTGCATATCATACTTAGTTTGATAAATATTAGTTACTAGAGATAAATATTAGATAGCTAGAATAGTGGATCTTGGCTAGTATAAGAACCCATGTAACTCTCTGTGTAAAGATCATTGAAAATACAATCTTTCAATATCCTCAAGTTTCCTTAGGATATCCCATGAAAATACATTTAATAGATTTAAGTGTGAGCTTATTCCAAACAAGTCTTTTCGCAAAAGTCTCACTTTCTTAAATCTTCATGAAAGACAAAACAAGTTTTCTTTCCATATCACATATGGTGCCCTTGAACTTGTTTTGATGAAACTTAAATTAGTGTAATTATAGCGGTTTCCAATACATAACCCCAAAATAAATAATGGAAGATCAATTTGACTTTATCATCTAATGAACCATATCCAATAAGGTTCTACACCTCCATGTAGACACATCATTCCAAAATGGTGTTCTTGGTGGAGTCAATTTGTGAAACAATTTCACAACCTTAAAAGATGATTGTCAAATTCTTGGTTTAATTATTCATCATCTCGATCAAATCGGAATCTTTGAATAGTTTTACCAAGAAGTTCCAAAATCCTCTTTTAGCATTGCTACTTAATGCACCATATACATCAACATGTATTAGGTCTAATAAGATATTAGCCTTTTACTACTCCTAGTAAAAGATGTCTTGGTCCAAGTAAATAAGATTTGCATATATCACATGATTCAAAATCATGTGACTTTAAAACTCCGTCCCATAGAATTTTAGATATGCGTTTCTTATTTATTTGATCAAAACAATAATGCATAAAGAATTTAATTATTTATGTTATAGTCTTATTTATTATTTTGTTCTTCAAGATTTAAAATATAAAATTTATTTATATGATTTAACAATACAATAAAGTAAATCATAATAAATAAAGCACTTTTCTTATTCTCAATAAGAATTAAATATCCTTCATTATCTTTTAACAAAATAATACTTTCTACTTAATATGTAAAGTCACTTCATAAGTGTTCTACGAACAATCACTAGTACAGATTTAGGCTTAGGAAACACCACTTAGATAGCGCTTTTAGAAAACGCTATCTAAGAGGTACCCTAGGATAGCGCATCACCCTTAACCGATGAAGTCGAGTGCAAAAAAAAAAAAAAAGAAAAAAAAAGAAGAAGCTATAATAGCGCATACATAATAAACGCTAAGTTAGGAACAATCTTAGATAGCGCATAAAGAACCGCTAAGTTAGTAAGCGTTTTATAAGCTTTTTTTTTTTTTTTCCTCAGGTCCGACTTTTTTTTTCTTTTCTTTGACCAAATAAACGCTATCAAAGGCCTGATAAATTAAACCCCTAAATCACTTTCCCCCGCCATTCAGTATTCCCACGTTGCCCAAACAAAATCATCGACGTACTGGACACAATTGACGATCTCCCTTCCCTCCCCAGCCATCGCAACGCCGGCGCCACCACCAAAGTTCGCCTAAAATCGCAGCAGCAGCAGCAAACGAGACCGGTTCCTCCAAACCCTAGCCCTCTATTTCCGGCCTCCAAACACCGTGAGCTTTTCGATTTCATTCTCCAAGTATGTCATAAAGCTCCCTCTTATGATTTTTCTAAATTTAATTTTGTAATTATTGATTATGTTTACTTTTTATTTTATCTTGCACTTTAATTATAGTTTTTGTTCTTTGATTTCATTCACTGTAGAAGATGTTTAAGGTAGCATAGGTTCTGTTCTTTGGAAAAAGGTAATTCTTGCGTAGGCAGTTGGAAAGTGTGTGATTTATGGCGTTCTTTTCGATTTCACGATCTCTCTCCTCTTCTTAAACCGCTTCTTCATTCCTCTGGATCTCTCTCTACTCCCCTCCGGCATCACTTTCGCCAAACACATGCTCGCCCTCGGCTACAAATGCCGTCATCGCCTCACCCTCTCTTCTGCCATGGTTGCTTTCGGCCCTCTCTATTCTGCCATGGTACTGCCGCTCTTCTCTCTTCTACGAGTGAGGTATTTTTTAATTACACCATTTAACAAAAATGTTGGTTAAATTCAAGTTGTTTCTTGATTATTGTTTAATTAGGTTAAATTCACTTGAGATGTTGTTTCTTGATTGATGTTTGACTTAGGACTGTTTGGGATTCTTGATTATTGTTGGTTAAATGCCTGTTTAGGGTTCTTGGATGTACTTAGCGATGTATGTTGAGCTCTATACTGAGGTCTTCACCAGCAGGCCCTCATTGAACGCCGTCGTCGCTCTCCACGATCAGTTTTACACTTTCTTCAATCTCCTTCTTCCACTCCTCATCCTTATTTATGCATATTTATTTCTAATCGGGCAGTTCTCCACCCATTCTTCTACTCCAGTGAACACTACTGACACCAGTCCCTGGCATCTCCCTCCCTTCAATGGTGTCTCCTTCTAGCTGCTTTCTCTCACTTAGGTATAAATTTGTTTTGAGTTTATGTGTTTTAGGATCTCTGATTTTATTTAAATTTGATTGAGTTTATTCAAGTGAGTCTAAGATGATCACAATAGATATGGGTTTTGTTTTTTTCGGGGGCTTTTTTTTTTCTGAAATTAGTCAGAACTTAGTTTGAAAATTGTTTATTCCTCATATTTGGTATATTTGGTTGCTATTTTTCTTTCTTTTAAAAGTTATTCCCTCTTATTGTTTATAAGTTTTTCAAAACTTGAGAGTAACTCTAAAAGAATTTTTTTTATATGTCTTACTGAGAGTTAATATAACTTTTTAAATTTTCTTTAATTTTTTGGTTCTAGAAAAAATCAACTCTTATTTTTTAGAAGAACTCTTAATGAAATCAAACAGAAGACTAGACCCTGAAACTTGAAACTGCTATGAAGAAACTGAAGAGGGGTGAATTCAAATCCTATTTCTTACCGAAAGTGCTCTTTTCATTTTGGTGTTTGTTCCGTATCAACATGAGTAATGTTGCAATGCACCACAAAGTACTCAAATGTCTTTTTTTACACAACATGTTACTTATTTATCTATATAAAAAAAGGATAATTGTCATACTTCATTATTTTTGCAGCAAGCTCTGACTTTGGTATTTGTTGAGACAATGAAGGGGTCTAATTCTCTAGAACATTGGTTATACACCAATGGATTTCAGGCTACTATTATTCATGGTGGCAGATCAAAACATGTGAGTATAAAGGATCGTTGAGATTTTTGATTTCTTTCTTGAATTGAGTTTTTGTTTTCTTACTACTCATGGGTAAAAGCTATATTTTAGGTTCAACCATTTTTCTCAAGGATTTATTTCTTTATTTTAATGTGTATTAGTTCTTAAATGATTAATATCGGTAGTAAGAAGAAACTCCTCCTGTGTGACACTGATTATTCCCTTTTACATAGTTGGTGTGCATATTTATGTTACTCTAGCAGTCGTGTCATATGCTATGTGGACATAAATATGCCTTTTGTCCAACTTTTTATTGATCCATTTTGTACTATTGTTGTCTTTGTTAATATGATTTTAAGAAATATCTCATAATTGCAGGTCATGATCGGTGTGCTTAGTAGTTAGATGTTATCAATCAGAATTGGAGTCCCATGTTTGGTAAACAGTTCTTCTTAATATGATTTTAAGAAATATCTCATAATATACGGAGATTTGTTAGAATAATGTTGTTGAAATTGGGGTATTAACTACTCTCTTTTCTCTATATTAGATCTGGTGAATGTGTTTTTGAAGTTTTTCTTCCTCAGCTTCTCTTGTAACCTAACTCATCTAACCCACTAAATGGAGAGGTTGGTGGTCTAATGATGTGTGACAAAGTTGTCTATGATCAAATATCCATGTTACTCTTTTATGGGACCATGCATGCTTAGCTTGAAACTTGTAAATATGGGTTCTTATATTTAAAACTTCCTCATGCCTCTGTTTTTGCATATGCAGTTGACATAATGTCTCCGCACCATTGGATATCTTTGTCGGATAGGAGTACGTAGTGAATATGAAACGCGCCACCACGTAGCTCTCTAACCTGCTAAATAAAAATTATGAACAAAAGTTGCTGATTTCTAAAGACAGTTAGTTGCTCATGTTTATGATCCGGTTAATTTGTTTTTCCTCTTTCACTTAATTGGCTGATGTTTTTGGACCAGTTTTTAAGATGTCAATAGGCACGGCACCCGGGCATTTGTGATGATCTAGACCAGAGGAATGTTTATGAATGTTTTCAAGGGATGGTTGACTGTCGTAGGATGCATCTGTTTGACGTTCTTAACCAATACCATGCAATATTCGCTGATGCTACATCAGGGAGTGAAGAAAACTATAATGGTGGCCTTCTCTTTAGCTGGACCATGCATCAGATTTCATCTTACCTTAGAACTCTTAAAGTTATAATGGTGAGAGCTTTTATTGTTTGTTGCTTTATAATCTTATATTAGAACTCTTTGTGGGAGATAAAGAATATCTATTTGTCGTTCTATACCATGTAATATTTGCGTGTGATTGGCATGGCTCTGTGCAAGACAGTAATTGTGAAAAGACAATGAAGTAATTGGTGGCATATCCTATCAATGAATGAGATGGTTGGTTTCAATTTTTTTTTTTTTTTTTTTTTTTTTTTTTAAGTTTTATGATTGCATTGTTTTATTTTATTTTTTGTTTTTTAACTCACTTACATTAGTTATTTTCTGCCATTACAGATTACCGGGCAACCTAGTGTATTGTATTATGCTTCGGTAATACTTTAGGGACACCCAATAAATTTTGTCAAATACTACTTCCTCCGTCTCAAGTTGAATGTTCAATTTTTTATTTTTTTTTTTCAAGTTCCTCTTGAGCAAATGCATTTTTCAAATTTTTTTGACATTCTTTTTGAGACGGACGGAGTATGAGTTTTGAGGTTATATCAATGAGTACAAGTTGATTGAGAGCATTCAGATGCTACAAAAGGGTGTCCATTCTTCTTGGGGTGTTGAAGGTGGATTCTTGAGGGGCATCTCTCTCTCAGTCTCCCTCTTCAGTCTCCACCAGTTATTTGTTAATGAAAACTAGAATTATGCATTTAAATATTTTTGACATGTTTATTTCATCTTTTTATAGTGGTATGAGAGCTTTTCGGATCCATTGTGGTGGGAATAATACCAAGAAGGCCTTCAACAACTTCAAATGGATTACCATTCGGGTAATTTACTTTACAACTTGTCGATAGAGTAGAAATGAATTCATATTTTAGAATTTTTTTTTAATACAAACATCAATTGTTATTAATAGTGCCCGAAGCAACGTCAACATGATGGAATTCATTGTGGCCACTATGTTGGATGCTACATTCAGAGTATATTGCTCGTTGGTGAAACAAGTATCCCTAACTATGTAAGTAAATCGCTCATATTCATCTTTCACTTCTTGTTATAGAAAGAAAACATCTTTTATGTCTAAAAGAGAAGGCCCAAAGGAAATTGATGTCTCTTCAGAACAGTCCAGAATTTGGGACGGGTTTGAACAATAAACTGTTTTTACTCGGATATAATTGGGCTGGTTGGGACACAGAGATTTGAATCCCTATGAGTCTAGTTTCTAATGGTCCAAACAGGGAGGTATTTGGAATTTTCTAGAGCAAGTTATGCCCTTTTTTCTGGAAGGTGGCAGTTTCATACGAAAATCTGCAAGTCCAGAATTTGGAACGGGTTTGAACAATAAACTGTTTTTGCTAGGATATAATTGGTCTGGTTGGGACACATATATTTGAAGCCCTATGAGTCTAGTTTCTAATGGTCCAAACGGGGAGGTATTTGGAATTTTCTAGTGCAAGTTATGCCCTTTTTTCTGGAAGGTGGCAGTTTCATACGAAAATCTGCAAGTTCATGAATTTGGAGGTTCTTGTATACTGTTGTTTGATGAAGTTTTTGATTTTGATTGCATACTGTTGTTTCATACGAAAATCTGTAAGTTATTCCCTTTATTCATGTCGTGTTGTAGGTAGCAGAGGAGATTGAATACTGTTGTTTGATACATAGGGAGTACATGTCTTGTATTCTTTGTAGTTTCTAATACATGTCTTGTTTTTTTTTTTTTTTTTTTTTTTTTTTTTTTTTTTGTACAATTTGTCCATACAAGTCGAATCAAGAGTTATCCTTCGAGCAAAATGCAGATTTTTCAGTATAATTTGGCAGGATACTTGTATAACCGGTTTATTAAGGCGAAGCTGGCACCGAAGTAGAAAATAGGTATTACAAATTTAAGTATTTTAGTTCTAGCTATTGTATGATCGAGACAACGATCTTCAAATCTTGTTAGTTCTAACAATTGTGGATGATTGTAAATATTATTATTGGTGTATGCAATCAAAGGTTGATGGTTATTGTTGAATGAAATGTTGGCTAGTTCGTATTAATTTTTTTATTCCATTTTTTGGTACTAAATTATATAATATACAATATGTGCAGTTTAAAAAAAATGACATATACTTGCATAGCGCTTTTTATGCGCTATCCAAGTATTACACTAAAAAAAGTGATCTTCCTTCGATAGCGTTTCACATGCGCTATGTAAGTTGGATTATTTTTTTTTTTAATTTGGAACTTCAATAGTGCATATTACGCGCTATTCAAGTTGGTTTCTGACAATTAAAAAACACTGTACGACAGCGCTTCTGAATGCGCTAAACTGGTATACGCTATTGTAGATCACTCTCTAAGATAGCGCATATGAAGCGCTATGCAAGCTTACATAGCGGTCGCTTGTATAGCGCTTTTATGCGCTATCTAAGGCCTAAAAAAAACTTTGTCTAAGCCTAAATCTGTACTAGTGAATGTTGCAACTCTTGCATCATTACCATTCGTAGATTAACTTTACTTTAAGTAGTCTTTCAATTTACTAATTCTTGCACATTTTAACAAATGTGTGATCAAATCCGGTATCCAATACCCAATAATTAAAATTAGAAAGATTAATCTTATAACATAAATGTCCGAAGTGGTAGTCCCACTACCATTCACTTTCTATGATCATCCAAAATTTTGATTGCAATTCTAAATGGTCAATCCAATTGCCACGTTACCAAATTGCATCATTAAGTGTTATAATTTTAGCCACAATTATTTCCTTTAGGTTTGACAATACTTGTCTTACCTTTATCTTTTAATCCTCTTTCCTTTTAGAAATTTATGAAGTCAAAAATCAAATTTTTGACTTAGATCAACATCTCTCCGCATGATTGTTTAGATATTGAGAGCACAAACATGTCTCATCAATTCAACTAATTTCAGCAATCAAGAACAATTCATGATTCTGATTTCAGTTTATCTGTATTCTTGAATTGACATCACTTTTCAGGAAACTTTGTTTCGCAAACCAGCCGTCTGAACTAGATTCAATCCCAGATTAATTTTGAACTTGACATTTAATTTCAAGAAACTTGGTTTCCCAAACCAGCCATCTGAATTAAATTCAACTCAAAATATTCATCATAGAAGCGGTAGATTTTAAATTTCCAAAATTTTACCTAGAATTGCTTTCCTTGATTCAATTAGGATTTGATGTTCATGGTGATCCAGTCATCATGATCATCAAAACCAAGAATAAACAATTTATTCATGAATTTAAGATCATCAACAACTTTAATCAAATTAAATTTTGATGATCCTACGGAATATATTAATCAAATTAATATTGCAATTTAGGTTACTTAGGATTATTAAGAATGTATAATTTTCGTTCTTACTTTAGAAAAATTCTTAAGCTCATGATCCAATCAAAGAAATTAATTTCATTCTCTTTTAACTTTGTTCCTTTTAGAGAACATATCGCAGTAACAAACATAATTAAAGTATAACGTAACATTCTACAGAAATATGCAAATAAATATACACCTATATTTCATACCAATCATTTAAGAGATAAGTAGTTTGTATTTCATAAATACTCCCACTAAATTATATAACCTTCATATATAACAATTGCATAATATAATTTATGTAGACTAAAATCCATATTTCACCCAATTTTGAATCGGCTAGGGTACGACTGCTCAAAACCAAGTTATTTAGGTAGACAATTCTTGTCAATCATATCATATATGACTCTTAGATCTTTTATGAGATTATTTTAGACATCCAATGTCAAACATGTTTTAATCTCATCTTGTGCCTAAGGCCCAAAACTGTTTTGATAGCTTAATTAAGTCAAACCACGTTAAACGTATAGGAAACTCTGATTCCTCATCTTGCTCATACACTGATAGAATTAATGCACCTCGCTAGGGTGGAGCCTGCATAAAACTACCCGGTGTACTCATAAGTGTTTTAATAATGGATTGGCACATGACTTAAGTTTTTAAAGAAGGTTCATCTCATATAGCATACAACACGTTTATGAGCACATAGCATGTAAAGCATCAAGATTAGTCATTAAATAAATCTCCATTAATTTAAGCAGAATATTTATGTGTCATTAGTTTCTCTATAATTATGAGGATGAGACTCTTTGAACTTTGGTTATCATCTCCAAATCAAGACAACAAGAAGTGTGGCCGAACTAAGCCATAGGAAACCACAATTCCGCACTAATTCAAGAAACCAAGAAAGTAGTCCATGTGGCCGAAACTAAGCAATAGATGGTCTCGATGAACGTAGGCCAATTGCATTCGTTTTATCTTTGAATCTTTGATTGCGATCAATTTTGGGTTACACAGTCTCGAGAACGTAGGCTAGCCGTCCAAAACTTGATCCAATCTCAGTATCACAAGACTAAAACAAATAGGAGTTTCAAACCTTAAGATCCACACCAAGCCCTACGCCCCGCACCCGCTCCAGACCAGATGGTCCGGCCGGGTCAAGGGATAGGTCCGGTCGGACCCCGTAAAGAAATCCCAGGTTTTTCAAAATTCAAAAATTGTCTCAAAATTGTTTTTTCCCGATTCAATTATGGTTTGGTGTTCTTGGTGATCCAATCACCATGATCATCAAAACCTTGAATAAACAATTTATTCATGAATCTCTAGATTATCAAAACTTTGATCCAATCAAAAATTGATAACTCAAACAATTTTAAATCCACCATAATTTTATTGCGATTAAAGTTACAAAACAATAAACCACATAAAACGCATAAACTACATAAACACCATGAATCTAAATTCAAATAGCATGTTAACACATATAATCCAATTATATTATCAACATGATATTATTAAAATAATCATACATGAACGGGGCTCTGATACCATTGTTGGGTTTTGAGGCAACATGCGGAGGGGAAGAAAGCGATAACAATCAACAAAACCCTAAACCCCAAGATCCATTCAAGCTTTAAGATTTGATATTTAGAATACTAACCATGTTGCGTGTTTAATATTTCCGGATCTTCAAATCTTCAAGTCTTCAAGCTTTAAGATTTGATCTCCTCGTTCTTGGAGTTCTTTGAATCAGGATCACAGGAACACGAACTTGAGATGCTAAAGCAAAACATCCTCTATGTGTATCCACACGTGAACAAATATCTAGAACCATTCTAGATTTGAATTGCTAGACCCATTAGAAAACACGCTTTTCTAATCTTCAAAGGATATATGAAATTATTGGTGTTCTTGAGCTTTTGATTCATAATCTAAACTTAAGAATATGTTTCACAAACACATTGAGGCTACCAATAATGATATATTCTGATTAGGTTTATACTTTGTAAAGAGAGGTGTATTTAAACGCAAAAGTCCTAAACCATTTAGGAAATTTAGTCCAAATCCCATCAAAAACCGAATCAGGAAAAAAACAGACTTTCTGGAGGGGTGGTCTGCCCGGGGCACCAAAGAGGTCTGCCCGGACAAACATAGGTCCGCCCGGGTCCTTTGTAAGTTCCGCCCGGACCACCCTTCTAGAAAACTTATTTTCTCAGATTTCCATAATTCTGTTTTTTACGCTCTTTTACGCAATTCCAATTTTAGCCTTTTCTTTGATTCGTTCTTTTGTGTGTGACCCCATAGGATTATATTAATTTGGCAATGAGTCTAACCAAGGTCAAACCCATAAGTCATTAGCGGACTCTAGCAAGCCATCATGACTACCCAATTAATATAACTTAACGAAGTTCGTTATCCTCATAGAACATATCACAATCCTTTTGTCACACGGTATCATATTGAACATAAGTCATGGTCCACATCAACTTATCTTGTTCAATGCTTTCTCGATCCCGAGTAGATTGATATGAGCAAATGACATTGAACACATCAATTCATTTGAGCGTGGCCACGCATTTCATCAATCTCACTCTTCGAGTGGCCTAAGCAGATATCTCTCTTGAGAGAGGGACAAATCCCATCTTGACTTATCATTCTTCCCTACAAGAATCCGATTATGCCAATCGTAGCCTTTATAAGCGCCCGGTTAGGGGTAGCGTTTGAGTACGTCAAACATAATGTTCATCATGTGGAAGACCATGATAATCTCAGGCCTAAGGATATCAAGTGATATAACTACATGAGATTTAATTATGACATTTGACCATGACATAAATCTCATAGGAGGGTCAAGTCCAGTACATGTTCACCAACAAGTACCCATAAGCTTAATTTGTATCATATACACATGATCATCACATGACCATCAATTAAACTTATACTAGTTCTTCATAAGTACTAGGGACGGAGATTATTATAATAAACATGTAAAACATATAATAATCCAAGGTTGTTATCTCAATAACAAATGCGAACATGATGTAACGTAAGACCTTTCTCAATGGCCTAGGGCATAATCTCCAACAAATAGATGGTCCATTATAGGGACGTGGCCAGGATTTTGTGTCAAGGGGGTCAAGATTTTAACTTAGAACAAAGATGAATTCTATAATAAAAATTTCAATCTAAAACTGTTAAACAAACTTGTTTTGTACTTCAATTCTTTACAGAGGTAATTTCCTTAACGTCATTTTTTGAAAGTACTTCATGATAGAATCATCATTAATAGTGTCAAAAACATCACGCTCGATGTAAGTCACTAAACAACCATTCAATAATTCATTAGACATCCGATTGCGTAATGATGCTTTGATGATATTCATTACCGAAAAAATACGTTCAATTGTTGCAGTTGCTACCGGTAAAACTGAAAGGTACTCAAGTGTATATCTTGGAATTCTAGGGGGGGTCAATTGACCACCCTTGCCCCATAACACTTCCGTCCCTGGTCCATTAGGATGGACAACTAATTAGAGGATCGATGGACACTTAAATTCTCCTCAATTGAGTGCGTTAAGAGACGACTATGGGAAAATTTGTATCTTTTGTTTTGGTCAATTTTTTGTAATTTAACTTGATGAAATGAAATTGGGTATAATGGAATGAAATTGCAAAGGATTGAAGAACAAGATGACACGATAATTAACGAGGAAAGCCCTTGAACAACTTGTTCGCCGCACAAAACCTCAAAGATGGAATATTATTGATAGTGATGATTGTAGTACAAAGAGATAAATAAGAAGTATAAAATTTAGATGAGCTAATAACTGAGTGCGTGTGTGTTCATTTACAGATGGTATGTTCTATTTATAATGGAATATGGAGCCACAAACTAGCCCTTTTATCCAAGATTATCGGGGAGTTTGTTAAGTGTTATCCACATTCGGAGTTGATAGCCTAGACTCCTTCATTGACTAGGTCTTCATTCGAGTTACAAACGTTACTGATCATGCTCCATTATTTTCGTAGGAGTTACCTGAAAAATAGGATGAGAGATGTGATTAAGTAAAACGTGTTTAGTGATATACATGTAAGTTTGTATGGTGACAACTTGAAGAATCAAGATGCTGTGCCAAGTTGAGACATTCAAGATGAAAACGCAGATAAAAATTCCAGCCCAAAAAATTGCCCTTGATTTTTGAATTCAAAGAGAGTTTCTTGGAGTTCGAAAATCTCTAAGTTGCAGACACGTGGCGGAGGTTTCTTTAAGCGGTTTAGAGAAGTTTCTAGGCACTTGAGTTTTAGTAGGGGTCTAAGAGCTACAACCGTCTAGTTCGACATAAATACCCATCAAGGATGATGGATTTCTTTTGTCCTTGCAAAAATAGAGGTTGCTTCAAGAGATTTCCGGTGAGTTTTCATCTTCTCTTCTTCTATCTTTTCTTAACTTGAAATTGCCATGGCTATTGATTTGCCTGAAGGTTTTGCGTGTTTGGGGTTGATAGATAACCATGATTCGGAAATATGCATTCTCGAGCCCACACAAATTGAAACCCTAAAACCCAAATTTCCCCAAACTGCTGTTTTCATGCCACCAAACCCTAACTTGGCTGCAGATTGTGTTTCCCTTGAATGGCTTGCCCTTCCTGAATATCCATTTGACATTGGCTTGACCTTTCCTTTTTCGCCTTTGATTACCCGTTTCTTTCAAGATACTGGTTTAGCTTTTACCCAACTTATGCCGGTAGGATGGAAAAACCTAGTTACCTTGGACAGGTTGAGTGCAGAATTGAACTTGAGGGTAGGTTTAGAGGAACTTGCTTTCTGCTATATTCTTAGTTCATATGGTCCTCACAGGTATGGGTTTAGGGCAAAAAATAGAGCTTATAGTCTGGTAACTGAGTCCACTGATCAGGATAGGGATTGGAAAAGGAAATTTTTCTATGTAAGGAAGGATAGCTTGGAGGGAGTGGAAATTATTTTTTCTCAACTTGGAAGCAGGATGGTAGGAATTTTGACTTTTGTTCTTTTGCTTTGTTGATTAATTGTGTCGACTCATTTTCTGTTACTCCTGGTTTGTAGTTGAAAAACTTGATGATTTGTTTCCTAAGTTGCCTGACACTTTAGCAATTGTCGAAGCTGTTTGCTCTCAACCTTCCAATAGAAGAAAGTTCATCCGGCCTGGTGCTATTGTTGGCTCAGAAAGTGAAAGAGAGGGGACTGGTCAAAATATGTCTTCTGGTAAGCCTTTTCCTGCATTTGTTATTTTTGGAAAACATTTTATATGCTAAAGATAAAAAAAAAAAAAAAAACTTTCCTGTACCAGCCACTCAGTCAGACAATCCCTATAGTGCAAGCAATTTGTTGGCTAGGTTCAAGAAACCTAAGGTTGATGATTCCTTGCCTCCTGTCCCCAAAGCTGAAGGTTCTGCCAAACCCAAGTTAGTCATTGGAGAAGCTGTCCTGTTCAAGAGGAAGAAGAGGGAGATAGTGGATCTTGATGACTCTGAGCCTGTGGTAGAGAAGCTAGTTGAAAAGGTAATGTTGTTGCTACTAAGGTTTCTAGGTAGTAATGTAGAATGTTGATCCTATTTCTATATTTTGCAGATTCATGATGCTGTAAGCATGTTGACCAAGGAAGTGGATTTATGGAAGATGAAGGCTGAGGAGGCTATGGCAGAGAAGGAAAATGTTATGGCTGTTGTGATTGCTTTGAAGGAAAAGGAAGGATGTAGAAATCATGAGTCTAACGGTCAGGTTGGCATCATCCAGTAAGAAGATGAGAGACGAGTTAAAGAATCAAGAGGACCGCTATGTTAGAGAAGCTGGGCGCTCGGTTTTTGAGGCTAGGATCCAGATGATTGAAGAGTATTTGGCTGGTAAAGCTGGTGAATGGAACCTGGAGGATTAAAAAGCTTCCTTAAGAGGCATAACAGGTGCTATCCCAGAAGTTGGTGAAGTCAGTTCTAAGCCTCAGGATGTGGAGCCAGCGGAGCAAGTTGATGAAAACCAAGGTGCTAAGGAAGGGTGAGGTATGTTCTCTTTATTTCTGCAAGATGTTAGCAACAAAAACAATTTCTTTTATGTTTTAAGTTTTATCAACGAGGGGGATGTCCTCATAAACAATTAGATAACTTTAGGATGTAATGGTTTTTATCTGGACAAGTTCTATGTCGCACTGTAGTCAACTCATGTCTTGTGATAGCATGGGTTAGACTTTTTGGGTGTTTTAGTTTAAAATAGTTCAGTTTTTGAACTTTCTTTGGTTATTCTGGTTGTAAAAATGATGGACATTAAGATGCTACATTTTGGTAATGTAGGTAAGGTAGAAATAGAGAAGCAACTTGTTGAAGTTGTTTTCTTAACATGCAAGATATAATATGTTGATGTTAGCAGTATGAATGAAAAGATGCTTTAATCTTTTAAACTTTTGACTTTGGTAAGATGTTAATGTTACAACCAATTGTAAATGAGCTGAGTTCACAATTTGTCTAAGCGCAAGATGGTGATTAATATGTAATAAATACATTGGCCAACTTACAACTTAAACAAATGTAAAAAAACCGTGCGCACGGGCAAAGGTGTATGAACCTTAAACTTTAAGAAAGACGTATAATCTTTAAACCTTTGAAAGATGAAAACCTTTAAAGCCTGAGTACGAACTTTAGAAAATGATGCATAAGATTTAACATTAAGATACTTACTTGAACATTTGAACGTTTGAACAAGTTAGGTTTTCATCCAGCATAATGTCAACAAGTTGACTGGTTTCATCTTGAACAGTCCAAGTTGTTATCTCCGGCAAAACATTTGAATATATCAATTACATTGACCTGTGTTGGAACTTTGAATTGCCTTGCAAAACAAACACATGTTAGGGGTGGGTGTTAGCTTGGCTAACACCCCTCCGATGCTTAAGTCAGTAAGTGTTCAAAAATAAATAATTTGAAATAACAAAATTGAAATAAGGCTTAAATAAATCATACCTGATATTCGGAAATGAATGGGAAAACTATAACTTACATATAATAAGCTTTAAGGTTGACTTCATTCCAACTTCTTGGTATTCTAATGCCATCCAAGGTGGAGAGCCAATATGCACCTTTACCAGCTTCTGCATCAACTAGGTAGGGACCTTCCCATTTAGCTGCAAGTTTGCCTGCATTCAATTCCCTTGTGTTCTGAAAAGCTTTTCTGAGCACCATGTCTCCAACTTGAAATCTCCTAATGCGCACATTCTTGTTGTAAGACTTGGCAATTCTCTGCTGATAGGCTGCCATCCTGATTTTAGCCAAATCTCTAAGTTCATCAATAGTATCTAGATCTTCTGCAAGTATAATCTGGTTGTCTTCTGGAGTTATCAAGCCATATCTTGCCGTTGGGATAAAAAATTCTACTGGAATTACGGCTTCAGTTCCATAAACCAAGGAGAAGGGAGTTTGGCCGGTTGCATTTTTAGGAGTTGTCCTATCTGCCCATAATACTAGAGGTAACTCTTCAGCCCATCTTCCTTTCTTTTGATCAAGACGTTTCTTCAGGTTGCTCACAATCAACTTGTTTCTTGATTCTGCTTGACCATTAGCTTGAGGATGTACCGGTGTAAAAGTAATTAACTTGATTCCCCATCTTGTACAGAAATCTTGAGTCTTCTTGCTGATGAACTGAGAGCCATTATCACAGATAATTTCTGAAGGGACTCCAAACCTGCTGATGATGTTTCTTTTCAAGAATGAAATCACTTCTTTATCTCTAACTTGGATAAAGGTTTCAGCTTCTAAATACTTTGCCCCCAGGTGCCTTAGGAAACTTTCCAACAATATCCATTCCCCACCGCATGAAGGGCCAAGACGATAGTATAGGATGAAGAGGTTCGGCAGGTTGGTGCAAGATGTTGTTATGTCTTTGACAAGCATCACATTTCTGAACATATTTGACTGAATCTTGGCGCATAGTTGGCCAATAGTACCCTGTTCTCAATGCCTTGGAGGATAGTGACTTGCCCCCAGAATGATTGCCACATTCTCCTTCATGTAATTCTCTTAAGACTTGTTCATCTTGTTGTGGCTCCAGGCATCTCATGTACAAACCTGTAAATGACTTACAAAATAGTACATTATCAATTAATACAAATCTTGATACCTTCATCCTGAAAGCCTTTGCATTCTTGACATCTTGTGGCACTGTTCCATCCTGCAGAAATGTTATTATGGGCAGTGTCCAAGATGTCTCTTCATTTGAGCTGGTCGGTCAACAAATTGATTTATTTCAGGTTGGTCAATTGCAGGGTGCAAGACGTGGATTATAGGTATGGCATTGTTCAGCATGCTCCTGCAACTTGATCCAAGGTTGGCTAATGCGTCAGCTTCAGCATTCTCATCCCTTGGGATCTGTTGGAAAGTAAATTCTTCAAATTGTCCAGCTAAGGATTTAACATGCTACAGATAACTCGACATCCTGCTATGCTTTGTTGTATAAGATCCATTGAAGTGGTTAACCAACAACAAGGAATCACTATAAACATTCAGACATTTAATATTTAAACTTAAAGCGGTAACCAAACCCATGATGAGGGCTTTATATTCAGCCTCATTATTTGTAGCCTTGAACTCACAAGCTACAGCTTGGGGAATCAGTTCTCCTTGGGGGGATCTCAAGACTATGCCCAAACCTGTGCCCCTTGCATTTGATGCTCCATCTGTATAAAGTGTTCAAAATCTAGGAGAGTCTGAACCTTCAAGTTGTTGGACTTCGAGTTCAACTTCAGGTTGAAGGTTGGGACTGAAATCTGCCACAAAGTCAGCTAGGGCTTCTGACTTGATCGCAGTCCTTGCCTCATACTGGATATCATATGTACTAAGTTGCACAGACCATTTTTCCATCCTGCCTGACATCTCAGGTTTTCTCATCACGTTCCTGACAGGATAGTTAGTCCTCACAATAATAGGATGAACTTCAAAATAATGGCGCAACTTAATAGAGGAAGTTATTAAAGTAAGAACAAGTTTCTCAAGATGGGAGTACCTGATTTCCGCATCTAGAAGAGACTTACTTACATAATAAACAGGAAGTTGTGTACCATCTTGTTCTCTTGCCAAGACTGCGCTGACTGCATTTTCTGATACTGAGAGGTACAGGTACAAAGCTTCACCTGTTTCTGGTTTGGAAAGTAGAGGTGGAGTTGCTAAATAATCTTTAAGCTGGTTGAAGGCTGCTTCGTGCTCTTCCGTCCACTGGAACAACTTGTTTTTCCTCAGCACGTCATAGAACAACTTGCATCTGTCAGATGACTTGGAGATGAACCTGGTTAGGGCAGCAACTTTGCCTGTGAGCCTTTGCACTTCTTTAATACTCTTTGGAGACTTAAGATTGATGATGGCTTTGAACTGTTCAGGACTTGCTTCGATGCCCCTCTTGGTCACCATGTACCCGAGGAACTTCCCAGCCTTAACACCAAAGTTGCATTTGGATGGATTCAATTTCATGTTGAATGCTTCCAAGATTTCAAAAGCCTCCTTTAGGTCTCGAGCATGATCTTTAATACACTTAGACTTCACCACCATGTCATCAATGTATACTTACATAGTCTTTCCGAACTGATTCTTGAACATCATGTTGACTAGTCTCTGGTAGGTTGCTCCCGCATTCTCAATCCAAAAGGCATTGCAATAAAGCAATAGATACCATCTGGAGTAATGAACGCAGTGTCTTCCTGATCTGAAGGTTCCATCTGAATCTGTTGAAATCCTAAAGAAGCATCCATAAACGTCAAGACCTCATGACCAGCTGTTGCATTAACTAGAGCATCAATATGAGGCAAGGGAAATGGATCCTTAGGGCACGCCTTATTTAAGTCTGTAAAGTCCACACAGACTCGCCACTTCCCATTCTTCTTCTCTACAACCACTACGTTGGCCAACCATTTAGGATAGTCAACCTCCCTGATCATCTTGGACTTTAGAAACCTTTCCACTTCTTCCCTGATAATCTGATTGCGTTCATGAGCAAATTTTCATCTTTTTTGGTGGACAGGCTTGGCATTTGGGTCAATGTTCAACTTGTGGGTGATAACATCCTTACTGATTCCAGTCATATCTTCATGCTTCCAAGCAAAGCACTTCAACCTGTTCCTTAGAAACTCAATGATTTCACCTTCTATATCAGGAGGTAAGTCTGCACCTATATGAACTTTGACATCGGGATTAGAAGGATTAAGTTGCACCTCCTTATATCAAACTCTGCAGCTTCAAGTACATCCCGTGCCTTTCTCTATAATTGCTATGGTTGCCTAGGACTGCTTGCTGCCTTCATGGACACCTTGTAACACTCCTTAGCAGTCTGCTGATCTCCTGATACCTTGACTACTCCCCAAGGTGTTGGCAACTTGAGGCACTGATGGTAAGTTGAAGGTACAGCTTTCACATTGTGGATCCACGGTCTACCCAAGATGATGTTATAAGATGACTGACATTCTATCACGCAGAACTTCTCCATGGAGTTAATCCCTTCAACATATACTGGAAAAGTAATCTCCCCAAAGGTATGCTTAGTCTCACCACTGAATCTAACTAGGACAGACGAGCTCTTAGTCACATTCTCAAGTGGGATCCCCATTCCTTTCAAGCCATCAGTTGTCACGATGTTAACTGAACTCCCATTATCAATCAGGATGCGCCTCACCAAACAATTTGCAACCTGTAAGCTTACAACCAAAGCATCATGATGTGGATCCTGGATGGTGACCCTATCATCTTCATCGAACGAGATTTCTTGTCCCTTATCGTTTCTGACCGATCTCGAAAGTAGATAGGACCTTTCCTCCTTCGCATCTACAGCACGACGCTTGGCTGCTGAATAGGTTGTACCACAGATATCTGAGCTGCCACTGATCATGTTGACCACTCTGGTTGGAGGTGGATGAGGTGGTATATTCTCAGGTTGTTTCTCCTGGTTGCCACGATCTTCAGTGCGTCCACGCCTTCTACCAAGTAGTTCTTTGCGGAGACCTTTGGACAACAAGTAGCTGATCTCCTTCATGAGTGCAATACAATTCTCAGTAGTGTGCCCAAAGTCTTCATGATAGGCGTACCACTTGGACTTGTCTTTCCAAATTGAAGGCTTGTCTGCCTTCTTTGGCCATCTTGTTTTCTCACCCAGGTTGTCCATGGCATTGATTAATCATGCAATATCAACAGAGAAACAATAGTCATCAATTCTAGGATAGGAAGAATCATCATCCTCATCATTATCATCAACAACATGAATTCTAGAAGAGTCGGGTTTAGAGTAGGGTTGCCTCCTATTAGATCTGGCATGAGATGTTTCCATCTTGCCACTAGAATGGGATGAATCTGTTCTGCCACTGGAATGTTCTGGGGTTGCATTCTTCTTGTTGCTTTATCTTGGAGCAACTTGTCTTCTTCCAGCCTGATGAATTTGGAAGCTCTGAATCTGATCTCATCCAGCCTCTTGCATGGTGTCATAACCAGGTCATCATAATAAGGAGAGTCCTTCTTGAGTCCCATCCTGAAGGCTTCAATTGCAGTTACAGTGTCCAGGTTGGAGATGTTCACCGCCTCCCTGTTGAACCTGCTCAGGTAGTTTTTAAGTAGCTCATCAGGTTGCTGGACCACCCTGTATAGATCACTTGTTAGTTTCTCAAACACCTTGTTACATGAAAACTGATTAGTGAACAGGTTGATAAGTTAAGCATATGATCCAATAGAACCCAAAGGTTGGCTAATGAGCCATCTCAAAGCTGCCCCTGTAAGAGTTGAACCAAAACCCCTGCAAAAGCATGCTTCTTTGAACTGGGGTGGAATGTAGACCACATCCATCTTCTCCTGATACAATGCAACATGTTCTGCTGAATCTGTTGTCCCATCATATTGCTTCATGTGGGGTGGACTGAACTTCTTTGGTATGACCACGTTGGCTATAGCTGGAGCGAAGCTAGATTCATTGTAACATGTTGGAGACGCCTGGTTGTGTGGCATAGTCATCCCCGGTACACTCATGACTAATTCTTTCAACTCCTGCATTTGACGGCTAAGCAAGCTACCTGCATCATTGTTAGCAGTAGAAAATTGACAATTATTAAGATAATCGAATTCAAATTGAGGGTTAAGACTCCCTGTCGCCATCGAAGTAGGAGTCACAAATGTTGTTGAGGTTGGAGTAATAGTTTTAGGATTGACTATCGTGCTGTTGGTGGTCAGGTTGGTAGTTGGCGTGAACCATCCAAATCCAGATGATCCAGCAATGTCACTCCTGAAGGTAAGCCTTCTGGGTTGATATGGAGAGTATAGGTTAGAAGGTGCAATTGGAGCAACAGACTGGAAAATGCTAGGCAAGCTGGTCTGCTGCAACGCCGATGTACCACCTTGAAGAGAAGTCACCTCGCGCTGCAACCTGGAAACTTGATTAATCAGCATGGTGGAGGTATCATTCTGAACTTGAATCTGGTTCCTCACTTCACGTAGCATGGAAGTCAAGTTGGAAGCGATGTCAATAGGGATCTCTTGATTTGCGGCAGTAGATGATCCATTCTGAATCTGGATTGGTCTTGAAACACCACCAATGCTCTGAGTTGAAGATATCACGGCTGATGAAGCTGGGATCGTCTCCACAGTTGCCATCAAACCAACTGATGTCATGGTTGAAGACAATGCAGTCGACATCTCGAATTCCTTTGACAATTATAAGACCAAACGTCCCACGGACGGCGCCAAATTGTTTTGGTAATTTTTTTGTAATTTAACTTGATGAAATGAAATTGGGTATAATGGAATGAAATTGCAAAGGATTGAAGAACAAGATGACACGATAATTAACGAGGAAAGCCCTTGAACAACTTGTTCGCCGGCACAAAACCTCAAAGATGGAATATTATTGATTGTGATGATTATAGTACAAAGAGATAAATAAGAAGTATAAAATTTAGATGAGCTAATAACTGAGTGCGTGTGTGTTCATTTACAGATGGTGTGTTCTATTTATAATGGAATATAGAGCCACAAACTAGCCCTTTTATCCAAGATTATCGGGGAGTTTGTTAAGTGTTATCCACATTCGGAGTTGATAGCCTAGACTCCTTCATTGACTAGGTCTTCATTCGAGTTACAAACGTTACTGATCATGCTCCATTATTTTTGCAGGAGTTACCTGAGAAATAGGATGAGAGATGTGATTAAGTAAAACATGTTTAGTGATATACCTGTAAGTCTGTATGGTGACAACTTGAAGAATCAAGATGCTGTGCCAAGTTGAGACATTCAAGATGAAAACGCAGATAAAAATTTCAGCCCAAACATCTTTAAAAATTGATACACATATTTTATGCATCTTGTCTTTAGATCTTCTTTACTTTGATTTTAGTTGTCTCCAATATCACAAAATCATTATATTCAAAACATAATCTCATCGTTATTATACTTGGTTCTATGTCTTGTTGATAACACTTGATTTTTTCTGACTTATTAATAAATATACCATATATTTAAATTTTATATTCATGCAAAACTTGTGTAAACTTAATTGTCATGATTTATTCATCTAAATAAATCACACCTCAAATGTGAGTTCAATTTTGAGGCTTTGACCAATAAGTCCCTAGGCCAAATAAAAACTACCAATAAGGACAGATATTTTGAAAATCTACCAAAAAGTCCTTGAAAATTTTCTTGGACTAGAATACCCTATTCTGGGCACGCTGGGCACAATGAGCACGCTGGGCACAATGAATGTTTGTTCTTTTTCTCTCACTTTCTCTCTTCCTCTTTCTTTCTTTCTTTCTTTCCTTCCTTTTTTTTCTTTTTCCACCTGAAATTTTAAAATGACATATCTCAAAATCTTTAAACTGAAAAAATGATCCGAAACCATTGTTTTAATCGTGTCGACAATATGAATCAAACAAGTACACTCAACACATAATTCAAATTTTATAAATAAAAAAAATCATTTTTCACTTGTAAAATTTTGAAAAAAAAAAATCATTTTTAATTTCACAATTTTAAAAAATATAATTTTCACTTTTCACTTGTAAAATCATTTTTCAACTGATTTCACAGTTGTGTCATTTTTTCATTTTTAAAAACTGATAAATTCATCTCTCAATTTTTCACAATCATTATAATAACTGAGACATGCATTTCACAGTTGTTCACACATTAATTTGAATATAATAACTGAGATATTCATTCAACAGTTATTCATAATTGAATAAAAACTGATAAAATCACCTCTCATTTTTCCCAATTGATGACTCAATTTATCGGTTTAATTATATAATAAATGAGACATTCATTTCTTAGTTATTCACATATGAATTTGAGTACAAGAACTGGTACATTCATTTCTCAGTTATCATTTTTTTTTCTGTTGTTAATATAATAATAAATGTGATATTCATTTCTCAGTTATTCACACATGAGTTTAATATAAAGAACTGGTAAATTTATTTCTCAGTTGTTAACACATGAGTTGAGTGTAACAACTAAGAAATTCATCGCACAGTTTTTACAAAGGATACTCATTTTCAGAACTATGTGTTGTCAAATACTCTTTATTCAATTGTGAAATAAATTTATCTCATTTTTTTTTATTAAAAATGAGTAATTGTCCAAATGTGAAGAATTAATACTCCTAACAAAAAAAAAACAACAAATGTGAGGTTGTAGTGTTAAATATATAATAGTCTACTAATGGAACAAGAAATAGCTTGGCATAGTGGTTAGGAGTCTTAACCAAGACCAAGAGGTCTTGGGTTCAAACCCTACCAAGAGCAAATAATTTTTATTTAAAATACTTGGGCTGCAGTGGGTGGGGTCGGAGGTCCGGCGAGGCGGCGGTGGTGGTGGCCGGCGGTAGGTGGCGGAGGTGGTGCCCGGCAGCTGTCACCGGCGGCGGTGGTGGCTGTCGGCGGTCAGCGGCGGCGTCTGCAGTGGGTGGGGTCGGAGGTCCGGCGTGGCGGCGGTGGACGGAGGTGGTGGCCGGCGGCGGCGGTGGCCGGCGGTCAGCGTCGGCGGGCGGTGATGGTCAAATGTAAAGGTGGCACTCAAAATGGTCAAAGGTTAGAGGTGTTGGATGATTTAATTTGGGCTGGGGGGTATTTTTGCCATTGAAAAGGTACGAAGGATTTATTGGTAAAATTGATTTGAACCTAAGGACCCTAAGGTAGAATTTGAAATGTTGTGTTTTTATTGGTAAATACCACATTCCCCCATGGACTTATTGGTAAAAATCCCTTCAATTTTCTACTATATCTTAAGCAAAGTTAGGATTTGGCTTAAGAATTGTTAAGCGAAAACCTAACGGATTATTTTAATTTCGTAAGTGCACGGTGTAATTGTAATATAGAAAGAGGCAAATGCGGGTCGATCTCACGATGACAATGTTTACTATGTATAATAATTGCTTTATGTAAAAGAAATAATGTAAAATGATTGAGGAATATTTGTTATGCTTGATTATCTTGAATTGATGCAAACTACTCTAACTTGGATTAAACTTTATAAGACGAAGATATTCCTAAGGTTGGATTCAAAAAATACGCATTCATCAAAGTGTTTCATGCTTTTTATGGAACATTGTTCATGTCAAAATCAAGGACGATACGTTATTCGTGCTATCTTCTCACGAATCACGATCAAGGCCTACCATAAGTATTTTAAGACTAACACGGAATTTCACTCTATTGTTCCGTACATTAGTCAAACCCCATTGGGTTTTTGTTAAATCCGCATTTTTTTAATTAAGGATCATCCCTAGAAAATTAATCTACTCTCGTGATTAATAGTGCCTAGTTTCTTTCATGTGGTTCTGTTAATCAAGATTCACGGCTAAGTCCGTCTCTTGATTAAATAGAATCATACAAATTATGACGTCTCCCAATTGTAAGCATTAAGAAAAATATGAAAGAAATTGATTTAGTCATGATAGGAAGAAGAGAAGCATGTAACAAAATGATAAATACTACTCCCTCCGTCAGAGAATATATGTCCACCTTTCCTTTTTAGTCTGTCCCAGAGTATATGTCCACTTCCATAAAAATAAATATTTACAACTTAAAACTCAAATAGACAGTACAAAACATCGCTATTAATCTCAAATGCTCTCTCTATAAACTGCTCCACCCTGATTCTTGCCGTGTCAAACTGGAGGGGGGGTGAACTGGGGGGCTCAGTAAGAAAGGAGATACACAGTATCACAGAAGCCAATGGAATACAATATATCATATAACTATGTCCATGAAATTATAATTATGGACATTCCAATAAGACTCTCATTTCGTAAATCGAACAACCGATCAATCATACATTACATTTCGATGTACTAATTATGTTCGGGTCCAGTGACTTAACAGTGATACTCAAATTCAAATGTTGGCCGCCCTCATGGAGCCGGACCCAACACAAACATAATATCCAATAACCGAGTCCACTGCGTCCTTCACATAATTAGTCATGTCAAAACCATTTCATATAACAGATCTCATATTTGAGAACCAACAACACATAAAACATGCTTTCATAATAACCGTAATATTTACGAGACAATTTAATATCAAATCAATTATCAAATCGGAACCGAACAAACAATATACGTGTCAATAAAATCGAGTACTGTTTTGGTGAAAATATAATAAGAACTAAATTATGCAAGAAGTGTTTAGTCTATGAATTGAAATGGAATGTACTTTGGAATATAATTATTTGAATGGAAATGAAGATGACACAATGATGTATACGAGGAAAGCCCTTGAGAGAATACTCTCGCCGGCACAAAACCTCGGGAGGTGTTTGTGAGCACCTACCACCCCTAAACGGTAGTATTGATTGTTTCTTGAGGTTACAAAGAGAGCTAATGGCGGATTACAATAATGAGCGTGTGTGAGTTGTGTGTTTGTGCCGCCTCTAGCCTTGTTTAAATACAAAGTATAAATGAGCTAACCCTAGTTTGCCTAACTAACTTTCCTAAAAAGATGGACACGATCTCCTCCTTGTGACCTTATCTCATTGCCGTTAAAAATAGTCCTCAAAAGGTCTTCAATTATCGCATGTTTAGTACCTGGGATCTGCACAAAATATTTTTAATAACACAGTAAATAAAAATAGTTTTAATTTACTTACAGCCGTAGTTGTCAAGATAGTGTCATGCTTGAAGATGTCGTCATGTGTATTTTACCCATAACAATTGCCCCCCAAACTTACTCTTTACAGCCGTTAAAGAAGTAAGTTTTTACATACTTCTACTAGGTTCGTGCATTTCCAACGGTTGATTAGACGTGGCGTGCAGGGGTAGAGTTCTTGGGTAATAAATGTGTTGCAAGGTTCTAGGAATCTTGTGTGGTTAGGGTTAAATAAAGAGTCCTTTTTTGTTTTCTTCTTCACAATCTCTCTCTCTTTTCCAAGGCAGAGTTTTTCAGAGGTAAAAATTCTTTCTCTGTTCTCTCCTTCTTTCTTTGTACAATTTCTTTTCCATGGGGCAAACAAAGTGGTCCAAACCCAAGGATGTTACTGTCTCCAAAAATGTAGAATCTGATAACTTTATTTGCGAGGCCCTACTCGTCAATCCTGATAGTGAGGTTTGTGTTTTTGAACAATGTTTTATTGGGCTGCGTCCCAGGAAGGTTGTAAAGATAATTTACTTGTTTTTGTTTGGTTTGTAATGGTCTATAAGGGCCGAAAACAATTTGCTTTTCCAAAGTGTGGGGTTGGTTCCATACTTCAATTTTCTGGGATATTTTGAATAAGTTTAGGCTAGGTATTTCGTGGGCTTTTTGGATGGAATGGAATAGAATGGAATAGTTTAAGGTTTCTAAACTATGTTGCCTTCTTGCGTAGGATGTTTAAATCCTTTGCTATATCTCTTGTTTGGCATGTCATACCAATAAACCTTCGTACTTAGATAACATGTAAATGTTATAACCAATTGATCAAAACTTTAGATTAGTATTTGACTAAGTGGAAATGGGGGGTGCGTACATATCAACATACGTGCCCATTTCACACCTTAATCAACACCAATGTCGTGCGCTCTAGGCGAAGGTGTATAAACCTTAATAGAGACGAAAGAAAGTAATTTCTTTTAACCTTTGAAGGGATTTGAATACCTTAAACTTGAGATGAGAGGGCCAGTCTCAAGAACTATTGTCTTATATAAAATTTGAAAAAAACTTAGTTCATAATAAGACTTTGAAAGACTTTTGAAAAATATTTCAAGTGATATCATCTTTATTGAAAAACCTATGCAATTTGAAAGTCATCCAAAAAGTAAAGGTGGATCCATACCTGATTTGTCTTGACAAGAAGACAACTTGTACGAAGATGTCAACATCTTGACTTAATAAAACTTCTTGAGTTTTCTTGCAAGACAAAAACATGTTAGAGATGGGTGTTAGCTTAGCTAACACCCCTCCGATGCTTAAGTTAGTAATGATCCGAGAAATATAGATAAATTTGAAATAAAATAAATAAAGCCAAATAAATTCGTACCTGTTTTCTTGATTTAAACGAATGAACTTTAACTTACATAAAGTATGCTTTGAGATGAATAGCGTTCCAGCTTCTAGGAATCCTGACGCCATCTGGGGTAGAAAGCCAATAGGATCCTTTCCCTGTTTCTGCATCTATTAGGTATGGACCTTCCCATTTTGGAGCTAGTTTTCCAGCATTGAGTTCTCTTGTATTCTAGAAAACTTTACGTAATACCAGGTCACCAACTTGAAACCTCCTTATTCTAACATTCTTGTTGTATAATCGTGCAATACTTTATTGATAGGCTGCCATCCTGATCCTTGCCAGGTCCCTTAGCTCTTCAATGGTATCCAGATCATGAGATAGGTTGATGTCATTATGTTCAGGTGTCAACAACCCATATCTTGCTGTTGGGACGACGACTTCTGCAGGGATGATGGCTTCTGCTCCAAATACCAAGGAGTATGATGTCTGTCCAGTTGCATTCTTTGGTGTGGTCCTGTCTGCCCATAAAACGAATGGAAGTTCCTCAGCCCAGCGTCCTTTTTTATGATCTAGCCTCTTCTTCAAGTTGTTGATTATAATTTTGTTTCTTGACTCTGCTTTTCCGTTGGCTTGAGGATGTACAGGCGAAGATGTCACCATCTTGACTCCCTAGCTAGTCAAGAAGTCTGTTGTCTTCTTGCTGATGAACTGGGAACCATTATCATAGATTATCTCTGAAGGGATGCCAAACCTGCTGAAGATGTTCCTTTTGATGAAGGAGATGACTTCTTTATCACGGACTTTGACGTACGCTTCCGCTTCTACCCATTTGGAAAAATAATCAGTTATGGCGAGCATGAATACCTTCCTTCCTGGTGCGTTAGGCAATTTACCCACGATGTCCATTCCCCATGTCATAAATGGCCAAAGGGAGAGAATAGGATGGAGCAGTTCTGCTGGTTGTTGCAAGATGTCGCCATGCTTCTGACATGAATCACACTTTCTGGCATATTCAGCAGCATCTTGACGCATTGTAGGCCAAAAGTAACCCATCTTTAAAGATTTGGTATACAAGTTTCTGCCCCCAGAATGATTGCCACAAATTCCTTTATGTAGCTCTCTAAGAACTTCTTTAGCTTTATCTGATTCTAAACATCTTAATTTTGGACCTGCAAAAGATTTCTTAAATAATACATTGTCAATTAACAGATATCTTGAATTTCTTACTCTGAATGCTCTGGTACTCTTCTCATCGGTTGGTATTGTGCCATCTTGAATATACTTTATGATTGGAGTAGTCCAAGAAGTTTCTGTTTGACCATCTTGATCTTCCTGGATGTCGTCATCTATGCTGAAAAGCTCTAACTTTTCCAGGGCAGGGGTGTTGACATGAATGATTGGAATATTGGTTTGAGAGATGCTTTTGAAAGCTGATCCCAGGTTAGAAAGGGCATCTGCTTGTGTATTTTCCTCTCTAGGTACTTGTTCTAGGGAAAAGCTTTTGAACTTGCTTGCTAAGATTTTCACGATTCCCAAGTATGACGTCATCTTGGCATTCTTAGCTGCATAGGAACCATTGAAATGATTAACCAATAATAATGAATCACAGTATACCTGTATCGCCTTGACATTGAGATCTAGGGCAACAGTCAGTCCTGCAATCAAAGCTTCGTATTCTGCTTCATTGTTGGTAGCTTTAAAATCACAACTTATGGCCTGGGGTATGATGTCCCCTTGTGGTGATTTCAGGACAATACCTAGACCTGTTCCTCTCATGTTGGATGCACCGTCTGTGAATAGGGTCCACTTTAGGATGTCGTCGCCTTGAAGTTGTTGGACCTCAAACTCTACTTCAGGTTGCATGCTTGGATTGAAATCTTCCATAAAGTCTGCAAGTGCCTGTGATTTTATTGCAGTTCGTGGCTCGTATCGGATATCATATGTGCTTAGCTGTACGGACCACTTTTCCATCCTTCCAGACATCTCTGGCCTTCTCATAATATTCTTAATTGGATAATTAGTACGAATATAGATAATATGAGTTTCAAAATAATGCCTTAATTTAATTGATGCAGTAATTAAAGCTAGAATTAAATTTTCTAGATGGGAGTACCTGGTTTCCGCATCTAAAAGAGTTTTACTTACATAGTATATAGGATGTTGGTTACCTTCTTGCTCACGTACAAGGACTGCACTAACAGCTGCTTCTGAGACAGCCAGGTATGCATATAACGGCTCGCCTTTTTGAGGTCTGACCAACAACGGAGTTGTTGATATGTACTGCTTCAAATCTTGGAATGCCTTTTCATGTATTTCTGTCCATTCGAATTTGCTGTTCTTCTTCAATATGTCATAGAATGGCTTGCATCTCTCTGAGGATTTTGAAATAAACCTGTTGAGGGCTGCTACCTTCCCCATCAATCTTTGAACATCTTTAACAGTCCAAGGCGACGTCAGGTTGATGATTGCTTTTATTTGTTCTGGGCTTGCTTCAATTCCTCTTTATGTCACCATATAACCAAGAAATTTTCCAGACCTCATGCCGAAGTTACATTTTGTTGGATTCAGCTTCATGTTGAATGCGTCCAGGATGTCAAGTGCTTGAGTAAGATCTCGGACATGGTTTTCTGCTTTCTTTGATTTGACTACCATATCATCGATGTAAACCTCCAAGGTTTTACCTATCTGGTCCTTGAACATCATGTTGACAAGCTTCTGGTAGGTTCCACCTGCATTTATTAGTCCAAATGGCATAGCAATATAACAATATATACCTGTGGGTGTAATGAAGGTGGTGTCTTCTTGGTCAGATGGCTCCATCTGGATCTGCTGAAATCCTGCGGATGCGTCCATGAATGTCAAAATCTTGTGCCCAGATGTATTGTCCACTAAGGTGTCAATGTGTGCAAGAGGAAAAGGATCTTTAGGACATGCTTTATTCAGGTCCGTGAAGTCAACACAAACTCTCCATTTTCCATTTCTTTTTTCCACCACAACCACATTAGCCAGCCACTTTGGGTATTCCGCTTTTCTGATCATCTTCGCTTTTAGCAACCTGTCAACTTTTTCCTGGATAATCTGACTTCTTTCTTGAGCAAACTTTCTTCTCTTCTCACGCACTGGTTTGAAGGAAGGATCTATGTTGAGCTTGTGAGTTATAACGTCTTTACTTATCCCCGTTATGTCTTCATGTTTCCACGCGAAGCTCTTGACCCTTTCTTTCAAGAGATTGATTAATTCTTCCTCAAACTCTGCTGGTACGTCTTGGCCAATAAGCACTTTCAAGTCTGGATTAGAGGGATCCAAGAGTATTTCTTTCACATCATGCTCCCTTACCTCCAAGACCCGACGTGCTTTCTTCTTTAATTGCTATGCTTGCCGGGAGGATGACGTCGCCTTTATAGATGTCATATAGCAATCCTTTGCCGTCTGCTGGTCACTGAAAATCTTGACAACTCCCCAAGGTGTTGGCATCTTCACACACTGATGGTACGTGGACGGTACTGCTTTCATAGAATGAATCCAAGGTCTGCCTAAGATCACATTGTAGCTGGTTGCACAGTCTATCACGCAAAATCTTTCCATGGAGTTGACACCTTCCACATATACTGGGAGTTTAATCTCTCCTGCCGTGTCCTTTGTTTCGCCACTGAAACCCACTAGTACCGAAGTATTCTTGATCACCTCTGTCATCGGGATGTTCATTTCTTTCAAGGCTGCAAGGGTGATGAGATTCACAGAGCTGCCCCCATCTACTAAGATCCTTTTGACTTTACAGTTTGCTATTTGAAGGGCAATGACCAATGCATCATGATGTGGATCCAGTACGTTGTCCCTATCGTCTTCTTCGAAGGAGATGACATGTTGAGAGGTTAACTGGGAAGCCTTGTCTTTTCTTCTGGGCTTTTCATCCTTGGACTCGTGTGCATGCCTTTTAGCTGCAGAATAAGAAGTACCACAAATATCAGAACCACCACTAATAAATTGGATTACCTTGGTTACAGGTGGAGGAGAAGGTGGTTTCTCTGGAATATGCCCATTGTTGTCTGACTTATTCTTTCGGTGGCTAAGGATTTCTTTGAGGTATCCTTTTGATACTAAGTAACTCAGTTCCTTCCTCAAGGCGATGCAATCTTCTGTTAGGTGTCCAAAATATTCATGGTAAGCACACCACTTGGATTTGTCCTTCCAGGTAGTTGGTTTGTCAGTTTTCCTCGGCCATCTTGCTTTGTCTCCAAGATTGCTCATTGCACATAAGATACCTGAAACATCAACAGAAAAGCAATAATCAGTAATTTTAGGACAGTCAGTATCATCCTGATCTTCATCTTCCACAGAATGAATCTTGTTAGAATCATTTCTATGGTACGGCCTGGATCTGTTGTTCTGCCTCTGGTGAGACGTCTCTGTCCTTCTGTCCGGGTTCTCATATGTCAATGCTTTGCCAGAATCCTTTGACTGTTGTGCTTTGTCCTCTTCTAGTCGAATGAACCTTGTAGCCCTATTACGTACATCCTCAATTCTCTTGCATGGATTCATCACTAAATCTTCATATAATGGTGATTCCTTCTTCAAGCCCATCTTGAAAGCTTCCGTTGCTGTAGCCATATCCAGATTAGGGATCTCCAGGACTTCTTTGTTGAACCTGTTGACATAGTCTTTTAAAGCTTCGGTTGGTTGTTGGATGATCCGGTAGAGGTCATTGGTCAGCTTCTCGAATTGCCGGCTACAAGAGAACTGGTTGTTGAACATGTTGATGAGCTGGGCATACGAACCAATTGATCCTGGTGGCTGACGAATCAACCACTTTAATGCTGGTCCAATCAAGGTCGAACCAAATCATTTGCACAAACAGGCTTATCTGTACTGAAGGGGAATACGAACAATCTCCATCTTCTCTTGGTAATGAGCGACATGTTCCTCAGGGTCCGTGCTTCCATCATAGAACTTCATGGATGGAATGTTGAATCCTTTGGGGATGTCGACAGTTGCAATGGCTGGTGCGAAGTGAGATTGATTGTAAAACATTGGAGAGACCTGCTGGATAGGAGGGGTAACTCCTGGTACGTTCATGACCATGCTCCTTAATTCCTGAAGCTGACTTGCTATGTAGTTACCTGCAAAAGGATTAGTAGCACGAGCAGTATTATCAAATACAAAATTTGAATTAATGTTACCAAAGGGGTTGACATCCGCTGAAGATGTCACAATGGTGCTGTTGGTATAGGGTGGTCCCGTAGATGTTCCTGAAATGTTGAGAGAGGAAGGTGGAGCTGAAGTATTGCCAAGTGGAGAGAACTGGAAGAAACCATGATCCTGGGACGACGACATCATCGGAGAAGTCATCACCAAAGGAGATGACGGGGTTCCACCATCAGCTGCGCTGGCCATCGGGATCCATTCGTTAAACACGGAATGATTTCCCCCAGTACCAAAGTCAAGAAACCTAGGGTGAATTGGTGATACAGAATCCACCCTTTCACTCAAGGCCTTCTGCTCTTTCTGCATATTCACTAGGGTTTCGCATATCAAAGAGGTGCTAG
Organism: Campanula takesimana; assembly: GCA_026119855.1. Lineage (NCBI taxonomy): Eukaryota > Viridiplantae > Streptophyta > Magnoliopsida > Asterales > Campanulaceae > Campanula > Campanula takesimana. The sequence continues at coordinate 39,085 of JAOWBW010001077.1, read as the reverse complement.
TTTGCTGCTTGTCTAGCTGACTCCTCATCTGGATTAGAATTTTCTTGAGCTCAGGATCAGAGGACAGAGCTGATTGCTTCTTGCCAACTCCACCAGGCGGCGGCGGCGGTAGAGATCCAGACGGGCTGCTTGTCGACTTGTTGGGACTATTACCCCCAATTGATAAATTCAAGCCAATGGTTGTGCTAGGAGCCTTGCTGATGTCGGAAGTCATTGGTTGAGTAGTCATGATGATTTGAAGAAAATTCAAACAATTAAAAAACCAAAGGCCCCCTCGGTGGGCGCCAAACTGTTTTGGTAAAAAAACAATAAGAACTAAATTATGCAAGAAGTGTTTAGTCTATGAATTGAAATGGAAGGTACTTTGGAATATAATTATTTGAATGGAAATGAAGATAACACAATGATGTATACGAGGAAAGCCCTTGAGAGAATACTCTCGCCGGCACAAAACCTCGGGAGGTGTTTGTGAGCACCTACCACCCCTAAACGGTAGTATTGATTGTTTCTTGAGGTTACAGAGAGAGCTAATGGCGGATTACAATAATGAGCGGGTGTGAGTTGTGTGTTTGTGCCGCCTCTAGCCTTGTTTAAATACAAAGCATAAATGAGATAACCCTAGTTAGCCTAACTAACTTTCCTAAAAAGATGGACACGATCTCCTCCTTGTGACCTTATCTCATTGCCGTTAAAAACAGCCCTCAAAAGGTCTTCAATTATTGCGTGTTTAGTACCTGGGATCTGCACAAAATATTATTAATAACACAGTAAATAAAAATAGTTTTAATTTACTTACAGGTCCGTAGTTGTCAAGATAGTGTCATGCTTGAAGATGTCGTCATGTGTATTTTACCCATAACAAGTACTACGATAAGACGGGTATAAAAGAATGTGACTTAGAATCAATACTGTGTAGTCTCCCTTGCCTCAAAATCATCAAATAATGTATAAGAACCGAACCGAATTTGTCACCGCGTATCAAAGACATGCTAAGAAGACAATTTAATAAAAATCAGAAACACTTTCTCTCAGTTGGTCGATCAACATAGTGGCCACATTCATATTAATAAGAATTGAGTTAGTTCATACCCAAGTTAAATTGATCCATAAAAATAAAAAAAAAAAAAAAAAAAAAAACACATACACGCACTAAAACCAATTCTCTCTCCAAAAAAAAAAATAAAAAAAAAATAAAAAAAAATATCAAATAACACCCTTTCCTTACTTTTTTTTTAGTTGCTGCTTATAGTTTCTATCAATAAGTAGTATAATCACAATGGTCAGCCATGATCATCTATCCAATAATGATCCTCCTTTCGACAATTCGTCCAAGCAATCATACTCGTCGCCAGAGAGGCCATTTCTAGCACCAAAGGACAATTCGACTGCTTCAACTGCGAGATATTTAGGTCAAGCCATGTAAGCCATGTAAACCATAAATTCAATTAACAAGGATGGTAAGACATATAAGAGTTGTGTAGCACCTACATCTCAACATACTTTCTTTCAGTCATGGTTTGAAGAGGAAGTTGAGGAAGAGGAAGAGATACAGTTGCATATGGAGCAAATTAATCTTTCAGAAGATATTCCCGAACTTCAACTCTTGCCGGATGAGTTAGTTGGGTTGAAAAAATCCCTGGGTTCAAACTTTAATTATTAAACTCATTGGAGGTAAGCTTCCGTATTACTCCCTCCGTCCCAGAAAGATAGTCCACATTTTTTCGTTGCTACTACGAGGGAACTTTGAGCACTTATGTGAATCTAAAAATTGATATTAATAGTATTTATAATGGTGTATCAAGAACAATTTCAAAAATTTCATTAGAATAATTAAAAGTAGCCTTAATTATTACTCAAAGTTACTTCGTAAAACCCATGAAAATAGGAGGACTATCATTCTGAGACAGAGGGAGTATAATGTTGGAATTTAATATGCAACGATCAGATTAATAGGGCAATCACGTAAGCATATAACAATATCAGATTAAGCCAAAAGCAGAAACGTACCCACAAGAACAGGATCTAGGAAAGACAGAAACAAAAGAGAGTTAGAAAACTTATCAGTTTAGATCGAGTCGCCTATAATTGAATCTCCTAAGAGAAACTATTGCCCCCTAATGGTGCGGCTGAGGGTTGCGGCAAATTCCTCCGAGGATGAAACGATCACAGGAACGTACCAGGAAATCTTCGCACGAACAGGTACCGAACCACTTGCGACTACTGTCCCACTTCACCGGAATCTTACTTCTCAGATCAACCACAGATTACGAATTTAGAGAGAGAACAGTTTCTTAGCAATTTTTAATTGCGTGTGTAAAACTGATGTAGGGATCGTATATTTATACTGGTATATAGTCGATTTAGGTATTCTAGGAGGACTCCAAAACCTACCCGATTTACAGTGACTTATTCCTGAAGGAAAAGAAACTGCACTGTTAGAGTCCAGTTAGGAAACTAACTGACCTAATAGTTTCGTCAGGGACCATTCTGCAAATATTGGAAACTTCAAATAAACTTTGTCCGAAAAGATACGCCCACGAACCGAACCATTCGCCCATTCGCCCAAACGCCCTTAGCCCGAGCCCGAGCCCGAGCCCGGCCCGGCCGAGCCGAGCGAGCGAGCGAGCGCGAGTGTGGGGAAAGGTTCAAGTCCACCTCACATGTAACTTGAACATGAGTCTATGATATGCCAAGTAATTTATGGCACATCAACTACCCATTCCAATTCCATGTGGGATGGCCCAAAAGCCTTTTATACTTCCAAGCAAAGAGAAGGTTTGCCTTTCCTTTCCCATGTGGGATGGCAACCAACCCATCTCATCTTTGGAAGCCAAAAAGTCTCTTTCAAAAGCTCATCTTTGAAGTCTTAGAACTATGGATTTAATCCATCATTTGGCTTTTACCAAAACACCAATATTGTTCATGGTATAACATACTACAAGTATAAACATTGACCAAGGTCAAAGTCAACGGGACCCAGCAATGGGACCCACTCAAAGTTGACCATTTCAAGCCAAATTTCCAACAATCCCCCACAAATCCATGGTGATAAGACTAGTAGAGATTATCCATGTCGTGCTTTCAGTAGATGGTGTCTCCCGACTTGAACCCCTACCTAAGCTAGTCAACGCAAACCCCCACAGGACCAGATGAACGGGTGTCTTGAATCTGATTCCTTTGAGTGTAGGAGCCTTTGTTGGTAGCAACACGACAAAGGCTATGACAGCAGCCTCTATCATTATGTTTGACGCGTATAAGCCATACGTCCTTATCCTCTATCATAAGTGCTTTCGAGGAATAACCCATTTCCTCTAATTGCGGCTAACAATAACACTTATTTAGTTGGGCATCTCCAAAGATGTACTGCTACCATCTTGTCTAAAAGACTTGATCCCATTCAAAGCCTAAAGCTTTTACTATACTTGCAGTAATGAACACCTTTTAGGCTATTCAGGGGACAGACACAGATATGTAACATGTCAATCTGTTTTAGGTGTTCCAATCCACCCTACGGCTTGTTACTACCACATTGAACCTTCTTTGTGGGATCTCCACTCAGATAGGTTGGGTTCCTACCGCATGTGAATCAGACGGGGTTCAGTCCCATCCCCAACCTGGATTTTTGAACTAAGACTACATCGAGTCCCTTAGTTAAAGGATCAGCTGTGTTATCCTTAGTACCAACATAATCTACAGCTATCACCTTTCGAGACACAAGATCCCTTAAAGATTTCAATCTTATTTGGATGTGTCTCCTAGTTTTGCAGTTGAACTTAACACTTTTAAGTTTCTCAATTGTGGCAGTATTGTCACAATATACAGAGATCACAGGAATAGGCTTGCTGACTACAGGCAGCTCAGACATAAGTCCTTGAAGTCATTCAGCCTCCAATCCAGTAGTGTCAAGAGCAACTAGCTCGGCTTCGAAGGTAAACCGAGACAACAGGGTTTGTTTTGTAGACCTCCAGGCAACTGCAGCTCCGCCTAAGGTAAAAACATACCCAGTACAGCCATAACTCCCAGAGTTAGTGGCAATCCAGCTAGCATCGAGTACAGCAGGAAATCTCCCATAATGTAGCCCAAGAGAAATGGTTCCCTTCAAGTACCGAAGTACTCTACCTAGAGCTTCCCAATGAGCTTTATTCGGACACTTAGTGTATCTAGCCAACCTCGTAACTGCGTAGGATATATCCGGTCGAGTACAGTTAGCAAGATACATTAAGCTCCCAATTATCTGAGAATATTTCAACTGAGCCACGGGTACTCCATTCTCATTCTTAGCAAGTTCCAAAGAAGGACTAAATGTAGTATTGACGATTTTACCATCCTTATAACCAAACTTCTCAACTACACTCTGAGTATAATGAGATTGTGAGATGGTTATGCCTTTAGTTGACCGAGTCAACTTAAGTCCAAGAATCATGTCAGCTACTCCCATATCCTTCATTTCAAACTTACTTTTCAAGAATGATTTAGTTTCATCGATTATTCTCATATTATTTCCAAATAACAGAATGTCATCAACATATAGGCACAAGACAATACAACTATCACCTTTACTCATAGAATAGACACACTTGTCAAATTCATTAGTAATAAAGCCAAACGATGAGACGATTTTATCAAACTTCTCATGCCACTGCTTTGGGGCTTGTTTCAATCCGTAAAGGGATTTAACAAGTTTGCAGACCTTTCTTTCATTGCCAGAGGCTATAAATCCTTCAGGCTGATCCATATAGATCTCTTCCTCAAGATCGCCATGAAGAAAGGCGGTCTTCACATCCATTTGATAGATATGGAGATCATATACAGAAGCCAATGCTATAAGCATACGGATTGTAGTCATCCTAGCAACTGGTGAATAGGTATCGAAATAGTCTATTCCCTCCATCTGCTTAAACCCTTTAGCAACTAATCTAGCCTTAAACTTCTCAACGGTTCCATCAGGTTTCAGTTTCCTCTTAAAAACCCACTTGCATTCAACTGCTTTGCAACCAGGAGGAAGTTCAACTAATTCCCATGTCCCATTTGAGACAATAGAATCAATTTCGGCATCCTTCCATTGCTTAGCATCAGGAGATGCCATCACCCTCGATATTGTAAGTGATGTAATCACTTCCAAAATCCTTGGTAACCCTAGCCCGTTTACTCCTTCTTGGTTCATCCTCATCATCAGATAAATAACCAATTGGATCTGCCCCCACGTTTGTCATCTCTTCCACTTGAGATGGAATTGAATTAGACGTGGTATTTGACTCTTTGGGGAGTCCGGTTTTCATGGGAAACACGTCTTCAAAAAATGTTGCATCACGTAACTCAACAATTGAGTTAACATCTATGCCAGAAATTTCAGATTTGATAATCAAAAATCTCAATGCATAACTTGTTTCAGAATATCCTATAAAGATAGCATCAACAGTTTTAGGACCAAGCTTCTTTCTCTTGTGTTCAGGGACAAGTTCCTTCGCAAGGCACCCCCACACTTTCAAGTATTTTAAGTTGGTCTTTCTACCTCTCCAAAGTTCAAACGGACTTTCATTTCTATGTTTAGGAGGAACTCTATTCAGAATATGGCAAGCCGTATTCAAAGCTTCTCCCCACATATACTTAGGTAGTCCAGAGCTTATAAGTAGGCTGTTAATCATATCTTTAAAGGTTCTATTCTTACGTTCAGCAACACCATTAGATTGAGGTGTGTAAGGGGGAGTCTCTTCATGAACTATGCCATTTTCTTGGCAATAATGCATAAACGGATTAGACTCATATTTGCCACCTCTATCTGATCTTAACCGTTTAAGTTTCTTACCAGTTTGTTTTTCAGCTTCATTTTTAAATATAATAAAGTTTTCAAGTGATTCGTCTTTTCCATTCAACAAGTAGACATAACAATATCTACTACAGTCATCAATAAAAGTAATAAAGTATTTCTTCTTATCTTTGGTCAACAAGCCATTAAATTCGCAAATGTCGGTGTGAACTAAATCAAGTATTTCAGAATCTCGATTAACTGAATGAAAAGGCCTTTTAACAGATTTAGCTTCAACACAAACATGACATTTAGAATTTTTATCAATAGCATGCTTAGGAACAATATTCAAATTCATCATCTTTTTAACAGATTTAAAATTAATGTGTCCCAAACGACCATGCCAAATATTTGAAGATTCAATAGAGTAAGAAACAGGATAATCAAAAAAACTATCATTAATAAAATGAGTACCAAAATTACTCTCAACTCTAACTTTAAATAAACCATCCGAAGCATAACCTTTTCCTATAAAACTACCAGAATCCAAAATAATAACCTTATTACACTTAAATGAAAACTCAAATCCTTCTCTAACTAAACAAGAACCACTAATGATATTACGACGAATGTCAGGAACGTGATGCACATGTTGCAAGGTCAGAATGCGCCCATTAGGAAATTTCAGGTCCACGCGTCCAGTCCCAAGCACCTTTGCAGCGCTCGAATTCCCCATCGTCACTGGTCTACCACGTTCAGGCTGGTAAGACACAAATAGCAATTTATCAGCACAAACGTGCACATTTGCCCCAGTATCTACCAACCACTCGTTGGGTTCATAAACAGTAAAGATTTCAGGATTAGAAGTTACATACTTGGTAATCTCGCTGGTAATAGCATCAACTTCAGGCTGAAGTGTATCATCAACAGGATCATCATCAGATGGTCCAATGACCACGTTCGCCTGAGCTTGATTAGCAAAACCTTGCGCCACTTTTCCTTTCTTGGGACAGTCCCTAGATAAGTGTCCAAGATATTATTGTGGTGGAGTTTTATATGCTAGTGTGCTTTAATTAAGCATGGTAGATATATGTGTTTAGCATTCATGCTATTTATGCGTTAAAGTCTGAAATTTTTTTTAATCCCAAGGTTATGCCTGGTATTTGGTTTATGCGGTTGGCAGCAGAGTGTCTATAGCTAAACTAGAGAATGTACTCTTCCTTTGTGGGATCTCAGATATATTTTTTATTGAGTAGTACATGATTGATGAAAACCTTGGGTTATCTTGAGTTGTTGTGGTATAATGCTATAGTGTTGATATCTAGTGCAATATATCCATAACATCGGTTGAGTTAAAGGAGTAGAAGATTCAACTTGAGATATTTCTTGTCAAGGGATTCATTACGTTTAGTATATCTACGTGGGATGCATCAGTATTGTTTATCATGAAAAGGTATGGTACTTTGCGATTGTATATTGAATACTAAGAGCTCAACCAGATGTCTATAACGAATCATCACTTGTTATTTTATATGGGGGATATAATTGATCAACTTCAGAGATCAGTGGTTTATTCAGCTTATCATTATTATTATCCTTAGAGCCAATTTTCTCGAATTTCCTTTTGTTCTTATTTGCAGTTATCACATTGGCTTTAGCCTCCACAGGCACACTAACACCGTTACTATGGTGCACTTCCTGGATCGATATTGCATTCATCAAATCATTGAGTGTCAAGCTTCCTGTACGGTGCTTGAGAGTCATACCAAATTCCTCCCAAGATCGAGGAAACTTCTCAATGATTGACATAACTACAAACTTCTCAGGAAGTTCCATAGCTCCATCCTTGAGTGATTGCAATATGATCTGGAACTCATGCACTTGATCAGTAATAGATTTCCCATCAGCCATACGATACTTAAGGAACTTAGACACACAGTACTTTTCAACACCAACATCGTCAGTGTTGTACTTTGTGTTAAGCGTTTCCCACAGCGATGCAGCAGTGAGGGGAGCAGAACAATAAACATCGAAGAGCACATTCGACAGAGCCGAAAGAATGCATCCACGAACAACATCGTCCCTCTCCCTCCACTGCTCAGCAGCTTTCACTGTTGCAGGGTCCTTCTCATTAATAGCAGGGCACTTTTCAGTTAGCATACCAGTCATCCCCTTAATTGACAACCAGATTTTCATCCGTTCCTGCCAGCGCTTGAAGTTCTTACCACCGAACTTCTCTGGCAGATCAGAAGTGTCAACAAGTGACTTGAATGGAGCGTTAGCAGCAGACATGATTAATAATACTAGTTTCTCTTAGACTGTTGGAATTTAATATGCAACGATCAGATTAATAGGGCAATCACGTAAGCATATAACAATATCAGATTAAGCCAAAAGCAGAAACGTACCCACAAGAACAGGATTCAGGAAAGACAGAAACAAAAGAGTTAGAAAACTTATCAGTTTAGATCGAGTCGCCTATAATTGAATCTCCTAAGAGAAACTATTGCCCCCTACTGGTGCGGCTGAGGGTTGCGGCAAATTCCTCCGAGGATGAAACGATCACAGGAACGTACCAGGAAATCTTCGCACGAACAGGTACCGAACCACTTGCGACTGCTGTCCCACTTCACCGGAATCTTACTTCTCAGATCAACCACAGATTACGAATTTAGAGAGAGAACAGTTTCTTAGCAATTTTTAATTGCGTGTGTAAAACTGATGTAGGATCGTATATTTATACTGGTATATAGTCGATTTAGGTATTCTAGGAGGACTCCAAAACCTACCCGATTTACAGTGACTTATTCCTGAAGGAAAAGAAACTGCACTGTTAGAGTCCAGTTAGGAAACTAACTGACCTAATAGTTTCGTCAGGGACCATTCTGCAAATATTGGAAACTTCAAATAAACTTTGTCCGAAAAGATACGCCCACGAACCGAACCATTCGCCCATTCGCCCAAACGCCCGAGCCCGAGCCCGAGCCCGGCCCGGCCGAGCCGAGCGAGCGAGCGAGCGCGAGTGTGGGGAAAGGTTCAAGTCCACCTCACATGTAACTTGAACATGAGTCTATGATATGCCAAGTAATTTATGGCACATCAACTACCCATTCCAATTCCATGTGGGATGGCCCAAAATCCTTTTATACTTCCAAGCAAAGAGAAGGTTTGCCTTTCCTTTCCCATGTGGGATGGCAACCAACCCATCTCATCTTTGGAAGCCAAAAAGTCTCTTTCAAAAGCTCATCTTTGAAGTCTTAGAACTATGGATTTAATCCATCATTTGGCTTTCACCAAAATACCAATATTGTTGATGGTATAACATACTACAAGTATAAACATTGACCAAGGTCAAAGTCAACGGGACCCACCAATAGGACCCACTCAAAGTTGACCATTTCAAGCCAAATTTCCAACATATAATTTATCAGCTCGGCCAAGTAAATTATGGAGGCTTCAAGAACCAGTTACGGTGATTGATCATGGGGTTGGATGTTATTCTATTAAGTTCCATAATGCTTCAGATTATTGTACTGCTTTGGCGGAATTAGGGCCATGTTTCATAAATGGCAATTACTTAGCTGTAAAGAGATGGCTCCCAAATTTTAGTACGTCCACTACTGTATTCTCCAAATTGGCAGTTTGGATTCGCTTACCGGAATTGCCCGTAGAATTTTATGAAATTGGTTTATTACAACGAATTGCAACACTAGTGGGTAAACCAATTATAGTTGATGTCCATACTGGTTCTGTGGAAAGAGATGGCTATGCAAAATTATGTGTTGAAATTGATATTACTAATTAGCCTCTAATTTCAGTGATTAAACTGCAAGGGCATCTTCAAAAGATAATCTACGAGACTAATCATTTTGTCTGTTTGAAGTGTGGTTGTCTCGGCCACAACATGGCTGTAACCTTCAAGGAGATAATATTATTAAGCCACCGCTGCTTCCACCGGCGGAAACAATTCCGATCAAGGGTTATTTGAATAGTACTACCTCTGTCCCTAAATGAGTGTCCAAATTTCATTTTAAGGGACACTGAAAATCTCAACTTTTTGAACAATTTGGTAACAACGATTCATATATAATCTTGTAATCTCCTTTCCAAACCTTTAGTTTTGCATATATAAAGAAACCGGTGAAAAAATTTCGAAAAAAAACGTTTAGGGAGAAAGTTATGTTAAAAAAAACACTTATTTAGGGACAAAAATTTCTTGAAAATTGACGCTCATTTAGGGAGGGACAGAGGGAGTAATAAGCCTATGCCACATCATGGAACCCATATGCCTTGAGCTGATCATGTTTTACATGCAAAAGCCCACGTTTCTCCTTCTTCTAGCATGGGTTTTATGGAACAATGAAATTTTGGAAGTGCATGCCATGGCAGTCACAGATAGAATGGTTCATTTGAAGATCTCTCTCAAACAAGCACAGACTCCGTTCTTCAATTCAGCAATATACAACGCCCCACAAGATGCACTTCTACTTCAAGGAGATGAAATCCTCTGTACCACACTTTGTGTACCACTTGTGTACCACAAGTGATCTGATGACTATGAATCACTATTGATATTATAATTATTTAAGTCTTAATAACTTATTCCCTTGAAAAAAAAAATGTCTTAATAACTTATAACCATTGGATCACTTGTGGTACACAAATGGTACACCAAATGTGGTACAGAGGATTTCTTCTCTACTTCAAGTATGGGAATCAATAGTAAATTTTGCGCAAACTGTTGATATTCCATGGTTAGTTTGGGGAGACTTTAATGCTATGTTAAATCCCGGTGAAAAAATTGGTGGTGGCCAATTTAATTGGTCACAAACTAATAAATTTGTTGAATGTTTAAATCAATTGGGATTAGAGAAAATTACCTCCTAATCCCTGCTTAATAAGGAATCTACGGATTAAGACAAGCATATTTTTTATTTACGTCCTAGTCCAAAGAAATATTTTATCCAACCATATAGTCCCTCAACAGTTTAAAATAAAATAAGTACACCCCTCCCCACCCCAACACCCACAGACATTTCTCTCTCTCTCTCTCTCTCTATACTTTCTCTCTCTCATACCTCCTAACTCTGGCGACCACCCTTCCTCTCCGGCTACTCCTTTCGTCTCCCTCCGACAACCTTTCTCCGGCAACCCTTCCCTTCCCCACCTCCGGAGACCCTTCCTCTCCACATCCGGCGACCGTTCCTTTCTCCAAACCCTAGGGACCATCTCCCTTCCCCGACCTCCGACCAAATCTGACCAAGTTTTCCGGCGGCGTCTCCTGCGCACCGTCTGTGCTGCGAGCAACGCCGGTGACCAGATCTCCGAGCCAATCTGCCGTGCCAGATATGCAATTCCGATGACCTCTCCACACCAGCAACCCTCTCCCATCTCCCACCTCCGGCCAAGTACCACAATCCCTCTCCTTGTTCACTTCCATTCACTTCTACAGTTTCGACCAAATTCTCGACCAGATCTGAATTTTTGTTGACGTTGCGGCTACCTTCCGCCCCGATTATTGCTTGAAGATTTGGTGGCGGTGCTTTGAGTTCTTCCGGCATCCCTCCGACTCCGGTGAATGAAAATTGACTCCGGCGAGCCATGATTCTTTTAATACGACTTTTTTCCTCATATTTTTTCCTAGATCTGTATCAATCTCCAGATTCCGATATTCTGTGGATGCTTTCGTTGAATTTGACTGGAGATTTTGAAAGTTCACACCTAGAAGATGGCAGGACTCTTACAGTCTTACTAACTTGTTCAAGTTCTTTTTTCTTTTTTTTTTCCCAGTAAAGTAGTTTCATTTAGTTTGATTTTTATTTGATTGATTTATTTTACTTTTGTGTTATGATTTTTTGTTGTAGTTAGGGCCTATGATTAAATACTATAGTAAAGACAAGCATATGTTTTAATCATTTTGTGTTGGACAATCAAATGTACTCTACAGACCATTGTTTTTCATTTCAAGAATATTTTAAATTTTGTTTCTTCTGTTTTCTTTTGATATAAAACTTAATTGTTGTTTTAGCCAATGATTTAGATTAATTATTGTAATGTATGGTAATTCATGATTACAACAATTCTACTGCCTTCCTTCTTACCTTCATTTAGCACTATTCAATACCTATTTTATTGTTAAGTTTTACTCCCCCGTCCCTTATTTCCACTTTTTTAACGTTAGCACAAAGGAACTTTGAGCAATATTTTTACTTTAAAAAAATAATCATAATAAAAATATAGAACTTATTATTAATAATACTTACAACGGTATATAAATAATAAGTCTTATATTTTCATTAGGATGATTAAACTAAACTAAGTTCTCAGTTGTTAGTGGCCGGTCAGAGTTGGTCGTGTTCTTAGTGGTTGACAACTTAGGACCATTAACAATTGAGAACAACTAAGAAATTTCTCTATAGAACAGTTGAGAACAACTCAAAAATTCTTAATTGTTGGTCGCCGGAGTTAGTGGTCGCCTGAGTTGATCTTGCTCTTTAATTTAGTTGACAACTGATAACTTATTGATAACTTCTCAGTTATTTGATCGTCGGAGTTGGTGGTCGTCGGAGTTGATCGTGTTATTAGTAGTTTTGACAACTGAGAACTTATAAGTAAGTTCTCGGTTGTTTGGTTTCCGGAGTTTGTGGTCGCCGCAGTTGATCGTGTTCTTAGTAGTTTAGTTGACAACTAAGAACTTACTGATAAATTCTCAGTTGTTTGGTCACCGGAGTTGTTCGTGTTCTTAGTAGTTTAGTTGACAATTGAGAATTTACTGATAAGTTCTCAACTGTTTGGTCGCCGGAGTTCGTGGTTGTCGGAGTTGTTCGTGTTCTTAGTAGTTTAGTTGACAACTGAGAACTTACTGATAAGTTCTCAGTTGTTTGGTCGCCGGAGTTGTTCGTGTTATTAGTAGTTTAGTTGACAACTGAGAACTTACTGATAAGTTCTCAACTGTTTGGTTGCTGGAAGGTCACTTAAGCTAAAAATAAAAAATAAAAAATCGCCGGGGTGGTCGTCGGAGTTGGTGGTCGCCGGAAATGGTGGTCGTCGGAGTTGTTGAATGGAGAAAGTGATGAGGGGTAGCCTAAGGTGATAGTGGTTGGGGTGAAAGTAAAATGTTAAGAGGGTGTAGTTAGTAAAATGTTAAGGAAGAGGTAAGCAAGGGACTATATGGTTAGTCAAAATATTCCTTGTCCTAAGAGGTAAATAAGGTTATGTTAAGGGACTATATGGTAAATGCCCATTGGGATTAACATATCTAGGTTACACTGGTCATATTTTTACTTGGGTTCGCAAATTACGTGGGTTGATTTCTCTAAGAGAACGGCTCGACCGGTTTTGTGCCCATTCTCTTTGGTTCTACTGATTCCCTCTAGTTCGAGCAAGCACTTACCTTTCTATGACTCGGATAATAGGCCCATTGAAATTGAATTTAATAATTTCATTGTCCCCCATCACTCTAGGTTTATTTATGATCCAGCCTGGGAATCTCAATCTTCGTTATCTGATCTCATTCGCCAGTTTTGGACTTTTACTCCTCATATGATTTCCTCCGTCCCCACCTAATTATTTAATTATCATCAATACATCTTTTCACTTTTTACTCTATTTACTTGATCACGAGATTTATTTCAATCTCTGTTTCTTCTTTCAAAATAGTCAATAGCAGTGGCACACTCACTAGAAACCCTAATTAATAAATTAATCCAACTGGCACAATCTAGATCTCAATATTAATCGATTCAAGATTTAAGAAACTAAGATCAAGAACGCTTTCTACAATTATTTCATATAGATAATCGTCTAATTTTACACACTTCACAATTTACCATGGCACATGCATAAACTATGAAGATGTTACTTGTGAATTTCTACACTGGCACAGTCATAGAAAATTCTTGCAGAGGTAAATTAACCAGAGCAATTAGATTGATCAAGTCTAAAAACCCAACCAATAGATCTAGAATAAACACAAGTAAAATTATGAATGGAGATAAAAGATTAAAATGAAAAATACCTTAAATTAAACAAAAAGGGGTTCAAGATTCAAACCCAAACTTGGATTTTAGTTCCTCATCCAAATCTTTGAAATATCCATGAAAAAATAATAAAAACCTAGATCTAAAATTATGTTGAAGTCTCCAATCTAAAACAAATAAAGAAAACTAATTTAAATACCTAGAAAAGTCCTAAACTAATAAGGAATTAAAAAGAAAATAAAAATAATACAGAATAACCAAAAAACCAGTCTTCCAGCCGGCTAATGCGCCACGCACGCGCGCACCAGCCTCACCATTCGCTGTCACGCGCCAAGGTATGTCTGGAACGCGCCTACAAGCCGAAAACGCGTCTAGTATGTGCGCTTTTCTCAATCCTCTTCACGATCCGTGCCAGTTCACACGACTCGTGCGCTCCACATCCACTCGTGCTCATGAGTCCACCAGACGTGCAGTAACTCTCATCCGTTTTGGGCCAAACGGGTTGGGCCTTGGCGAGTGCTGGGCTGCTTCCATGACTTGCTGGACTCTTGACTTCCTTGGTGAGTTGGGCCGACTGAACTGGCTGCCTCCTCTTGCTTTCTTTGCTTGATTTGGGCCTCATTATTTTTATTTCTTCCCCATTAATCACTACTCCTCTCCATTATAAATTTCGACTTTGATTTTCTCATTATTTTTGGAATTTCTTTTGTATAATAAAATATTTATTTGGGTAAAAATATAAAAATACTAAAATAATCCCCCAAATTACAATTAAACCCCAAAAATTACATAATTGCGCAAAATTCCAAATAAACTCTCTAAAATAAATTAAAAAATCATTATTTAAGCTTATAAAATCCTAGGGAATAATAGTATAAAATTGAAGTGTAGAGACTCCATCTCCTTATAATTCCTCAAAGAAATAATAAAAAATGACATTAGCTTGATACCAACACCATAATAAACGGTATCCAAACTAAATGCCCACTCAAAAGACAAGGGGAACTAAAAATGTCATAAATTTCCCTCACGCTTATCTCACACTACAATCTCCCTCATAAAATACAAGTTTTTGTATGGTTTATAATTAAACACAAAACTTACCTCGTAACAAAACAATAACACCCCCTTATAACTCTAAGAAAAGAACGAGGATTTCTAACCTAATCTCCACTATTCGAACCTCCTACTCCAATAGTGTATCCTACCCGAAAACACCAAACCTCCCTTATGTCTTCTCTCCGGTGGATGTATGATATTTTGTTACTCAATCCTCACCTTTTGCCTAAGCGCCCTTTCGGGTTTTCACTTAGCCTCTCATTTTTTTTATTTTTTCTTTTTTGAAAATAAATACTAACTAACTAGAATGAAAAATGCATACTATACACTACAAATCCTTCCCCCACGCTTAAACTACACAGTGTCCTCAGTGTGTAAAAGTGAATAAAAATAAGGACAGTTTAAATGTAAGAGAATAAGTGGTACCTCATTAGTGCACACTCCACCCCGTTTGAGCTTGAATTGTCTTCATGAATCCTTTCGTCTTTTTATTCATCGTGCTCAAACCTCCATGCTTCTCCCTCGGACCACTAGCCATCATTGATTCTTCCTCACCTCCAAATGCATGCTTTCGGTGCTCAGGAAGATTCTTCACCTTTCTTGGTCCATGTTTTACCGCCAGTATTTTCAAATCATCATCCCCACTACAAATATTGGACATATCCTCTACCTTTGTCTCAACTACACCCATGAAACATAAACCATGAACATCCTCAGGGTCTTTCTTGGAGTAAAAAATATTGAACTCCATTAAATCCCCATCGAACTCCATAGTTAATGAACCGTTGGAAACATCCAACTTAGTATGATCCGTAGACATAAAAGTCCTTCCCAACATAATGGGAGCCTTAGGATCCGTATCCATCTCTAAACATAAAAATATGCAGGAAAAATGAACTTACCAACCCAGACTAAAACATCCTCAACCTTCCCCTTAGGGTATGCATTAGATCTATCCGCCAATTATATAACCACCCTAGTATCTTGTAAAGGTCCTAACTTTAGCATTTAAACAATGCATAAGGCATGACATTGATTGAATCACCCAAGTCAAGCATAGCCATATGCTCAGAATTATCACCCAAAGATACAGGAATAACAAACATACCCAGATCACTACACTTCTTGGGCATCTTCGTATGATAAACTGCAGACACATGCTCTTTCATCTTCACTTTTTTTCTGACTTCTCGCTTTCTGATCCCTCTTCAATGTACACAACTCCTTCAAAAATTTAGCATATCTTGGGACAATCTGCAAAAGATCCAAAAATGGGATGTTTACCTCAAGCCTCTTGAAAGTGTCAAATATAGCCTTGTCAGGCTCAGGTTTGCGATTCTCTCTCAAAGCCTCAGGGAATGGAACATCCGGCTCAAAAACTATGGGCTCTGGTGTAGCTTTCTTCTCCTCCTCCGGGGTCTTCTCCTCAGGCAAAACCTTATCAACCTCAATTACTGGCTCCTCCGGTATAACTTCATTCCCAATATCCTTACCACTACGCAAAGTCATGGCACATGCACTCTGTTTAGGGTTCGGTTCTGTTCTAGAATGTACCTTCTCTACCTCTCTAGCCTCTATTCTCCTAACTGCATCCGCTATCTGACCAATCTATCTATCTAGATTACCAATACTCGCATCGGTATTTTATTGATATTGCTGGAAGTTGTTATTCATCATACTCACCGACTGTGCTAAGTAATGAATCATATCATCTGTAGACTGCCTCGGAGGGGTATTCTGATACTGCTGCTGCTGCCCATATGGTGGTGGTCTGTACTGGTTATACTGATTAGTAGGATACTGCTGACTCTGTGATGAACCCATCAATAATTGTTTCATCATCCCCTTGAGATCCTCTACATCTGTCTCAAGCTTACTCGTCACACGACCACTCGAAGTTGCTACACTAACCTGTCTGAAAATCGATCTCCTTCCATGTGTCTGAGTACTCTTAGCTAACTCACTTATGATATCATTGGCCTCCTCAACGGTCTTGTTCAGAATACTACCCCCACAGCAAGAATCCACTAAGCGTTTATCCTGAATTGTTAATCCCCCATAAAAATAAACAATCAACTAGTCATCATCAAATCCATGATACGGGAAAATCCTGCATAGCTTATGGAACCTGTTATAATACTCATACAAATTCTCATCTGCTCTCTGCTCCATGTTACTGCTATCCCGCTTCATGGCATTGATCTAATCCGGTGGGAAAAACTCATCAAGGAACACCTCCTTCATCTCCTGCCATGTGGTAATACTATTGGGTGGTAAATGATAATACCACGCACTAGAATCATCTTTTAGAGTGAAAGAGAATGCTCAAAGGAGGAGATGCTCAATAGGAAGTACCGCATGGTTCATACTCTGACAAATCTGCATAAACTGGGATATATGTTGATTCGGGTTCTCACCGGGCATGCCCATGAAGTGTGGTAACTGACTCAATAAACCCGGCTTCAACTCAAATGTAACCCTAATAGGCAGAGCATGGAATTTCACTGCATGAGGTTGCTCGCTCCAATTCGGGGCATTCCTCTCCCTCAATGTCTTTGGTGCCTCGTTGTCCCCCATCTTTTCTGCTAATAAGATTTCTTTGTACTTCATGTTTTGTTTTAATCCCTTCCTCAGAGATCTTTCAATTTCTGGATCAAGACTTACAAGCAATTCGTTAGTAGAACGGGTGTGGACCATACAAGGTACCACACTAAAAACAAATAACAAATAACAAAATTTAAAATTAACTAAAAAGAAAACTAAACTAACTAAGAACAAATAAAAATAACAAGAACTAAAATAAGAACGTAAACAGATAAACACCGTCCCCGGCAACGGCGCCAAAATTTGATAGGCAAAATCGCACACGTACAAATTAAACCTGATCTAGGTTCTAAAAATATGTAGCTAGGAATAAGTCCAGAATCGATCCACGAAAAACAGTTACTTGTTTAAGTAATTGTCACTTGACAAGATTGGGGGAATAAATTTATTTATTAAATCCTAAAACAAAATTAAACTAAATTAAATTGAGCAAAAACAATAATTAAAGAAACACTTCAGATTTGATTCCGTCCCCACCTAATTATTTAATTATCATCGATGCATCTTTTCACTTTTTACCCTATTCACTTGATCACGAGATTTATTTCAATCTATGTTTCTTCTTTTAGAATAGTCAATAGCAGTGGCACACTTACTAGAAACCCTAATTAATAAATTAATCCAACTGGCATAGTCTAGATCTCAATATTAATCGATTCAAGATTGAAATAAATTAATCCAACTGGCACGGTCTAGATCTCAATATTAATTGATTCAAGATTTAAGAAACTAAGATCAAGAATGCTTTCTACAATTATTTCATATAGATAATCATCTAATTACCCACTTCACAATTTACCATGGCAGATGCATAAACTATGAAGATGCAACTTGTGAATTTCTACACTGGCACAGTCATAGAAAATTCTAGCAGAGATAAATTAACCAGAGCAATTAGATTGATCAAGTCTAAAAACCCTAGCAATAGATCTAGAATAAACACAAGTAAAATTATGAATAGAGATAAAATATTAAAAAGAAAAATACCTCAAATTAAACAAAAATGTGTTCAAGATATAAACCCAAAGCTTGGATTTTAGTTCCTCATCCAAAGCTTTGCAATCTCCATGAAAAAAGAATAAAAACCTAGATCTAAAATTATTTTGAAGTCTCCAATCTAAAACAAAGAAAGAAAACTAATTTAAATACCTATAAAAGTTCTAAACTAATAAGGAATTAAAAAGAAAATAAAAACAAAAAAAATAACCAAAAAACCAGTCTTCCAGCCGGCTCAAGCGCCACGCACGCGCGTACCAGCCTCACCATTCGCTGTCACGTGCCAAGGTACTCGAACGCGCCTACAAGCCGAAAACTCGCCTAGTATGTGCACTTTTTTCAATCCTCTTCACGATACGTGCCAGTTCGCACGACTCGTGCGCTCCCCATCCACTTGTGCGCACGAGTCCACCAGACGTGCAGTAACTTTCATCCGTTTTGGGCCAAGTGGGTTGGGCCTTGTCGAGTGCTGGCTGCCTCCATGACTTGCTGGACTGTTGACTTCCTTGGTGAGTTGGGTCGGCTGAACTAGGCTGCCTCCTCTTGCTTTCTTTATTTGATTTGGGCCTCATTCTTTTTGGGTAAAAATATAAAAATACTAAAATAATCCCCCAAATTACAATTAAACCCCAAAAATTACATAATTGCCCAAAATTCCAAATAAACTCTCTAAAATACATATAAAAAAAATCATTATTTAAGCTCATAAAATCCTAGGAAATAATAGTATAAATTCCGTCTCATCATAAGGATTCCCCCAGATCTTATAAAGGCCACCGTACAGCACTCTAGGATGAGTACGCCTCTCTAGGAGCCGTACGGCTCTCCCCTCCTGGCAGATCAGTAAGTTGACCAATTTGCAAAAGATTAAACACTCCCAGCTGCATTTGATCTGGGTGGTTGCCTACTAAATGATTCCCTAGACCTAGGCAAGGGCATCCTAATGTCATTTACCACCTCCCTCATCCATATTACTCCTCCATTCATCCATTTTCAAGAGGGGAGAAAACAAGAGATTCAAAGGAGTAACACAACACAACTCACACAAGAGACTCATACACACTCCACTCACCACATTCTCCATATTGCTCTCTCTAAGACCCTCAATAACACTCACCTTACACCTCCATAATCTCAGACAATACACCACCATTACACCACCATTACACCACCATAACATCACCCTAAAC
Source organism: Campanula takesimana (assembly GCA_026119855.1). Classification (NCBI taxonomy): domain Eukaryota; kingdom Viridiplantae; phylum Streptophyta; class Magnoliopsida; order Asterales; family Campanulaceae; genus Campanula; species Campanula takesimana. The sequence continues at coordinate 19,511 of JAOWBW010001077.1, read as the reverse complement.
ACCTACACAAAACAAGCAAGCAAACTCACAACAAACACTCTCAAGCCAAGCACAAACACCTTCATGAAAAACCAAAAAAGCCTTCCCTTGGAAGCAAAGGAAGCACAACCTAGGTAAAGATCTCTTCTTGTAATCTTCATACATGTAAAAATGTATCTCTTCATGTAGTTTGTTAAGAGGTCTAGCCACTTGTTAGGCTAGACCTCCATTGATGAACCAAAGATGTAATATTTGTTGTTTCTTGCCATGTTCTTGTTTCAATGAATATTTGTGTTGATCATTTGAGTTTTTATATCTTGTTATGATGTGAATATAATACATATTATCTATGCTTTACATGTTTAATGTTCATGTTTTTTATTTGGGGGGATTTTCTAAAGACTAGCATGTGTTTTAAACAAAACCCTCAAATCTGTCCTTGTTCCTCTTTTTCCATGTAAAGCATCATCAATTCATGCCTAAATATGTGATTTTCCATTACTTTTGTGTCACTAACATATATATCTATGCACACACAATATTTCATGTTCAGAGAACTTCATTTGGCTGAGTTTGATGCTTGTTTTCATGATGTATGTGGTTGTCCAGTAGATTTTGAATCCAGACAAACTTTGTCTTGTCACCTCTATTACCCATATAACACTTAGTTTTTCGTCTTTGTTAATAAAATAGTTTTGGTTCTAAACCAAATAAGGAAAATTATCATGTAAATATAATATTTTTCCAATGAGTAGAAGTAGCTCTTTCCATTTTTTGTTTCAACTATTTGCTCTTAGATTGATGTACTTGCTGTTCTGACACCAAAATGTCAGAGGTGTTTTCACCTGCTTAAACTTGTTTTCTGGACTTTCAACTTGCCATGATTAATGTTTAAGATGTTTTGAAAATTTTCATGTTCGGTGTTTTCCCTAATTCCTAGGTTTTCGTGATGCAAATAATGGATATTTTGCGGATGTACACCATTTTTCCTGTGCTGACTGCTTTTGAGTTCATCTTGCATAACTTGTTTGGACATCATAAAATGCTCCAAAAATCAAAAAGAAAATCATGGTTGATGTTTAACATGTTAGAAATAGTTACTTACCATTTCTTTCCATATTTCATGAATTTTGAGATAGGTATATCAAAGAAGAATGGACAACAGTCCATAAACTGGATATGGACATGAACTTGGATAATTGTTTTGACATGGGATTTGTCTCCCATTTATTCATCATTTGTACATGATAATCCCCCACCCCTTTTGTGTTTTCATTTACTTGATATGAATGCTCAAAATCATTTTCAAAACCAAGTGAGAGTCCACCCAAACCGACTCTCATTTGTAAGTTTAAGCAAACATACCTAAAATAGGGACACTACTTTGTACATAAAATCACCATTTTTGTTAAGGCATAAAATGAATATAAGAGGCATGCATGCTAGAGACCATCACGGGCGAGGAGAGTGCCTAACCCCTTCTCTTCTCCTAACATAGCCCCCGAACCCACTTTCTCAAAACAAAAGGTGTTGTCTTCATTTTTCCTAAAATAAAGCCAGGTGGCGACTCTTGCATTTGTTTAAAACTTCAAGAGGAAACCATTGTGTGAAACCGAGCGCGAATTTAGGTTTGAGCGCGGGCTTTGACAATAATATTCTTATTACTCATGATATTCTACACTCAATGCATAAGCATAAATCAAAAATTGGAGAGGTTGCTCTTAAGTTAGACTTATCAAAAGCATTTGATCGTTTAGAATGGAATTTCATTCGCAGAGTTCTTCTTGCGCATGGGTTTCCAATTTGTTGGGTTAACTGTCTTATGACTTGTATTTCTTCTGTATCATTTCGCGTACTCATTAACGGTCATATGGGAGAGGTCTTTACACCTTCAAGGGGCATTCGTCAAGGCGATCCGTTATCACCTTATATTTTTATTCTTGCTCTTGATACTTTTTTAAATTCACTATCCGCTTCAGTGTATATTAAATAAATTCAAACAATTATCACTAGCAAAGACGGACCAAAAATTCCATGCTTAGCATTTGATGACTGTTTCATTTTTCTGAAAAATGATATCAACGCTATTGCTAATTTCACGAAAATTTTAAATTCTTATTGTCTTGAATCTAGTCAACTTTTAAACAAAGAAAAATCGGCAATTCTATTCTCCCCAGGTGTTAATCCTCTGACCAAACTCTAAGAACTCTAAGTTTTCGTGATTTTCTGCATGGTGAAAAATATTTGGGAGTTCCACTTCCGAACGGGCGAGTAACTAAGAGCCTTTTTGCTAATCTTGACAAAAAAAATCAAGCTCCATTTGGCAAAATAAATTGCTTTCCAAAGTTGGTCGAATTACGCTTATAAAAGACACACTATCTTCTTTTCCAATTTATTCGATGTCAGCTATTTTATTTCCCAAAATGGCAACCACAAAACTTACTACTATACTTCGATCTTTTTTCTGGAAGGGAACTACTCAGAGTTGTATTGCAAATATAGTTTCTTGGAAGCTTATAGAAAAGCATGAGTCTCAAGGGGGTTTAGGCATCAGAAACTTATCATTTGTTAATATTGCTTTTCAACTAAAACTTTTGTGGAAACTGCTTGTTACAGATTCTCTTTGGACACATCTGATCAAAAGCAAATATTACCCTAATACTTCGCTCTTAAATACTACAAGCACTTCACAGGATTCTTGGTGCTGGAAACAAATGATTAAACAACTTCCTTTATTTTCCAAATGGCTTATTCATACTATAGGAGATGGCTCTAATACTAGCTTTTGGATTGATAAATGTTGTACATCCCTTCCTCTCAATCATTATCTTATCCAGCCAATACCTCAATCATGGAATTTTCACACAGTTAAACATTATAGAACTTCTGTAGGGTGGAATCTTGGTTTGTTGTGTAACTTTCTTTCTAGTAATATTTTATATGTTATTAGATCTCACTCTTGTTCTATTTTTCCTTCTTTTTATTTTATATCTTGGGGACCTAGTGCTAATCATATTTTCTCCATAAAAAAACTTATCAATGGTTGTTGGCACTTCAAGATCCACTTTTATTTCAGCGTTTTATTCATTGGTTAGCTTTTATGGAAATTACCTTGTAGGCCTAGATTAAAACTTTCCATTTGGCAAGCTAGTCAAGATTCATTGCCTCTTTCCCCTAATTTACACAAGAAAAAGATTATTCCTTCTCCAAATTATCATTTGTGTAATAAAAAGAAGAATATTTCCAGCATCTTGTGAATGATTGTGTTTCTTTTGTGGAAATTCGACGGTAGGTCTTCATTCCTAAACTTCTTTCATCTATTATGTTCATTCATATCCTTCGACATCCTTATTACCAATCAAAGAACTGGTTATGTACTATGTTATATGCATATTCTATAGTGTGTAATCTTCACAATAAATCTATATATATTAAAAGTCAAGGCGGAAGCCTTTGGGTGTGACACGTGGACAACTATTGGCGAAAACTTGCGTTTCGTGAAGCCACGTAGGCGATGACTCATCAACAAGGTGACTTTTCATATTTTGTGTATTAGCTAATAGTACTAGATTATCATAATAGTTATTCTATGAGTTAACTTCTAATAGTTAACTTTTTATTTTAGTATACAAGTTAACTTGATGTAGTTAACTTTATGTTTCTACACATAGAAGAAGATATGAATTTCTTCTATGAGTGTCTTCTAATAGCTACCATACACTATATATACTACCAGATAAGAGTCTTGGTAACTCAAGAGTCTAATAGAAATTTAATGATAAGTTAAAACATCACATTAAAATTTAATAGTAAAAAAGTTACAATGATCATGATTAATGAGGAAAAGAAAAGGTCATCAAATAATTATTGGTGATAACTAATATAAAGTTAGTGATAAGTTAAAACATCACATCTATAAGATATATTAGAAATATATTTTACTAATTACTAATAGATTAAATATGTATTTAAAATTTTCTCTAATTTTAGTTAATACTAATATTAACTAATCATGTTAGGTAGTTCTACCCTTCAACCCAACGCATTTCTTTGGAACATATATACATGTAATTCATGCATGTTTGGACTAAACGACCCACATGTACATTGATTGCTGTAAAGACACTAGGAAAAGAATCCAACCATCCTGGGGTTTTAGCTTTGCACATTAAGAAGTGATGTTTTTTCTATTAAATAATATTCTCTCTATCTCAAACTACTTGCAATTTTAAAAAAGATATCTCAAAATATTTGCAGTTTTATAATTTTTCATAAAAGTTTGACATAATGTGCTTAAAATGCTTTATTTATGATTAGGATTATGATTAGGAAGTTGTCATTGTAAAATTATTTACTGCCTAAGTACTTGAAATACTTAAAGGTTAAATTTGTCTATTTGATATGTATGGATTGCTTTTTTTTTTAAACATATGTGAAAAATCATAGAACTACAAGTATTTTGAGACGAAATAAGTATTTCTCTTCATTAAATTGCGGTATTTTGTGTTTTTGTTCCTATTGGTAGCCCTTTAAAAAATAGAATCAATATGGAGAGTAGTTTAGTGGGCATTAATGAGCCTGGCATGTTTGCACAATATTAATTAGGGCAAATTGCATATTGGTAACCTGAGTTTGTCTCAATTTTGCAATCCCCAATCTGAAAGTTAAATCGTGCCAATCAGGCACCTAAGTTTGTCAATTCTTTGCAATTTGGTGAATAAACTAACTTTTCATTAATTTTTTAACGGATCTAACCACATGTGCAACGCACATGACCGCAAACCTGCCAATTACTATATGCTGGGCAAGGCTTTAGCTTAGGGGGTCAAATGAAAGTTCTTGAAAACAAAGGGTAGAATCAGAAAAATGCAATTTTTTCCCATCCTTCTTCTACCAGGCTCTCGTCTCTCCACTCCCACCTTCTCTCTCCAGCACCTCCTCCATTTCACTCCCCAATCTTCAGTTCGAAGAAATCCTCGTCTCAAGTTGGTTTTTTATTCGTTATTGTCGATTTATAACTCTAATTTTTTAAATCAATTTGGGTGTCTCTTGACTGAATTTTCTCGAATTTGGTGGGGTTTTCAGAAGCGATTGTACATTGATGATGAAGAGTTGCGGGCATAGGCTGTAATAACCGGAATTTTTTTTTTAATTTATTTTATTTTCGGTTTTGTTAAACTAATTAAAGGATAATTAGAGTTATAAGGTAATTGAAAGAGGTGGGCCCAAGGAATTTGGATTGGCCCGAAATTTATATTAGTAAACCCAACCCAATTAGGAATCAATCCAAAGTATAAATTATTGAGTTAGTCAACTCAGAAATTCTTTATTTTCATAAACTCAAAAAAAAAAAAAAAGAAAACAAACCCTAGCCTACTATAGCAGCCGCCGGCCGAGCCTAGGAGGGAGGAGAAGAAAATTTTCCGGCCACTGTTTCGAAGATACAATCCGATCATTCTCAAGGTAATAATAAATCCTACTCTCCAAAATTTGTTTCGTCAAATTTGGATTAGTAAATCGTAAGTTATGCATGAATTAAGAATATAAATTTTAGGGTTTTACATGCTAGTGAATTATGATAAAATTTTAAAGGATTTTGGAGTTGATCTAAATAGTATGAAAAATAAAATATAGTAATCTTGATACTAGTTTATTTTAAGATTGATTTTATAATCTTGAATTAAATTGATTTATATTATGCAATGTTTGGGAATTGAACATATAAATCATTGAGCTTGAATTGGGTTTATCAAAAGAAGAAAAAATATGGATTTCCCCCAAGATCAAGTTTCGGCCGAATGGCCCTAGGCCATTGGGAATTATTTTGTTGATTTTAAACGATCCTTGTTAAGTGTATTGTGAATAATATCGATGTTTGGGAATTTAGAAAAATTTAAAGAACTAGAAAATTGATCAAATCAAGGGATTTTGGATCATGTAGGTTTCGGCAATAATGACCTAACTTGGGTGTCGATTCTTGATTGAAGATGTTAAGAATTGGGACGGAAAGTTAGTGTTTCCGTTAAGTTTCTAATGGAAAGAAAACAAAAATCATTAAAAGAATTATTAACAAGTTAGAAAAGTAACTTGAGGAAATAGAATAAACACTTGGAAGACCTTTACAGTTAAAAAGTTAACGAGAAAGAAAAAGATTAGAAATTTCAGTTAGTTTCCTAACAGAAAAGGACTAAACTGAAAAGAATTAAAGTAGGAGGAAGAAAAAGGGAAACTTTGAAGTTAGAGGGGCCTAAGTGATTAAAAAAGAGAAACTTAGGGGACCTTATGAACAAAACCAAAGTCCAAGGACCTTTCTGTAATTAAAGGAAAGTTGAAGGACTAATCTGCAATTAATCCAAAGTGGAAGGACTAAATTGTAATTGAACTAAAGTTGAAGGACTAAATTGCAATTAATCCAAAGTTGAAGGACCAATTTGCAATTAACCCAAAGTTGAGGGACCAAATTGTAATTAACCCAAAGTTAAAGGACTTAATTGCAATTATATCAAAGTTAAAGGACTGACTAGTAAATCAAAGTCAGAAACTTAAACGTAAAGAAAGAAGTAACGAAGTAAAGAAGTTAAACTGCATCTCTCAGTTAACTAAGAAGAAATAGTTAACAATGTAGAGAGTACTAAAGTAAATTACTCCGTGCCTTGTAGATTTGCACAGGGAGGAGATTGCGAGGAAAAGCAATTCAGGTAAGGGATTACGTTCCTTACAGTATTTGAACTCCTGTTTATTGGAATTCGGTATTTCTTTCTAAAGACAGCTATCAGTATGGCATGATAGTATTTGAATGAACTCTGCGTTATTGAACGTTCCTTGAAATAATCTATACTTAGTGATGTCCCCATCGATCTACTAAGTATCGAAGTTTGAAACTTGTATCACATACTTGTACCATGGTATGTTCTAATTTTAACTTGTAAGTTAACCACTTACTTGTTAAGGCATCCAATGTCCAGTTAGAAAAGACATTGACGGACAGTCCAGTTAGAAAAGACTCGTCCTTAAACTAGGGATTGCATGAGTGATCACATGCCTTCTCTCAGGAATTGTCTGATTACAAGGATGATTCTAGACCCCGAGCATATGTGTGTGGATACCATATATGTTTCGACCCACACTATTGGCTGAAGAAGCTAGGTGTACAAATTGTACCTTTGGCATTGAGGTTATAATGTACGTTACCAAGGAATTGACGGAAACTTGAATGAATCCCTTTGGATTGTAGTGCCATAATCCTTTGAAAGTGAAATCTTAAAAGTAATAAGATTGTATTGTTCTGCAGCCTTGAATCCAAAAGTAACTGAACCTATCTTTGAAAAGTTATTCTAAGTATTCGTTCTGGTCGTCTCTCCTTAGTAACCGGAGAGGCCACGTATGAACTTACTGAGCATTCGTTCGCTCATCCCTTCTCTATAAATTTTGTTTTCAGGATTTAAGTAGAAGGACAAGACAAGGAAAGTAGCCGTGGGAAGACGGTGGATTGAAGATTCTTGATTTAGTAGTTTTAAGTACGCTTATTTATTTGATGTAAGTTGAAGTACATTGAAGGTTAAGGTTGTTGCCTACCAAGACATGTTTAAGTTACGCTTCCGCTATTGTTTTGAAATTATGGTTAATAAAGGGGCTGTTGTGAACCCTAAATTGAAGTATTTATTATTGTTATTTATGGATATTAAATGCCATTAAATGCTCAAGATACATTAAGAAAATTCTGGGTGTTACAGTTGGTATCAGAGCCTGGTTTTAGGTCTTATGGGAGAAAACTAGAAGTTAGGACTAATGGGAGAACTTAGTACGTGACTTAAATAAGATCTTACTTGAGGAAGTTCAAGTGATAAAGTCTAACTCTAGGAATGATACTAAGAGTGTACATAAAGTATGAAAATACTTGGGGAAATAGGAATCTCTTCATTGTATGACTATTGCATTCTATTAATATGTTATAATGGAATCTTGGGGTTATGTACTAATTAAGTTTACTATTGGTGTGTGTAGGACCATGCCGAGGAGACCCATGAAGTCAGTAAGGTACAGTGCTACTCTAAGGGAAGAAATAGAAGCTAAAGAGGAGATTATTAAGCAGCTAACTAAGGAACTTCGCTCAGCTAAAAGAGAGCTTAGGAAGGAGACTCGAGGAGTTGGCAGTCTACAGAATGGCATCAGAGAACGCGATGAGGATATGATGTATGTGGAAGGAAAGTTAGCAGTACAGCTGAAGAAGGTCCAAAGCCTAGAAAGCCATGTGGTTAGAGCTAACCGCGAATGGAATCGAATCAGTGTACAACTGGTGGAGGAGATAGAACAAAACAATGAACTGAAAAAGAAGATAGATGAACAAGAAGCTTATGAGGAAGAGCTTAGGACTTCAGGCTATCAGATTTGGGCTGAGAAGTTAGAATTGCAAGAAAAATATGACCAACTTGCAGCAGAACATGCACACTGTGGGAAGTGATGCAATTAATGACAGATAGTTATAAGAATAGATTCTTTTACCCTATTATTAGTGGAGTAATATAGTTAGAAATTTTCTTATGTCAAAGTTGAATTTTGGGTGTATTTTGGGATGTTTAAATCTCACACCTTAGTTGAATAAAATTAATTATTTAATTTAAATACCCAAAATTTTGAATTTACTATTGTTGTGTAAACAAAAGTTAACTTGTCGAGAAAAGACAAGGGAAAGCATCGGAGTGATTTGAAATAATCTCCGTAACCATGGTACGAAGTAAGACGACCATTGGAATAAGTTAAAGCTAGTTAAGTAATAAAAACTAGTGAAGTAAAGAATAATAAACAACCAAGTAAAACGGTTGTAAATTATGAAGTATGAAAACTCCTGAACCGGAGAAGAAAGGTTAAGTAAACTAACCACATCTGAATAATGGTCTAGTACAAAAGACCTACGAACATGAATAAAAACTAACAAGTACCCGTTAGTAAAAGAATAAGTTAAGTATACCATGAATACCGCACATATTGTGTAGTGATGAACAATTCTAGAGCACGAACTTGTTTTAAAGTAAAAGGAAAACTTGCAGATGGCCTCGAATACCAGAAGCGGAAACAATGGTAACGGCCAAGTGAAATTAGTTTTAGTCTCGTGAAATGATCGAAACAAGAATAAAGTGACCTATTGAAACGGTCAAGTAAGAAAGAATAAATTGACCTATTGAAACGGTCAAGAGAAAGTATTTGGCTTAGTGAAACGGCCAAGTAAAGTAAATTTTGATCCATTGAAGCGATCGAAACAAGAATAAAATAACCTATTGAAACGGTCAAGAGTAATAGGCTTAGTGAAACGGCCAAGTGTGAATGAGAGTAGGTCTAGTGAATCGACCTATGATTAATAAGTAAAGTCTAGTGAAATGACTTCCCTAAGGAGAATTGGTCTATTGGAACGACCAGAGATCTAGTAGACCGATCTTTTGTCAAAATTACGTCTTTTGGGGACGGCCTATTTTACTAGGCATAGTACAATGCTTGGGTTAACGTGAGTAATAGGGTTAAATGTGCGAGTTAACCTGGAACAAGTAAGAATGGTTTATTGAAACGACCAATGTGCGAGTTAACCTGGAACAAGTAAGAATGGTTTATTGAAACGACCAATGAAAGTGATTATGGTTAATTGAAATGACCTATGAAAATAGAAATGGTCTAATGAAGCGACCCATACGTCTAGTAAAGTTGACTAATGAAGATAGTGATGGTCTGTTGAAACGACCAGTGGGTTAGTGAATGACCTATAAATTGAATGTTAGTCTGTAGAGACGAGCTATAGTATGAGAGTGCGGGAAAAAGTCTCGTATTCATGATAACTAATGATAGTACCATATTATCCGGCAAGTGTTCGAAATGCCAGAGAGGCTAAGTTTATGATGCTAACTCAAGGAAGTAGGACGGTGAACGACTATGGTACTAGATTCATCGAATTGCTAGAATTTACCCTAACACTCTTCGATGATGAAGCGCAAAAGGCTCGAGGATTGGAAGATGGTTTGAGCAACCGAATCCGATATAGAATCACTCCATTAATACTACCAACCTAGGATTAAGTGTTGGATAGGACGAGGATAGTGGAGAAAGAATCTGATAGTTATCGCAGTAAGCGAAAGGAGAAGAAGAGTCAACTAAGAAAGTGTCGACTGAATCTAAAGGAAGGCTACTGACGATCGCGAAAAGGAAGGTAGTACAAGTAAGTACCAGAATAAAGACTGCGGCAATAGAAATGATGGTGATAAGAACGACGTCAAAGGGCAAGGTTCTGATAAAAAGTGCCAAATGATTGCTTGGCTAAGAATATGTATTTAATTCATGAGGCGTTAGAGAATTCTTTAGTTATGGGTATTCAAACTAGAGAATCGATCCCTATTACGTCTATATCTAGGAAGTGTCCTTTGAAAATGGACGAGGAATAACTTGAGGTTGATCTCATTAGTTTAGGACATCGAAGAATTTGATGTAATCTTGGAATGGACTATAGTTGACTGCATACCATGCCCATGTGGATTGTTTTAAAGAAAGAAGTCCACTTTAGGTTACTATCTAGAGAAGAGTGATGTTCTCAAGGAACGAAACCTAGAACCCGATCGAACCTTATATCGGTAATGAAGGCTCGTAAGCTTTTAAAGAAAGGATGAGAAGGATTCTTGGCGTACATTGGTGATACGAGCAAGAAGGAAGTAACCGTAGAATCACTTTCTGTGATTAGATATTTCAAGGACGTGTTTCCTGAGGATTTACCGGGAATACCTCCATAAGGAGAAGTAAAATTTTCTATCGATTTGGTACCTGAGACGTCACCAATATCGAAGGCGCCGTATAGAATGTCTCCGTCAGATTTGGAGAATAAAAAGGAGCAACTGTAAGAGTTGTTGGATAAGAGCTTGATTAGAACGAGTGTATCTGTTGGTAGTGGTGCCCTAGGCACGTTTAATAAACGTTGTAATTGTTATCATTTATTTCATATCAATAAAGAGATGTTTTGATTATTATTGTTGTTCATGCTTACTTATAATAATCCCCGTCCCTAGTACTTATTAAGCACTAGTATAAAGGCTAAATGATCATGAGATGATCATGTTAGATTTATGGGTACTTGTTTGGAACAAGGTACTGGACATGACCCGCTGTATGAGATTTATGTCATGGTCTATGTCGAACATATATCTCATATTAGTTATGTCATTTGAATCCTTAGACATGAAGTTATTATAGTCTTCCACTTGATGAACATTGTGTTTGACATATTCAAACGCTACCTTAACACGGTAGTTATAAAGGGTATGATTGGCATAATCGGATTCCCGTTGGGAAGAATAATAAGCTAAATGGATTTGTCCCTCCACGGAGAGATGTCAAGCTTGGGCCTCTCGTAGGAATGATGTTGATGAAATGTTCGGCCGGACTCAAATGAATTGATTGGATCAATGTCATTTGGATTATCAACATATTCGGAATCGAGAAAGTATTGAACAAAACAAGTTGACTGTTTGACCATGACTTGTGTTCAATGACATCGTGGACAAAGGGATTGTGACATATTCTAAAGGAATGCGAACTTGTATCTAGTTATACTATTTGGGTAGGTATGACGGTTTGCTAGAACCTAATCATATCTTATGGGATCATGTTTGAGCCCATTGCCAACTTAGTATAATCCTAGAGGGTCACACACAATAGAACGAATCTTTAATAAGAGGAATATATTGGAATTTAGAGTCAAAGGACCTTGGAGGAATTTTGGAAACATTCTGGGCTGTTTGGTCTACCGAGCGGGCGCTTGGTTCAGACCAGGCGGGCGCCTGAAGTAATTCCAGAAAGACAGGGACCTTCTGGTCATTCAGGCGGGCGCCTGGCCCTTTACATGCGGGCGCCTGGTGCTGCCGACAGGAAAATTCCTAATTCAATTTGGGAAGGTTTTTGGCACAAGATTCCTATTTGGAATAGGTCTTAATTTTGTATAAAAACCCCAATTCGGCCAGACCATATTTACAAGTGATTTTGTGAGTCTCAAAGAGTTTGAGAGAGATATTATTTTGTTCTAAGATATCCTTGATTGAGGAACAAAATAATTCACAAATAAATTCAATATAGTTCTTTATTATATTGTGAAAGTGTGTTTCATAATATTGGTCTAGCAACCAAGATCAAAGAAGCTCCTTTGATATTCGTTCGAAGTGTGGATACCGCTAGAGGGTGAATTTTATCATCTTGCAAAGTTCGTGATTTGTTCGCGATAAAGCTTCAAGGTTTCTCCACCAAAGATCAAGAGAAAATTCATAGCCATCAAGGGTTAGTTATTCCTCTATTCATCTTGTTGTATTTGATTTAATCATATGAACGGATCCATGGCTTTGGGTTTCTTAAAATTTTAATTGCTAAATTCCGCTGCGCATGTTACTAGGAAACCCAACAGTGGTATCAGAGCCCCGTTCATGTTGATTAATTCAATACTTGGATCATGTTGTGTATATAAATTGTTTATGTGCCAAGCATGATATGAATATTGGATTATATGATGTTTATGTGTTTTGTGATTTTATGTGGTTTATTGTTTTTCGAACCTTAATCGCACGATTCAATCGCAATAAAAAATTATGGTGGATTCTGAATTATTTCGATTATTGATTTTGATTGGATCAAAGTTTTAATAATCGGGGAAAAATAATTTTGAGACAAAATTTTCGAACTTGAAAATTCCATACCATTCTGACCATTCAGGCGCCCGCCCGCGCTGGACCAGGCGCGCGCTCGCTTCAGGCGCCCGCCTGTGCTGGACCAGGCGCGCGCTTGCTAGGCCAGAATGTTCTGATTTTGTTCAAAATCTGATTCTGGAATTTTTCGATAAATCCGACAAAACCAGTAACAAGACCACTTCAGACTTGCTGATCTGGAATGGGTTTTGGGTAGTTGGTTTGTGTGTGGATTTTGGGGTTTGATTTTCCTATTTGTTTTAGTCTTGTGATTCCTAGATTGGTTCAAGTTTTGGATGGCTAATCTGCGTTCATCGAGATTGTGTTTCCCAAAATTGATCGCAATCAAAGTTTCAAAGACAAAACGAAGTTAGAATTATGAAGAGTTCATAATTGCTAAAATTGAGAAACAAAGTTCTTGATTCAATGATTGGAGATCCATGTGGAATTGTGAATGCAATTGGCCTACGTTCATCGAGACCATCTATTGCTTAGTTTCGGCCACATGGACTACTTTCTTGGTTTCTTGAATTAGTGCGGGATTGTGGTTGCCAAATGGCTTAGTTCGACCGCACTTCTTGTTGTCTTGATTTGGAGATAATAACCAAAGTTGAAATAGTCTCATCCTCATAATTATAGAGAAACTAATGACACATAAATATTATGCTTGAATTAATGGGATTAATTTAGTGGCTAAACTTGATGTGTAACATGTTTATATTATGTGCTCATAAATGTGTTATATGCTATATGTGATGAACCTTCAAAGAAAGTTTTAAGTCTTTTATTGCCATGCCATGATTAAAACACTTGTTAGTACATGAGTGATTTTTAATGTAGATTCGCCCTAGCGAGGTGCATTAAATTTATTTATGTTTGAGCAAGATAGATAATGTGGGCACGCCCTAGCGGGACACATTAACTATGCGTTTAAAATGGTTAGACTTAATTGGGCGTCAAAACAGTTTTGGGCCTAGGCAAAGATGAGGTTTAACATGCTTTTGAAATTGGATTTCTAAAAGAATCTCATAAAAGGAATTAAGAGTCATATGAGATATGATTGACAAGAGTTGTCTACCTAATTAATTTGATTTTGTGTAATCCGCCTTAGCGGACTTGAAATTAAATTAAAGTTGGATCTTAACCCAATTAAATTATATTATACATTGGATGTATAAGAAGGTTATATAATTTAGTGGGAGTATTTTGTTTAAAAATACATTATTTATCTCTTTAATGAAAATCGGTACTTATTAAATTTTGGAAATTTTGCATATTTGTAGATAATGACTAATAACACTCAATCAATGTCGTTGCGATCGATCCTTGAGAAGGATAAGCTCGAAGAGAATGGTACAAACTTTATGGATTGGATCCGAAGCATAAGAATTGTTCTTAGGCAAGAAGATAAGTTGTACATTCTCGATGGGCCTCTCCCTGCTGAACCACCGCCTACTGCCCCTAGGGTAGAAAGAGACAATTACAAGAAACATCGTAATGATTCTAGAGATGTAAGTTGTCTCATGCTTGCTGCTATGTGTTCAAAACTCCAACAAAGTTTGGAACATTTGGAAGCCTATGAGATAGGCGTGGAGTTGAGAACCATGTTTCAAGAGCAAGCTAGGCAAGAGAGGTACAAGACCATTGTTGCATTCACTACTAGTAAAATGAATGAAGGGCAACAAGTGAGTCCTCACTTTCTTAAAATGAAAGGTTATGTAGAGCACCTTGAGAAACTTGGCTATCCAATCCCATTGGAGCTAGCCACGGATCTCATTCTTAATTCATTGCCTAAAAGTTATAATCAATTTGTGATGAATTATAACATGCATGGAATGGATAAGAATCTCTCTGAGTTGCATGGGATGCTCAAACTGCAGAGATGAAAATTGTGGAGAAAGGTTCTCCCGTGCTCTTGGTTCATGATGGGAAGAAGGCTAGTGCCAAAGGAAAGGGTAAGGCAAAAGTTGTCAAACCTAAGATAAGCAAGGCAAAGGTTGCCAAGGCTTCTGAGGCAAAACCTGATTCACAAAAGGATGCAATCTGTTTCCATTGTCAAGAAATTGGTCATTGGAAACGAAATTGCAAGGCTTTCTTGGAAGAGCAAAAGAAGAAGAAGAGCAGCAAGGCTGCGTCGACTTCAGGTATCTATATGATAGATATTCTCCTTTCTACCACTGATTCTTGGGTATTGGATACCGGATGTGGTTCTCACATTTGTCTAAATGTGCAGGGACTAAAGAATAGGAGACTGCTTAAAGAAGGTGAAGTAGATCTACGCGTGGGAAATGGAGCAAGAGTTGCTGCATTAGCCGTAGGGACTTATGAAGTCACTTTACCTTCCGGATTAATTCTTGTTTTGAACAATTGTTATTATGTCCGGATTTAAGCAGAAATATTATTTCAATTTCTTGTTTGGATAATGAAGGTTTTAAGTTTCTTATTGAGAATAAGAAATTTTCTATTTATTTAAATGATGTGCTTTATGGTATTGCTAATTCATTTAATGGCCTTTATGTCTTGGATGTCAAGAATGAAAATAATGTCTATCATGTAAATAAGAAATCTAAACCTAATGATGTAAATCATACTTATATGTGGCATTGCCGTCTTGGTCATATTAATGAGAAGCGTATCTCAAAACTCCATGGGGACGGACTTTTGGGTTCATGTGACTTAGAGTCATATGATACTTGTGAGTCGTGTCTTCTTGGAAAAATGACTAAGACACCTTTTACCAAGTTGGGTGAAAGGGCAAGCGACTTATTGGGTTGATACATTCCGATGTATGCGGACCATTAAGTAGCAATGCTAGGGGAGGATTTCAATACTTCATAACCTTCACTGATGATTATAGTAGATTTGGGTATGTTTACCTAATGAAACATAAAAGTGAAGCATTTGAGATATTTAGAATATTTCAAAATGAAGTAGAAAAACAACTTGGCAAAAGCATTAAGGCACTTCGATCAGATCGAGGTGGAGAATACTTAAGTCAAGAATTTGATGATCATCTAAAGAATTGTGGAATAGTTTCACAATTGACTCCACCTGGAACACCACAATGGAATGGTGTGTCCGAGAGGAGGAATCGGACTTGTTAGACATGGTTCGATCAATGATGAGTCAAGTTGATCTTCCAATATCCTTTTGGGGTTACGCCCTAGAAACCGCTGCTTTCACACTAAATCAAGTTCCAACTAAATCGGTTCCAAAGACTCCATATGAGATGTGGAGTGGAAAGAACCTAGTTTTCTTTCATGAGGATTTGGGGTTGCGAAGTTTATGTCAAGAGACTCATCTCTGACAAACTAGCACACAAATCTGATAAATGTATTTTCGTGGGATATCCTAAGGAAACTAAAGGATATTACTTTTACAACCGAGAGGACAACAAAGTGTTTGTTGCCCGAACTGGTGTCTTCCTAGAGAAAGAGTTTCTCTCCAAAGAAATCAGTGGGAGTAAAATAAATCTTGAAGAAATTCGAGACCAGAAAATAACATTGAACCAATGGTGGAACAAGAACAAGAACCACAAGGAATTGTGGAACCTGTTCAAAATACACAAGCATCTCGCAGATCTAGTAGGTACGATCCGAGCCCGAGAGATATGGATTTCTCGTAACGGATAGTAATGAGGTAGAAATCATTGAGAATGATGAACCGTCAACCTACCAAGAGGCGATGTCTTCTCCTGATTCGGACAAGTGGCTTGGAGCCATGGAATCCGAATTGCAATCCATGCAAGACAATCAAGTTTGGAATTTGATTGATGCACCCGAAGGTGTAAAAACCATAGGATGCAAATGGGTCTTCAAGAAGAAGACTGACATGGATGGGAAGGTGCATACTTACAAAGCTAGGCTTGTAGCGAAAGGTTATAGGCAAGTTCATGGTATTGACTATGATGAGACCTTTTCACCCGTAGCAATGATCAAGTCTATAAGAATTTTGCTTGCCATTGCCGCATATCATGACTATGAAATATGGCAGATGGATGTCAAAACCGCTTTCCTGAATGGAAAACTCCAAGAGGATGTGTATATGACACAACCAGAAGGTTTTGAACAAGATTCTAAGGTATGCAAATTGCAAAGATCCATCTATGGATTGAAGCAAGCTTCAAGGAGTTGGAATCTCCGTTTTGATGAATCGGTCAAAGAGTTTGGTTTCATCAAGAACGAAGATGAGCCTTGTGTATACAAAAAGATTAGTGGGAGCATAGTGCTATTCCTTATCTTATATGTGGATGACATATTGCTCATTGGAAACGACATTCCTACACTTCAGTCTGTGAAGACTTGGTTAGGAAAGTGCTTCGCAATGAAAGATATGGGTGAAGCCGCATATATTCTTGGCATTAAGATCTATAGAGATAGATCAAGGAGGCTACTTGGTTTAAGCCAAAGTACATACATTGACAAGGTCATTAGAAGATTCCGTATGGAAAATTCTAAGAGAGGCACCTTGCCAGTGTTACATGGAGTTTCTCTAAGCAAGACTCAATGTCCTAAGACAAATGATGAGCGTGAGAAAATGAATGATGTTCCATATGCTTCGGCAATTGGGTCCATCATGTATGCCATGATTTGTACTAGGCCGGATGTATCTTATGCTTTGAGCATGACAAGTAGATACCAATCCGACCCTGGCGAAAATCACTGGATAGCTGTAAAAGCGATTCTAAAGTACTTGAGAAGAACTAAAGACTCGTTTTGGTCTATGGAGGAATGGAAGATGATCTCGTTGTAAATGCCTACACGGATGCAAGCTTCCAAACTGACAAAGATGATAGCCGATCGCAATCGGGTTTTGTGTTTATGTTAAATGGTGGAGCTGTAAGCTGGAAGAGTTCCAAGCAAAGTACAACCGCTGATTCTACAACAGAAGCTGAGTATATTGCTGCATCGGATGCTGCAAAGGAAGCTGTTTGGATTAAGAAGTTCATAACTGAACTTGAAGTGGTTCCTAGTATTGCTAATCCAATAGACCTTTATTGTGATAATAATGGTGCTATTGCTCAAGCAAAGGAACCAAGAGCACATCAGAAATCCAAACACATACTTAGGCGTTTTCATATCATTCGAGAGATCGTTGATAGGGGAGACGTAAATATATGCAGAGTACCTACTGATGACAATGTTGCGGACCCGCTAACAAAGGGACTTCCACAAGCTAAACATGATGGTCATGTTAGGTCCATGGGTATTAGATACATGGGAGATTGGGCCTAGGGCAAGTGGGAGATTGTTGGTAGTGGTGCCCTAGGCACGTTTAATAAACGTTGTAATTGTTATCATTTATTTCATATCAATAAAGAGATGTTTTGATTATTATTGTTGTTCATGCTTACTTATAATAATCCCCGTCCCTAGTACTTATTAAGCACTAGTATAAAGGCTAATGATCATGAGATGATCATGTTAGATTTATGGGTACTTGTTTGGAACAAGGTACTGGACATGACCCGCTGTATGAGATTTATGTCATGGTCTATGTCGAACATATATCTCATATTAGTTATGTCATTTGAATCCTTAGACATGAAGTTATTATAGTCTTCCACTTGATGAACATTGTGTTTGACATATTCAAACGCTACCTTAACACGGTAGTTATAAAGGGTATGATTGGCATAATCGGATTCCCGTTGGGAAGAATAATAAGCTAAATGGATTTGTCCCTCCACGGAGAGATGTCAAGCTTGGGCCTCTCGTAGGAATGATGTTGATGAAATGTTCGGCCGGACTCAAATGAATTGATTGGATCAATGTCATTTGGATTATCAACATATTCGGAATCGAGAAAGTATTGAACAAAACAAGTTGACTGTTTGACCATGACTTGTGTTCAATGACATCGTGGACAAAGGGATTGTGACATATTCTAAAGGAATGCGAACTTGTATCTAGTTATACTATTTGGTAGGTATGACGGTTTGCTAGAACCTAATCATATCTTATGGGATCATGTTTGAGCCCATTGCCAACTTAGTATAATCCTAGAGGGTCACACACAATAGAACGAATCTTTAATAAGAGGAATATATTGGAATTTAGAGTCAAAGGACCTTGGAGGAATTTTGGAAACATTCTGGGCTGTTTGGTCTACCGAGCGGGCGCTTGGTTCAGACCAGGCGGGCGCCTGAAGTAATTCCAGAAAGACAGGGACCTTCTGGTCATTCAGGCGGGCGCCTGGCCCTTTACAGGCGGGCGCCTGGTGCTGCCGACAGGAAAATTCCTAATTCAATTTGGGAAGGTTTTTGGCACAAGATTCCTATTTGGAATAGGTCTTAATTGTGTATAAAAACCCCAATTCGGACAGACCATATTTACAAGTGATTTTGTGAGTCTCAAAGAGTTTGAGAGAGATATTATTTTGTTCTAAGATATCCTTGATTGAGGAACAAAATAATTCACAAATAAATTCAATATAGTTCTTTATTATATTTTGAAAGTGTGTTTTCATAATATTGGTCTAGCAACCAAGATCAAAGAAGCTCCTTTGATATTCGTTCGAAGTGTGGATACCGCTAGAGGGTGAATTTTATCATCTTGCAAAGTTCGTGATTTTGTTCGCGATAAAGCTTCAAGGTTTCTCCACCAA
Source organism: Campanula takesimana (assembly GCA_026119855.1). Taxonomy (NCBI): domain Eukaryota; kingdom Viridiplantae; phylum Streptophyta; class Magnoliopsida; order Asterales; family Campanulaceae; genus Campanula; species Campanula takesimana. Next base: position 225 of record JAOWBW010001077.1, on the reverse strand, counting down.
GATCAAGAGAAATTCATAGCCATCAAGGGTTAGTTATTCCTCTATTCATCTTGTTGTATTTGATTTAATCATATGAACGGATCCATGGCTTTGGGTTTCTTAAAATTTTAATTGCTAAATTCCGCTGCGCATGTTACTAGAACCCAACAGTATCACCATGGGGTGCACCGTATTATTTGTGAAGAAGAAGGATGCGTCGATGAGGTTATGTATCGACTATCGTGA